>VWZF01006901.1:634068-658006 GCA_013396755.1 Sclerurus mexicanus
GAGTGCGGGGCGGGCACTGCCGGGCCGGGAGCGGGGTGCGCGGGTGGGAGTGTGCACACACACACGCGCATTCGCAGGTACACACATAGACAGAGGAGGGTTTATTTTGGTCGCGGCTCTGCTCCCGTTTTCTTTGTCCATCTTGCGCGTGTTCCTATCTGCATAATCGCTGCACTCCTGCTCCTGTCCTGCACCACTTCAACCCCAACGTCTCAGCATCCAAATGATGAGGGTGTGTATACATATATATATATGTGTGTATGTATATATATGTGCGTGTGTGTGTGTATACATATATATGTATATATACATATATATATGTAGATATGTGTATATATTTATATATACATATACGTATATATGTATATATAGTATATATACCTATACATATATATGTGTATATATAAATATATATTTTTATATATACATATGTGTGTGTGTGTGTGTATGTATATGTACATACACACACACTTCTTTCAGTCCTTTAAACTGAACTCACAAGGCCTGTCCGCCTGGGTTGACCAAGAACCATATGGGGATGGTAGCGGTGTAAATAATCCCCACAACATCCCCAAGGAATGAGTAGCATCACTTCCTTCCTGTAACCATTTTGGTGTCTGGTGTGTCTGATCCAAGGCAAGGCTGGGTGGTCACAGACCAGTGCTTTGTGGCTCGTCCCTCACCTCTCTTCCTTGGCACACAGCAGGACACCTTGGCTGCTGCACCACCTGTGCCAAGGACGCATAAGCCACACCACTCCCAGCATGTTCTGGGAAAATCCCTGGCCTTCACCTGCCATAACATTGGTCTTTTCTCAGTAGTGATGCAGAGAAATGTACTGGAGTGATAAGAGACTGATGGGCAGAGACAGAGACCCAAATTGCAGCAGAAGGTGGCCAGTACAGTGCATCACCAGGGCATGTGCATCCACCCCAGCCCTTCATTGCTTCCAGAGCCGCAGGCAAAACGTTCATTGTTTCCATTCAACCTCTGAAATTTGATTTGACACATACCCCAGAAAACTGACTGTCTGGCTCATGTGCAGAGGCGGGTAGATATCAGTTCAGTAAGCAATCTTCCCTCAAACCCTGCTCAGTAAGTATCTGCACAGGAGCAGTATCTGGCGGCTCCTGTCACAGTTTGTAATTCTGCTGCTGCAGAGAGTGTCCCCTAACAAAAACACAGATTGTACTCCAAAGAGCAGTAGGAAAATACAGACATATTTAAGTTTGTTAACAATGTTAATAGTATTTCGCTGGTTTCTGTGGGAAATCCTTTGGTGTGTGTTCAGCAAATAACCCACTGCACATTGTTCATGGGTATGTCAGAGCCTAATCAGATCTGTCTGTGTGGTAGATAGGCTTAGCCACCAGTCTTAAGTACCCTCACTAATCATGAGTTGGTATTTTACTCAAGATCAGTTGACCTATGTAAGCCACAGTTCCTGACCTTATTTACAGCAGGAATAATATTATGAACACATGCTTCAAACTATTAATTTAGCTATGTTTGCTTACCCTGGGCACTTAGCTGAACAATGGCAGATTGCAGGCACCATGGATTTTTAGAGGCTACTGGAAGTAAATCCTGAATTTGCAGATCAGAGGTATGTGCTAGAAATCTACTCTCTAAAAATAAAGTTACCCATGTCAGATTCAGGCCCTTCTTGCCTCTATCATTCATGCCAAGAAAAATCCTGATCTATTTTTACTTTTCATGTGTAAGATCAAATGCTAGATAAATTTCTCCCAGTTGCTCTCCCTGACTTAACACTTCAAGTTCTACATCCTGTAGCAATGGAGTCTTTTTGAAACAGGACTTCAAGAGAAAGAAGTGTAGCGAGAATGGAAACAAACATTATCAAAGCAAAAGAATAGCTGGCTTTCACTTTAGGAATGTATGTCCATATTACACATTATGTGCTGAAAATACACTTTGTGATTATGGCTGTGCTAATACTTCCATCAGTGGCCGTTAATGATCCCTGGCACAGGCTGTGAATTGGCCTTGGGATCAGGGAAAATACTGTGACACTTTGGTGAGGTTGTATAAATTTAGTGTTAACATCCTAAATGACTCTTGTTCTTTTGGAAGAAGGTATAAACATTGATCTGCAGCTGATTGCGTTTAACATTTTTTTCCCACTGAATTTTGGATGACCTCAAAGTCCATCTAAAAATAACAATTACTCTTTAAAAACAGAGGAAAATTGGCTTTGTTCTCTCATTCTTCTAGTGGGGTTCCACAGGCCTCCATCTTGGGCCCTGTGCTCTTCAACTTCTTCATAAATTACTTGGACACAGGACTGGAAGGGATACTAAGCAAGTTGTAAATGGCACAAAACTGGGAGGACCTGTTGAGGGCCAGCCGTGTCCTTGGGGGGGCATCAGGCACAGATTTGCCATCCAGTTGAGGGAGGGGATTGTCCCACTCTGTTCTGCACTGGGGCAGCCTCACCTTGAATATTGTGTGCAGTTTGGGGCAGCACAATATCAACATATAAAGCTATTAGAGTGTCCAAAGGAGGGCAATGAAATTGGTGGAGGGCCTTGTGGGGAAGCCGTATGAGGAGTAGCTGAGGTCACTTGGTCTGTACAGCCTGGAGAAAAGGAGTCTGAGGGGAGTTGTAGTTGCTCATTGCAGTTACAACTTCCCTGTGAGAAGAGGAGGGTCAGGCACTAATCTCTTCTCTGTGGTGACCAGTGACAGGATCTGAGGGAATGGCCTGAAGTTGTGTCAGGGGAAGTTTAGGTTGGATATTAGAAAAAGGTTTTTCACCCAGAGAGTGGCTGGGCACTGGAACAGGCTCCCCAGGGAAGTGGTCACAGCACCAAGCCTGACAGAGTTCAAGAAGCATTTGGACAGTGCTCTCAGGCACATGGTATGACTCTTGGGGATGGACCTGTGTAGGGTGAAAGCTTGGACTCGATGATCCTTGTGGGTCCCTTCCAACTCAGCATATTCTGTGATTCTGTGAATCTTTTCCTACAGTTACACCCTTGGTTGCATACAGCAGGCAGAGCTGCTGCCAGCTAATACCCTCAGTGAAAGGTGCAAATTCAACCTGTGCTAGAACGGCCAGCACACCTTGGGTTTCACTGCTACAGTGCCCACAGAGTATCATCTGTCTTCTCTATCCACTCAGTGGGGCAGCACAGCACAGTGTCATCTGCTTCCTGCATAGAATAAATAACTAGACACCAGGGAACTGTAGATAAAAAGAGGTGAAATCTGGCAGTGGAAAGAGCACCTCAGTGAAAGCTAACTCCCATAAGGAGATTTTTTTTCCAGAAAGAAGCAAGTTGTTTACATCAGATCAACATGGAGGCAAATCTGCCTTTGCTACAGCTGCACTGGTCTCAGTGAAATAAAATCTGGCTGATTTTGGTGAGGTACAGCCAATACATTTCTATCCTGGGGTGTTTATCTTCAGAAGTACCTTCCTGAACAAGAATGGAAGAGGAAAACCAAATTGACAGCATCAAGGCAAGGCTTTGATATTTATCTTCAGTATTTCTACACTGTTGCATTTCATTGGCTTCACGACCATTACTTCTGATTTAAAGCCATTTGTATGAGAAGCAGGGCCAAGGACATAGTTGCCCAGCAAGAGAATATTAGCTCATGAGAAACCTCCATTGCAGGAGTTCACTAAAATGTGAGTCCTTGATTTCTATTTCATGGACAATTTATAAAGCTAAAACCAGAACACTGATGTCAAGGTTTACAGCACAAGTTTAGCTTAAAACTGCTGCTATCCCTTTTGAATCTACCCTTTAAAAATTTAGGCTCTCTTGAATATTCCTATCGATGCTGGTGCCAGAAATTTCTCACGTATACCCAAATGTTAACAAAGTTGTTTTCCTGAGTGCTGTGAAAAGGCTAAAATATGTAATGTATCAGGCAGTCACTGGGAAGTAGGTGGTACTAATTTACTCCACAAAAATTATTTTCTTCTACCCAAATTCCAGAAGTCAGGCAGGGGCCAAGCATTCAAATTTTCAGGCTGGAGAAGGTTTAAAAGCATTTAGAAATGCAGCATCCTTACTTGGAGTGGTGGTGTTGTTCCTCCTGTAGGATATGCTCCATTGAAAGAAAACGTAGTTCCATTACTATTTCCAAACTATTTCATTACTATTTCCATTTTAGCTTGCAGGTACTGTATCTTTGTACAAAAAAAAAACCAAACAAACAAACAAAAAAACCCACAAAAACAAAACCCCAAACAAACAAACAAACAAACAAAAAAATCACACACACAAAAAAAGAAAACAGGCTCAGAAAGAACATTTTTGTTTCAGACCAGGGAATTTCACAAAATAGAGGAAACTCAGCTACAGAGTGCTGCTTTCAGGGTGTAATTAGCTTTCAGATATCCCTGAGTGTGTTATTTCAGTGTTATCAATTCCTAGTTAAACCCTTCTTTCAAACCTCAAAATGTTATCTAGGACACCACCACCACCACCAAAACCCAAAAATCAATCCATCTTTGTAAAACTTGAGCCCAAGGTTAGGAGTCTGAACTGAAGAATGCAGGATGTTGCCAAAATATCAACACTTGTGAAAAAAAAATAGAATTTTTATGTACAGAAGGCACACAGTTAAGACTTCCAGGTTTTCTGGTTTTCATGTTTGAAATAATGTCTGTCAGTCTCCAAATGAAACAAATTGAACGCTATTTATTTAACTCCTGGTTATGATTTTCAGTGCAAAAATTGACCCTTCATGCAGAAAAAACCTACATGGCAAGAGTGCACCACGTACCATCTTCTAGATGAGTTGTTTAAACAACAAAACCACATCATCTTAAGAAAGGGTTTTCAGAACAAAAGATCTGAGGTTCCAACTGAGCTAGAAATGAACTATTTTAGCAGGATATTAAACAAACCTCAATAAGCTGGACTTGAAAGAAAGTAGTTAAAGAGTCACATGCTTAAATATGTTGATTGAAAGCTCTGAGAAAATACAGAGGAAAATGTAAACATCCTCTTCCTCCTATGCAGTCCTCATTCCAGCAGCATTTGCCTGGTCTCCCCACAAGATAAAGTCATAACTCCACCTAAAGAAAAAGCACATGCAACACAAGGCACCTGCCTGAAATTTGCTTATATCTCCAAGGATTTGCCTGGCCACCCCAATTTGGGAACATGATTGCCTATAGTAGGCATGTTTGCCGATGACATGGGTTCAGTTTTTGACTGGAATATAGAAGTGTACTCTTGAGTATCAAAGAAAAGTTCTGAATTCTAAAATATGGGTAGTGAACTCTTCTACTGTAAACAACAGAAATTTGTGTTTCTGGGTGTCTCAATCCATGCAAAAGATGCAGAAATGTACATGTGGTACTTCTGTCAGGCTCCTATCTGGTTTTCTTTTTGTAGTTACCTATGAATTTCATATACTTAATGAAATCTTACTCCTGAGTTTCCTCCCAAAGCAAGTGGGGAAAAAAAATGCATACACAAAATAAATTTTGTGTATAAATAAATAATCATGTGAACAAATACAGTAGATAAAATTTATTTGGCTCTTATTCTCCAAGAGTAACGGGCTCTTCATATATTATAAAATACGTGACTTTCATCTGGATCCTTTATATAGACTGAGAAAACTGCATATGCCCTTCCAAAAAATGAATGAAATGAATAAATTGCAGAAGAGTTTTCTTGGGTGTACAATCTCATTTTTGACCAGCACTCATTCACTCAAAGGTTACTAAATTTGGAGAAAGGCTTGGAGGCATTTTCATTATTACATCACAAACTCCTTCCACTGATACATCTTTCACCACAGCAATGTGCTGGCAGGCAATCCTCATTTGTTGGGTTCTTTTCTTTCCTGAAAGATAATCAACAAAGCTCTTTTGGGAGAAAGATTAAGTGACATCAACCTGACCCTTTAAAGGGCTGTGGGACAGCAGCCATTCGAGATGCTGCCAGCATTTTGAGCAAGCTGGTTCAGCTCACCCACGACCTCAGGAACTGCTGGGCTGCAGTTCAGCCCATCCTAAACAGTACACCTGGAAAATATTGCAGATTTCCACTAACAAAGTCCAGTTAGCAACTCAGCATATAAAAGCTCCATAATGTGAGAGGAATTGCTCTGTAAGAGTTTTCTCTGCTGGCTGTAATGGGATCACAGGTGACTAACTCAGAGGTGGTGTTCTGTGGATGCAGAATGTCCACTGAGAGCTCAAGCTCCCTCTCCCACCCACACAGAAATATTGAAGCATAGGAATGTTGAAGCAATTAGCTGGAGAAACCACCCTTCAGAGCAACAGGGATAAAATGTTCACTTCTAGGAGATCTCAGAACAGACTTACAAGAAAAAGCACTATACTCTTGAGAAAATATCATAGTGTACATCTCTTAAAGTTCTCCTCTCTCTTTCACTACCTGATCCATTACAACTTACCTGTCTGGTCCATGCATGCAGATTCTTTGAAAATTAAATGGAAAGGACATGTTATTTTGGAGCCATTAAGAGCCTAGTATAGAAATGTGCTGGTATTTCAGAGACAGATTGCTCACCCAAGCTTGCAAAATGTTGCTGCTTTTACAGTTGAGGAAAACCAAACATTTAGTAACAGCTTGAAGTTCCCAAATTCTCTCTGAAGAGGTTATCAGCAGGAAGAGAGCCATGTTCTTTAAAGGGCTATGTCTATTCGATGGGGAAGGTGCTGGCTGACTTCAGCTTAACTTAAAATCAGCAGGAATTTTTTTGTTTAGACTGAATAACAATAAAAGATGCCTGCCCAAGACCCTGGCTGTGAGAGTAAATTATGGAAAAAGCATTAACATTCCAGCAGTTTTAACCATTTTGACAGGAAGTCAGACAGACAGACACCAGGGACTCTCCTTGTTGGAGCTCCTGCATTCTCCAGGTGTTCCCCAAAGATCCTTTTGAACCATTGTCTTTTGCTGCACAGCTACATGATATAAACTGTTTCAGATTAGCTGTTAACCCAGAATTTCTCACAGAAAACTCCCCCCCTTTTATTATCAGGGGAGACAAACTATCAACCACTGTCCAGTGGACAGCTCCTCTGCATGGACAACCACGGAGTATCTAGAGGTTTTTGCACGACATCTACAACATCCAGGTGTTTAGAGAGCAGGGGAGAGCCTGGCCTTCTGCTACCACTTCCTGCTACTGACCAATTCAGTGCTATGCCCAGCTCCTGATGACACCACAGGGAATAGAGGGCACTCAGCACCTTCAGCACTCACCCAGCACCTGACATCCCTGAGGCGTCCACAAACACATTTGTCAGCGTGTTTTACTGGAGCAGCAGTCACGTGATGTCGGACCAACAGCTGAAGTGTTGCCTTATAAATTGTTTCTCTATCTTGTGAGAACCCTGTGGCTCTTATATATAGAATCATAGAACTTATTTTGGAAAATACCTTTAAAATCATCAAGTCCAATCGTTATCCCACCACCATCAAGTCCACTACAAAACCATGTCCCTAAGTGCCACATCTACACATCTTTTAAACACCTCCAGAGATGGTGATTCAACCACTGCCCTAGGCTGCCTGTTCCAATGCTCAACAACCCTTTTAGTGAGGAGTTTTTTCCTAATATCCAATGTAAACCACCTCTAATGCAACTTGAGGCCATCTACTCTCATCTGCATCAGTGCAGCCAGGAAAACAAACATGAGAGAATAGTCCATACATGCCAGTTCTGCCAGAATGGCATTCGGACAGTTTAAGCCTTTGGAGATAATCCTGTATTTCCAATGAACTGCAAACACGGGTTGAACAGTGTATTTGTGTCCCTTAAGACCTCAGACAGTGCCGAGCTGAGGCTTATAGCTTTTAAAAACCTTAGGAGGGGAATGAAGTGGAAATAACTTGCATTCTGGGAATAACTCTGAGTTCTTACTCCTTTCTGCTGGCTGTACAACAACCTTGGGAGCTACACACAGGACAAAGGTGATGCTGAATGCCAGAAAGCAGATTCACAAAGCTGCTGAAAGGACACAGGGCACTTTAACACACTGGTGAAAAACCAGCACAGCCATGACCCGACTGGCAGCTTCAGAGTACTGTGCTCAGAAACATTCCTGCACCAGACTAAGGGAAAGGATAGAGAGAGCTCATTATTGCCTCTTTTTACCTAGGCAGATTTGGCACTCTTGGTGACCCTCTTGTCAGCTCAGCTATTCCCAGGAAAAATGTCTGAGTGCTGGAAGCAAGAGACCCTGTCCCCTCCATCAGGCCAGAGGGAGGTGATGGAGCAGTCAGAGCCTGGGGCAAGAACAAAGCTTGGTGATGTTGGGACGGCTAGTGGAGAAGGTGAAGCTCACATTGATCCCTGACAAGAGGTTGGCTTGGGAGAAGCTGCATTTTTTGAGGGACCAAAGTTACTTACATGTTTGGGAAACTTTCTTTTATTTGTAAACATCAAACCACTTCACTGAGAAAGTCATACTGAGCTTTCTGTTAAGAAGTGTGGAAATGTTTGTTTTCATCTGGGAAATACAGAAGACTAAATGCACCTCTCATTTGAAACTGTGCGGTTCTGTTTGAAAACAATAGCCTGTAGGAGGCTTAGCTTCAAACTTTTATGTGGCTTCTATTTCTCTTGTTTTTTTCTAAAATCAAAAAATCCCAGTATTGCATTTTCACTCCAAAGGAAAACATGGGCATTGATAAGTTTCATGGCATGGAAGTTACCCCTGAGACAGCCACAGCCAATCCCTCATCCCTGCTAGTATCACTTTTCCTTCTACATTGATTCAGGTAGTGGAAAATGATAGTTGGAAGGGAAGGCAAAAGGCCAAGGCTCATGCAATCCAATTATAACCTTGCTGAAATGTCTTCCAGGAACTCTGCAAGGAGTATACTGATCAAACTTTGTAAGAGCAAGTGGAAAAGAAAAATAACAACCAGAGGAAAATTAATAACCAGCTTGTACCCATTCCAGAGTGACAGACTGTCTCCCAGCAAAGTTACAGAGCAGTACATCCTGAACATCTACAATGTAGGTAGGAAAGCCAGGGAGCTGGGATCAGGCTGCAGAGTTGAGCAACCCAAACCCTGTGCATCAGGTTTTCTTAGAGCAGGACAAGATCATTCCAAGATTATAGGCAGTACTACAGCCAATGAAAAATGAAAAGCTTGGATTTGCCAAACCCTGTCCTCCATATGGTGAAATGGCTGCTCAGATTCCCTCAGCCTACTGGTAGGTAGGCAAAGGCCACCAAATTAACTTACCGGTCACCAGAGGACTGGTAATGGGCACGTTTTTCAGTTACACCTGCCTGGTCCACAATGGGACTTCCAAAAACAGGAAAAGTCTTTACTGCAATTGCTCAGCTACCTCTCCTCCAGGTCCACGGCCCTTTTTCCTCTCTTGTTGTCTTCTGCCATGCTTTATTTTAAGGTATGCATGAACCTAATTATTTTTAAGTAAGTGGAAAGGATATATTTTCCCTGTTAGGTAAGTAAAATTTGGAATATATGCATCTGCCTAAAATAGTCCCCAGGGAGAAAAAATACTTAACATAATCATGCTTTCTTATCCTAATTCAAAAGAAACCCTACCTTACTGAGTAATGCTGGGGCAGTAGGTGTTTTGTTCCACTGCCTTCACTATTTCCCGCCCCAAAGTTACAGTACTTTCCTTGTCTCTGTTTCACTAATTTTCCACTTGCCATACTTGTTCAGGTGTACTTTGCAATTCCTTATGTTACCAGGTCAGTAGTAACTAGCACCCCTGAGCCCCTGAGATGAAGATCTGTGAAAAGAAGTCTCCTTTGGGAGAGTCTTGGTGAAAAGGCTGGGAAGTCTCCCAAATCCTCATCAGAAGTGTAGCCAGAAAGGAACAGTTTTCAAGTTCACGTTTGGCAAAGACACCACGCTCGTAAATGTGAGTGCTCACAAAGAATTGTTATTTTTTCACCTCAAACCACTGAACACTTGGAAAACCTCAAACTTCAAAACAACCAGCAATGTTGTTTAGGGGATCCCTGTGGAGCTGTGATGCAGGAAACAGGTGTTGAGCCTAGTTAAAGTCCTATGTATGAAGGAGACACTATGTGTGAAAGTTTTCTGGCTCATACTGGCAAGACCCATTGTTTTGCTGTGCCAGCTGCAGCTCAAGGGCTCTCTGCTTCTCCTCGCATTGCTGAGGCATGGACACAGTCCACGAAGTGCAGTCCAGCCCAATCCACACAGAAAGTCACTTAAGACTTGACAAAATGTTATGAACTTCAAACTCTGGGGATCTAATGCCTTCGCTAGTTTAATTTTCTCAGGAGAGTGGCAGAAGCTTTTAGCAATGAATAAACAGAGTAGAAGACAGCAACCACCAAAAGGCAACAAACCTGGAAACATAGTAATATATGCAAAATAAAAGTCAAGAAAATATATTATTAGCTATGAAAATACTCCTGGTAAAGATCTAAAGTAGCTTCTCTATCATCCCTACAATATCTTCATTGCAAGAAATCAGCATTTCAGATATCAGCCAATATGCTCCCCTTGTAGAATTTTACAATCTTCATTTTACTCCTGCATGGATGTTTAGCCAGGAAAACGAAGTTTTGGGTTTTAATCTCGACTCTTTTCATATCTATCCACAAAGAGGAACATAAGCAGCCAGAGATTACAATGAGTTACATGCAGCTTTAGACAGTTTCCATATACTCAAATCAAGCTAGGCAGAAATCAGAGCAGATTACCTCACCAATGGCCACCACTTTATCTTTGTGTTTCTTGAAGAGCAGGACAGATTCCATGACCCCTAATAAACCAGCCTTTGTAGAGACTGATGATTACTAAGCTGAGTCAAACAAAACCACACACAACTATATTATTGTGCTTCTTGAAAAGTAAATCACAAAAATGACAGTCCAGTACAGAGGGGATTGGTCTACTGTGTTCCTAACAGCTTCTGAATGACCTAATTACTCAGCCCTTTGAGAACAAAATTCAAAAATAGAGTCAAAGAGGGTTGAAGGGATGTTAATCCAGGTAACTCTGGTAGTGAGCAGAGGAAGAAAGACCCCATTCTTCCTCATTTGGCTGAACTGAACCTCATCTTTTAGAGCTGAGAAACCCCTGAAAAAGGCATTTTAATAGGTCTCTGGCAGCCTGATCCTGCGTGCTGTCCTTTCCAGTTGCCAATGCCAGGGAACAGGTTTTGTTGAACCAACCATCCAGACCAGGCCCACAAATCATTGACTTTTCAGCCAAGCCCTTCATCACTAGAAGAGCACAGGTTCACATTCAGGAGCTGCATCAGCAAACAGCACATGGACACAATTCTGCATGCACCCTGTCCTCAGCAATGGTAAAACTTCACTGTGGGCTTCCAGCAAGGAGACCCCCACTCAGTGCCATGTGGGACAGAGGCTAGGAGGGAAGGAGACTTCTGATTCCTGGGAGATAAGAGCAAGGCAGCCTCCACAAGTAGGGTTCCTCTGAACCTCAAATCTATCTGCCCCCGATGGCAACAGGGTCAGCACTTACCTTCCTCGAGTTATGCCCAGTGTTCACCCTTCCCTGTCATGATCTGCATCTAAGACAGCAGGGGTGGAGCAAGACAACTGTGTGTAGCTGCACCTCTCCCAAAAACAGGGCAACCTAAGGATGCCAAGAGGCAGCTCCGATCATCCTTATACCACAGTGTTGCAAAATGTGGAATGTATAAAAATTCTTAAGAAGGGATATTCTTTGATATTTTATTTTTGTATACTTTCAAACTTAATTAACACGAAAGAAGAAACAGAGAAGCTAACAAGCATCTCAGTGATGTCCAGGTCTTAGAAAAATAAATTACTTGTCAGGAGAATTGCCTAGTTAAGACTTAGGGCTCAATATATTTCAATGATCTCAGACATAGGGGAAAAGAATGCAGAATTTATGAGCCACAAGGACATTTGGCAGAACCCTCAAGATAAGGAAGAAACTAATAAAGAGAACGCAGCACCTGTGCTGAATCAGCTCCAACTCAGTTATAGGGAATTCCGATAGGGGGAGAGCATGACCACCGACTCATGGCCCACCAACAGAGGAAACCCACCAACCCAAAAGAAAAGAAAGACTGAGGGTGCAGACTAATTAGCATGAGATGGGAGAGAATCATTAACCAATAGAAGATAGAATACTAATTAGTAAGAGATTTAGGTGACTTGTAGCCAATGAACATTATTGCCTTTGTTTACTAGGATATATAAATAGCGAAAAGTTTTGGTAGTCGTGCTGGCTTTGTGGATTTGCCACCCATCACCCCTTTCTCTGCAGAACTGGAAATAAATCAAATACCTCAACTCTTTATGTGGATTGGCCTCTTGCACACTGGATAAAAGAACCCATTTTGGGAAGACAACAGCAGCCTCCACGTGCTGGTCAAGAAACCTCTTCTTTGGATAAATGGCATCAAAACACACACATATATTGTCAGTGGATGTGCTGCACTATCTGGGAGCCCAGAAAGGACAATTTCAGACAGTGCTGACATCTGCTTGTGCGTATTATATACCACAATAGCCCACTGCACATGCACTCACCATTGCTTCAACTCAGCACAGAGGTGCTGTGTGGTACAGAGCTCAGTTTCCACCCCGACTTTTCCAGGAAGGAATAATGGACTCTAAAGAGAAGGGAAGTTTTCTAGAGATGCTTTTGTTGGAACTCCCCACATAGTGCTCCATTTATTTGTTCCCCCAGCACTCCATTTGTTTGTTTCCTCACCCTTCTGTTGTACATCCAGAAATGTTCTGAGCACAAAATCACTCTCTATTATATACTTATAGCAATAAGCCAGTGCCAATCACCACTTCAAAGCTGCCCTCTCCAGGCAGTGCACTTCACAAAGACTGACGTTCCCAGGTCCATTTTATGGTTTCACCAGTGTCATGTGTTGAGCAGAACTAGGAGGCTCCAAGCAACAGGTCCAGTTCTAGCTGGGAGACACAGCATCAAACATATACACATTTCCATGGAATTCACTTAACGTGGTCATGCTGTCCCCTAGTCAACACCCACAACTCACAGTTTTTGATAGTGGTCAACAAAATTTAGCAATTTTTGACAAGATACAAAGTTCCTACAAGGTTTGTGAGAATTTGTGGCCATGTAGATGACACTGACCCTCATCATTGCCTCTTGAGGCTACCAAGAGGAGTCATATACCCGGTTGCTGGGTCTGATGTCAGCAGCTATCCAAATATGATCTACCCAGACTACTTAAACGACAATCCAACAAGATCACAGAGGCAACATGAAAGAGAGAAGGAGAATTTCAAGGAGGTCACAGGGACAAAGAAGAAAGCAAAGATACTGTGGGGGGCAGACCCCAGAGCATACATGGAAGAGCTAATGGTACCATGACAGGGATTAGGGAGACACATAAAGAGCTGAAAATGCAGCACTGGGAGTGCTGGACTGTAGTGGAAGCTTCACAGGACACAGGTCGGAGATTGGAATTGCAGTGTTGAGGGGATCATAAATCCCTGGGGCACAGAAGCATTATTGATTGTGCTGCTTGTGAAAACACTTCTATCTACATGGGACCATGTGCTTTATCTAAGCAGCTACTGGGCACTGGCAAGGTACCAAGCAGATGTTTGCACTCTTTGGTGACAAAGCATACAGCCCTGGCAAAATCTGAATGTGCATATTAAAGAAGTTAAACACAGTGTCCCCTGTCTGTCACAGAAATAGAAAAATACATGTGGGAAGGAAGCAGGCACCTCACCTGGACTGTGGCACTGCACTGCCCATCTGCTCTGCTCCGAATCACATGAACCCACAACATGCAGTGATGGAGTCCGGATGCCTTCAGGGGACAGGAGGCAGCAGGGACATGTCAACTATTATTCCCTGGCAGCAAGCATGGCCCAGGTGCAGGAAATGCCAGCAGCTGCAAGGACCTTGCAGCAGATGGAGAGAACAGTGGTCATGGTACCACAGGGCAGGGCTCTGCTGCAGTTCATCATTATGGGCTCTGTCAGCAGGGACTAAGCAGGATGGGGAGCACCAACAGCTCTCTCTGCTCTGCAGTCAGGCTTTAACAGCAAGCCCCAGGCACAGTCTGTGCACTGACACAGCCTGCCTGCCAGGTGATACCTCTGGGGCATGAGGGGTTCGATCACACTGTTGATACTGTCACTTTTCCATGTCTCACACCCTGGATTTCCGAAACAGGGGGATGTGGCACTGGTTCCCTGCATGTCAGTGCTGCTTCATGACCTTTCAGGCAGCTGTAGTCACTCTTGTACCAGGAAGCTGAAGGTTTTCTCAGCCACAACAACAACACTGATGCTCTGCCATGGCAGGCTGGGCTCATCTGTATGCAGCTCCCAACCATGGACATCACGCAGCTGCCTCACCTGCCCTTGAAGGCAGTGTAACTAGACACAATGCCTCACTCAGACATTGCAGACAAACACTTTGGTAGGACACCAGATATGTCCCCAGGCGTTGTTGCAGAACTTGTTTGCTCTTCAGACTACGGCCCAGACCCTCCTGTTCTGCTCACGTGCCAGTGCTCTACACTTATTTTCAGCTTTGCCTTAAGTTCCTTGATGCCACCTGCACACCTGCTCCATGAAGAGCACTCCATGCACCAGAGGCTTTCTGAGGCAGCCAAGACAAACATCAGCAGTGCTTGTTATGCTGTTTTCTCGGGCAGAGAAGGGTTATACCTTGCTCCTGCAGATTCCTTGTCCCAGTGCCTCATTGTTTCTGCTTTTTCAGGTGAACCACAGCACCGTTTTCATCAGCAGATTGGGGCAGGGTAGGGGTATTGATCTCCTGTATTTGCATTAAGAAGCCCATGGGCAGCATCTGCCTGAGAATAGCACTGAGCATTTGGGGAGATGGGTATCACCTTCTGCCCCAGCCACGGGTTCATCAGGGCCATGATCCTCACTATGGTTTCTCATTGTTTTGTCCTTCATAGTAGCTCAAAGGGGCATAAAAATTCACCAGCCCCTGCAAGAGGCACTTCAAACTTGCTGCATGGTGGGGCCACCACACAGCGCAGTGAGGGTTATGACCATGTCCTAAGTGATTCACACTGACAGAAAAGTCAACTCCAGCAGGGGAAATGAACAGAAGGATAACCACCTACTGAAAAGGAAAATGTTGAGACAACTAGGTGCTATGGCAATTTGTATCCTTTCTTTGATCTCAGCTGTATCTTTGTACTGCATATAGAAAGCAAAGGGAAAAACAATGAAGCTTTATGCTAAGCCACTGACTTTCTCAAATTAATTTTCCTGCTCCATAATGGGAACAGAGGATTGACCCCCAGCCTGCACTAATGAAAAAAACAAACAAAGGCACAACTTCATAAGTGATGGAAGTTGCATTTCCAGGCAATTATTTATTTGCTTTTCCTCTACAGAGCCTATCTATGCATTGCATAGGAGTCTGTTGGAAGTACCACCAGTAAAAGTCTTTAGTGAATTTGTTTAAACCCTTTTCATAATAAACAGCAACATTAAACAGCATTTCATCCACTTGGCCTATAACTATCTCCTCAATTGTTCCCATGTAGAAGTCTGGAAAAACTCAGAACAGCTTGGTCCAGAGTTCAGCAGATTCAGGCTCTGTTACTCCATGACTACAAACAAGTTTCAGAAGAAAGGTCCTGGGAGGATGATTCAGCTGCAGCCCTCCAAAGACTGTTTAAGTGAGCACAGATAGAGCCCTTAGACAGACTATGAGCTGTCAGGCCTGAATGCAGAGGATGTTCAGGATCTGAGTTCAAGTGGCTCATGCAAACTTTTAGTTCTATGCCCACTCTTACAATTCACTTGGCCTTCAGGCAAAATCACTTCAGTCTTTTTCCACAGGAGCCCTGCATGCAGCTTGGCATGGGTGGCAAAAGGGGCAACAACACCAGCCAGCCATGGAGTCACAATTTTAGTGCCCTGCTACTGATC
This sequence comes from Sclerurus mexicanus, assembly GCA_013396755.1. Lineage (NCBI taxonomy): Eukaryota > Metazoa > Chordata > Aves > Passeriformes > Furnariidae > Sclerurus > Sclerurus mexicanus. The sequence goes on from VWZF01006901.1 coordinate 649,976, forward strand.
CTCAGGGCTCACTGAGCAAAGTACCTCTGTGTGATGTGGTAGTCATTGACAATATACACCAGTCCACTATTTTGTCTGTCTAGAGATAAAATCCACTTTAGAAGCTCTCCATGCATCTCAGCCTATGGAAAGTACCTTCACGTTATTACCATCACCCTGTCTCCCCCTCATTTCTGTACCTGGTGCTCAGCTACACACTCACTGTAAGCCCTTGCTCATGTGGGAGTCCCAGGGCACACAGTGCATCTCTGCATTATTCTACACCTAGAAAGAGCCAAGAGATGTGGGGCTTTATCTTCTGGCAGAAGCTGTACCAGTCAGAGCTGCATCAATAACAAGTACTTACTAACACATAAGGCACTCTGAAGGCATTAATTACGCCAAAGAAATCACAAACCTTTCCTGATTTTTCTATCATGTCACATACATCCTGCAAGGTGAAGAGACATGAGGAGTCATGCAAAGTGCAACCAGATCTGCCGTTTGCATTCCAGGGAAAGCTGATGGCTAAAGGTATCAGATGGAGCTTGGGATCTACCACTTTCCATACAGCTGCAGAACATCTGTGCCATTCCATCTCCCTGAGACAGAGGTCACCGGGGCTGTTTATAACCCCCAGAATTAATGGCATGACTGAAAAGAAAATTTGGATCACCACTAGCTCTGCACTTTCTCTCTCCTCTCTCCTCAGGTTTCCCAAAAGCTAAACATGCCATTCTGCTAAATTTGCACTGGGTCCTTCCTCCAGTATGTCTTTGGCCACCTCAATGTCTTATGCTATGTAGGAGGGGACATGGTTTATCAGTACAATCTGAGCAGCTGCAACAGGGTTCAGCACACACATTGATATTTAGGTCAACCTTCATGGAGATGGAAGGCTTTTGTGGTGTACAGCCACACAGCTCTCCACAAAAGCCATCCTGTGTTCCCAAGCTGCTCTGGACCAAGGACTATAGGCAGAAATGCAAGCTCTGTCAAATTCCCCTTTCAACGTACAGTCACAAGCTGACTGCTGAGAGATCAACAATGTTTTCCAGCTCAGAAACCACACTTGCTCCCCCCATGTTAGTCCTACCAGTCCTCAGAGAGCACCTTAAAAAGATGGGGTTCCTGTGCAGAGCAACCTTATTTCCAGTGCCTGCTGCCCACTCCCCCAATACTGACTGCAGGGGACTTGGGCACAGCTCACACAGCCAAACAGCACTGGGGAAAGGGTGCTGCTTCTGACCCTTGTTTGGTGTCAGGGAGGCCAAGGCAGAGTGGGAACGACACAACATTTTCCTTTTCTGGAGCACCAGGCCACCTACTCCTTACTTAGCTCAGGCGCCACAGGTCTAAGGAGAGGACAAAGTCGTTCTGTTCTGCTGCAGGCTCCCTGCCAGGGGCTCACCCTGCCCACAGCTGCTGCAATGCCAGCTTTCTCTGACCCAGGGGGAAGCAACTCCGTGCCTCCTTCTCAAGCCCCAACCACACTCCCACATGACCTCAAGCACTTCCAGGCCTTGCTGATGCAGGAACCAGGGGCACAGGCTGTCCCACAGAGTCCCCGCAGCCCACGTGGGGCTGGCCACTCTTGGCAGTGCCCTGCCCAGATGTGAGCTGCAGGATGTGAGCGTATCTACAGATTTTTGCAGCACTGCAAGCAGCAAAAAGGACTGAAATGCTCAGGCCAGGTATCATGAGAGTACGAGGCTAAGCCTGAACCAGAGCAATGCCTCCTGCAGAGACAGGGATTTTGAGCAGTCTAAATACTTAACATTCCTCTTTCTGCAAAACCAGTGTTTTCATCCAATGCTAAGAACTCCACAGAGAAAAATAACTAAGTCAAACTGCAAACATTTGGATGCTGCCTCACTTCTTACCCAGAGCACCTCCATACGTAATTGCAATCCCAAGCAATACTGGGAGCCTTCCCATCACACCTGCAGCAGGAGGCACATGTAAGGCTGCCTGGTATCACATCTTTAGTATCTCCAATGACATGATTATTAATCATTAATTCCATTAATACTCTTAAGACTATCGCACACCTGTTCCCTAGCACCACCTGGAGGCAAACTTCGTCTTTCACCCAATTTAGTGGAAATGGTGCCTGAAGATCCAGGATAGCAAATGATTCTAACTCCTCCAGATCAAACACTCAGCAAAAAATGCAGGTGTCTGCTGCTCTGAATACAAGTTGTAATAGAGACAAATTATGCAAATTCGGTTGTTTGCTGTAGGCTGAGAACTGTTCAGGAACATATGTTTGAATTTAACAAGCTAACTCTGGTCAAAAAGCAGAACATAGCTGTTCTGATAAAGACAGCAAAAAATCTGGAAATGTGGTTTTAAGAAACTGAGGAAAACAATGTAGAGGGGAACAAAACTTTGATACACATCACTTACATTGCAAGCTTTTTCTCCTTATTTTAGTTTTTCCCCGATTTGGGAGCTCTACCCACATCCTCTTCAAAACAGGAAAAAAACACCAAATTCTTGCCTTGCAGTCCTCCACCCCAGAAGACAGACAACAAGATGATTACAGAACAGGGCATTATAAAACCATTTTTCAAAGGGGCAACCAGTAAGAAGCTCTAACTAGGAAGAAAGGAAAGACTCTTAAAAAAAAATCACATAGGCACATGAGACATTAAAGACACATGCCCAAATCTTAAACCCAAATGCTTTCACCAGCAGCTGCTATGATACATGAGTTTGTACCTGAGGTGGTCATGGACCAAGTCTGTACTTGTGTATTTTCTTGGCTGAGCTGGTAAAACTCCCCACAGAGACAAAACCTCCACTTTCTTAGTGGCTGTTAGCATAATTGGTTATCATGCAAAACTCTCTTTGTTCCATTGATGGTTTACAGTCAGCAAAATTTTCACAGGCCCACAGGTGCCGTGAGGGAGCACGAGATTCAGTTTTTAGGACACTGGCCAATGTAGCAGAATCTGCAGCAGACAAAGTATTTGTTCAGAGACATGAGAGATGCAAATGAACAATGTGTTTTTATCATATTCAAGATACAAGTATGGTGCATACCAAAGGTTTTTGAGAAATTCCCAATTTTCATCCTACAAGGCTATGTAACATTGCTCACTTCTTGAAATTTCCAAGAGCAAAACTCCACTTTAACACATGATGCATTCTGATTTTATTAATTACAATTTAAATAATGCTTTCTACAATATCATATTTCAGTTTCTGAATCTATATCTGAAGAAAGTTCCGAAGTTTGGGGAATACTTTTAGTGCATTCTTTGTAGTCACTTCTATAACTTCCTCAATTGGAATTCCTTTAATTTTGGCAATATATTCCGCAGCAATGTAGATATTTTTGGGTTCATTTCTCACCTGAAAACAAAGAAACAAACCAACCAAGTTACAGATCCCTTTAGACCACAGGTATTTCAGATTTACTACTTCCTGACACAACTTCAGCCACATCGAGGAATGTGTGCCAGAAAAATTACATCTATCTATTTTTCTTGGTTACATTCCCTTGGTAATCTCTTTTGTATCCATGCTTACACTAAGTCACTCTCCTGTGCCAGTAACTGACCTCCGTAAGGTGTGGGTTTGGATATACACACACAGAAGTCTCTCCTCCCCACCATTTACCTGTTTTTCAGGCCCCAGCGCAGGAGAGTCAGTTTCCAAGCACATACTTTCCAGAGGTAGCTGTTTCACAAGCTTCTGCTTCTTGAAGAAAAGAAGACAGCTATTAAATGCTTTATGCACTTATACCTGTGGGGAAAAATTATGAAAGGAGGACATCCCCTGCATTTAAAAGCAACATGAAAAGACTTCAGTGCTATTGCCTCCATTTTATCAACCATTTCTAACTGGAAGCAAGAATACCAGGAGCTGCCTGAGAAATCCCTAAGAATTAGGATTCTCCTGTTTTCGAAATATCTGAAGTACTATTATCTCAACACTGAATCCATTGTTACTTATTAAATCATGCAGCTATATTGCAGTACACACACTGCATTTAGAGTTGCCAATGCAATTTTTCTATTTTCTGTGTATATAATGTTTGTGTATCTTTTTCACATCTCTGCTTTTACCTCAGTTTGCTTTCCTTCCTCCAAGTTTCCAACCGCATCCCCATCTATATCCATCCCTCATGCCCCCTCCACTTGAATCAAGCCTCTTCCTTTCTTACATTTCTTGAGTTTATCACAGAAAGTGATGATGGTGCAGGATGGAAACAGACTGTTAGCCCACAATAACAGGTTAGCATAGTTTGTAGCAGCCCAGAATATAAATTAAAAAAGCAGCCTCACAGTATAGAGGGCTGAACCTGAGCAATGCCATCTTTAAGCAATTTAGCTGCTTCTTTTCTGGGTGCACCTCATGATAAACAGAATTTTTCAAAATTCTGCAACTTAACCAATTGTGAATGGATTTCATTTAGAAAAGGAAGTTGGATAGCTCTGAGAAACTAGTTCTTTTCCACGTGTCATGCCCCTACTCTAAAACAGTACAGTAACAGAAGCTTCCAAAGAAGAGTTCACCAGAAACCACATTAAAATGACAAAAAAAACCCCCGTTGTTTCCCAGGAATAGCTGAGCTTTTAGTCATAATTTCCCCTCTGAAGTCTAGCTAAGGCAAAAGGCACAGGTAGAAATTTAGCCAAAGTAAAATTGTGCAATACTATAAGCAACTGAAACTTCTACTGAAAAGTGCCAGGTTACAGTAACTGTTCACAGGTATTGCTGGTCTCAACAGCCCTCATGACAAGCTGTCAGCTACAACCTGCAAATCCCAAGCACAAAGGAGCAGCCCCCAGCTGAAACCAGGATAAAATGTTACCTGTTCACTCCTTATAATGGAAGGAGGAATGGAGAAGTAGTATCCAGCTTTCACCCCTTCCATTGCTACGGATGGCTTCCCATCAAATGCGTGGAGCAACACCTTTGTAGCGCCTTGGAGAAACGAAGCAAAACAATTGATTAGCAGGGTTACAGTGCGGCTGCGATGTCAGCTTCCAATGGGACTTTGCTCCCATAATGAATGAATGCAGAATCTCTGCACTACTGCTCCCAGGTTTCACACACAAACTGAAGCGAGGACATGGCACAGCTGAAGAAATTCTGTTGACAAAAGCCATGACAGAGAAAATGCATTAAAACATACCTTGTTCCTTCAAGAGATTAATGGTTGGTCTTCCAGCTGAGCGGGAATGAACGTTTCTGCACAGCAAGGAAAGGCCTAGAATCAGGAAATTTGGCCAAGTATTTTTTTTTTTTTTTTAGCAAACATGAACAAACTAAAAGCAGATTGGGATGGAAATAATTAACCTATATTACATCTCTTATCAGGAAAAAAACCCTAGACATGTACGTATGAATCATTGTAGCTAGTGAAGATATAGAAACAATGAAGCAAGGACAGGACACAGAAGGCTACTGTACTGAAGTGTAAACACAGGGAAAATTCTATAATTAAATCTCAGACTGAAGACTGACTGGACACTAATGCCAGTTTAATCCATCTAAGAAAAGTTCCGTGGGCATTTAGTAACTATAAATCCTGGGAAATATTTCCTCGTGTTACTGAGATCTGGCAAATTCTCCTACTAGCATAAACAACACCTACAAAGGCAAATCCAGTCTTCTTGCTAACTCAATCTGCTTGATCAAAACCTGTCTTTGTTCTTCCTTCTGTTCATCTGTGCTGGCAAATCTGGGAGTGAAATCTAGTCCAACCTACAATACAAGAAGAGAAGGGAAAGATTTTACAGACATAACAAAACCACAATTCAATATAATAAGGCAAAAAATGCTTCAAACTTGCAAATCATTTCAAAATATGTATACTATAAACTGCAATTAAAATGAGCTCAACCATAGCTTAACTCAGAAAAGAATCCATTCTCAACCATAAGCTCTTTAACTATGAAAGCATTTATGGACAGATAGTTACTAACAAAGGTATTTAACACTTCAATCTGTAATTGGTTTTCTGGGGTTTTATATTCTATTGAATATTATTACAGATTAAGTCACAAATCTGGATCTCCAGTAAAGTAAAGTTTCTGACCTGAATCCCTAGCTTTAACCCAAACTCTAGCAAAAATTAGCCATTACTTCTGTACTTTTTTGATCTAAACACTATCAGGCAAAATTTAAAGGCTGCCAAAGCAGCCCCATTCAGTTACACCAACAAAAGTCTTTTGCGTACAGTACAACATGGCAAATTCAGCTCTGCCAATAACTGCTTTTTCTGCAGCCAGTGCAGAACCAGACTTAACTCCCTCCAGTACCAACACACAAACAAAGGCAGTCTACCCTAAAGCTTTCAAGCCTCAATTCCTTTATAAACAAATGTTAGACAGGAGACAACACATGGATACAGACAGATGAGGGATCAAAAAAAAAAGAACTGTACAAGTCACTGAGGTGTACTGAAATCACAGCTTAGCCTAACTTTGTCAGGGAAGAAGGCAGGAAGGCTCTTCCTTCAGGTGTAAGATGATACAACATAATTATGCAACCTTTCTACTACTCCACCAGCATAAATTCCAACTATTTTCTAATAATGATAATGAAGGAAAAGAGGGAATCAGGCGAATCTATGAAGGAAAGCATGTTAAAAGAATTAAAAATCAGACTTAGTGTTTGTTCAGACTGATAGCAATACTTATTATATACACAAATCCAAGCATTCACTATGTTTCTGTAATTCTGGTGACAGCTGCTACTGAAGAGATTTAAACAAGTTGTGGAATTCTACTCACTTCTCCAATCCCCACCAATTTGTCTTTGTAGAGTTCTATAAGCGGCAATGCAGCATCCAGATCCTGCAAGAAGAAGTTAAAAATGCCCTTACTAGGAGGAAGGGTTATGGATTCAGCATTTTTGATCAAACTGGAGTTTCCTTCATTGTTCTCAAATCCTGTACTTTAGAACTTACTGCTACTGTGAGTTGTGTGGTCAGACTTTAGAAACCTGCAGGATTTACCTTCTTTACTTAATAACCCTTTCATTATATAAGCCTTATTTTTAATACTACTTATTTTTAGCTATCTTTTCACAGTAACTGAAGAGATAATTAAAACAAGGCCCATAAATAGCCTGATAATATTCAATGGCTGCAAACAGCTCCCCAACCTTTTCAGGCTAAGGTAACAAACAGTAGCCCTCCAGTTCCCATGTTAACAAAGGGACATCTGCAAATGCTGTTTGCTGTAAGCAAAGCACTCACTTGGGATTTTCTAAACCGAAGGGCCAGATGATTCCAGTGAACAATTCTGCTTTAGGACTAACACAGACAAATGAATGTGCTGAGAGACCCTGAGATTTGGTCCACTGGGTCCCCTGCATCACCGGGCACAGAAGAATCACTGGGCAGAACTGAAGGTAAATCTGGCATACCGAGGCATTCTGTCGCCTGCCCCAAAAAGTCCTAGCAGTGTTTTTATAGGTCGTGCTTTACCTTCAAAGTGACACTGCGCTGCTCCTCTGGAGAAACCTCTTGAACGGGGTGAACTCCCAGGCACGGCAAGACAAACCCTGGGAATCTAGGCACAGAATGGGGACCCGTAGCGTGAGGGGCCACAGGGAGCACAAGCTTAAAGCCAAGAGGCCAGAGAGAGCGCAAGTTTAAAGTCAAGGGAGCACTGGGGACCCAAGTTTAAAGCCAAGAGAGCACTGAGAACACCCCCTAAAGCCAAGAGAGTACTGAGACCCCCAGTTTAAAGCCAAGAGAGCACTGAGAACACCCCCTAAAGCCAAGAGAGTACTGAGACCCCCAGTTTAAAGCCAAGAGAGCACTGAGGACCCAAGTTTAAGGCCACGAGAGCCCTGAGACCCCCGTTGAAAGCCAAGAAGGGCTGCCCTGGCCGAGGGGGGTCCCCTGTCACCTCCCGCCGGGTCCCCTGCGCCCTCGCACCTCTCCGACAGCTCCACGACGCTCCGGAACTCTCCCGCCCGCTCCGACACGACCACCAGCGCCGACAGGGCCGCCTAGGGCACACAGAGAGACCCCCGGCCCGCTCAGAGCCCCCGGCCCGCGGGGGAGCGGGCAGGGGGGCCCCG
>VWZF01006901.1:658015-712717 GCA_013396755.1 Sclerurus mexicanus
GGCAGACAGAGAGCCCCCCGGCCCGCTCAGACCCCCCGGCCCGCGGGGGAGCGGGCAGGGGGGCCCCGCCGGCCGCCTCACCTGCTGCGCCGCCCGCACCACGGCCGACACGTCCTGCAAGAGACACGCACCGCCTCAGCGCTCGGCCCCGGGGGCAGGGGCAGGGACAGCGGCAGGGGCTGGGGCAGGGACAGCGGNTTCCAGCCGCTCCCGTGTCTTGCAGAACTTCGAGACGGCGCTGCGGAAGAACGTGACCATCCGGGGGCAGCGCTGGGAGGAGGTGTCGGACGCGCCGGAGCCGCAGGGCGGTACGGGCCGGGGCGGGGCGGGTCGGGCCTGCCCGGGGGCGAGGGGCGGGCTGAGGGGTAGGGAAGTAAAAATCCGCCCTTGGGGTGACTGGGCATTGGGAAAGGCTGCCCGGAGCAGTGTGTGGTCTCCGGCACTGAAGGCTTCCCAAAACCAGCTGGACAGAAGCGCTCTGAGCAGGCTGGTTTGAGCTGGGAGCTGACCCTGCTGTGAGCAGGCTGGAGTCACCTCCTGAGGGCCCTTCCAGCCTGAGGTACCTTCCCTTCAGCAGACCCTAACAAATTGTCTGTTGCTGCTATTTGATGTATGAACTAAGTAAATATTGAAACCTATTGCTGTAGAACGATATATACACATACAGTGTGCTTATAATTACTGCTTTTTGAATAATAGTAGTGGAGATTCTTGGTAGTCTGGTGTCTGAAGAAAATTTCAGTGCAATTTGTTTTCTCACCTGTATTGGTATGAGATGTTCTTTGCCTGCAGCTTGATGCCTTTCACAGTTACACAAAGCTAAAAATACCGATACATTGAATTAACTATGGGGAAAGAGCTCCTTGAACTGCTTTTTGTCGAGAAGCTCTGAGCAAAGCTGAGCAACCTGATCTAATTGAAGGGGTCCCTGCTCATTGTGGGGAGCTGGGACTCAATCAACATTAAAGATCTTTTCCAACACAGACTATTCTCTGATTCTATGAAGCTTCTGCAGTTGTAAGTTCTAGAATGATAAAACTTCAACTCCTTTGACTATAAGGTCAAAAATGCACTGGTCTCATGATGCAAAATGCTAAACTGAGGTGCTGTCATTTGCCTGCAGCTGGCATAAAGCAGGTGCGAGGACTGTATTGTGCTTTTTAATTTGAAAAAAATTTGCTCATGTGCCTATCTTTGACCCAGTTTGAATCACCAAGAGGTCTGACGTTTTGTGCCTTTCGTGTTTATGTTGACCAGTGGCTCAAGTCTTTCCTGTCTATACTTAAATGATTTCACGGTGATCCTAAAACAAACAACCAAAACAAACCCACAAACTCTTAAAACCTTGATTTTGCCTTTCTGAGGTTTGCAACCACCTTATTCTGCACAGAGACCCAGGGAGGGTGCTCAAAATCCATTCTTTACCACTAGATTGAAAACACTGCATGGCTTGCAAGTTGCACTCAACTTACGTGTCATGGCAGTAAAGCGCAGACATTTACTTATCTAAATTTTGAGACCAGTTTTAAAATAGTAACTTAAGCTTTTAAAATTGTTAATTTGCAGTCTTGAAGAAATTAAGTCCCTGTAGGAGAATAACAGTTCACAGTTTCAGTTCACAGCTGAAAATGTGTTCTAGGTATTTAGTTTGACCCAACATTGCAAAAAAGAGCTATGAATGTTAGTTCCTGTCACTTGGGCCTCAGGTGTTGAAAGCAGGCAGGCATGTTTATTTTTCTTGCAAACTTGTTGCGAGTAGTAATTGCACATACTGTGGGGATGAAGAGTGTTTCCAGGAAGTGTGTTTCATTAAGGTGGCATTGTATTTCCTCATGTTAAACTGCGTATTTGTGCTCTATGTGGTATAAAATCAGTCAGGCTTCAAATCACTGCTTGTAGGGTTGGAGTTTGCTTAATGCTTATAAATTACACAGATAAACCATTTTTCTTGCTGCCTCTTGCACTGCTTTTCTTCATTTGAAAAACACATTATCTCAAAAGACAATTATTTCTTTTTAAGACTTTCTTCATAGGGTTCGTAGAGAAATAAATTTTTTTATTTTTTCCCCAGTTGTTTCCTCCCTCCTTCCCCCCAGCTCATTTACTTCAAAATAACTGGCCAACATCAAGTTATGCTTCAATTTCTATATTGCCTTAACAAGGAAATTCAAAACGTATATTTGTCTCTTTGTTAATAATAATGCATGTTTTTTTATTTCAGATATAATTTTTTCCCTATAATCTTGTCTCAAAAAAAATTGTAGGAGAATTTGTACAATAACTTTGTGTGTGTGTGTCATTTTCAGATTCCAACCTTAAAATTCTTGAAGATCAGTTGGATGAACTAATAGTAGAGACAGCAAAAAGGCGTAAACAGTGGCCTAAAAAGATACTGGTGCACGCTATCGAAACCATGAAAGCTGAGCAAGAGATGCTGGTGAGTAACCTAAGATTTGCATATAGTAGCTGCTGACCATGTATAACTTGAAGAAATAAATCATCCAATATTGACCTTTAAGCTCCTTCCCATGGTTGCTTTTGGTTCTTTGTCATATAATTAATTTTTTTTCATTCATTGCTTCTTCAGTAAAATGAGGATTAGTACTAAGCATTGTCACTATGGGTGAATTGGGTCTGTGGCACAGTTCAGCTGAGTAACTTAAGCAGGTTGCTTCAGTCTGAGGACTCAAGATTTATGAGCCAGCACGCACCTATTTATCTTGTCACACATTTCTGAAGCCCTTGCCCAAAGCCTGGTTGAAGTACTAAATGTTATACCACATACAGATAGATAGAATCATGCGCAGTATATATATAAAAAGAACGTCTGTGACTTCCTAAGCCCTTTCTTTAGCTAGTAATCACATTGAGTAAGTACTTCCAGAAAAGAAAGAAAGAAAGTTAAAAAAAAAAAAAAAGGCAATGTGGAATTATGAATAAGTGCAGTAATTTGTGATTTGTGTGGTTTTTTTTACACCAGGCACAATTACAGGCGTTAAACAACCCAGTCATGTCCTTGATTGCTAGATCCCTTCCCTGTAGTTATCTTAGGCCTACCATTTGCTTACCTCCTGATTAATTATGATTCCTTTGGGGAAAAAAAAAAAAAGAACAGGAGGCAAACACTGGTACAAGTTGTCTAGTAAAGCTGTGGAGTCTTCATCCTTGGAGAGGTTCAGGCTCTGAGCAACCTGCTCTAGTTGGCCCCACTTTCGGTAGGGTGTTTAGAGGCCCTTTCCAACTTCAGTTATTCCATACTGAAGAAGACAGGGATGTTTTTAGAGAGTTGTTTAAGAGGCTGCATTGCATTTCTGAGGACTAAAATTGACAAACATTAGCTCTATGTTAGCCAGGCATAGATGATTTATGTTAAGGAAAAGTGCATATTTGTCTTAAACTTGAGAGATTTTCTAACATATATTGCCTTTCATTATCTCTCTTTTGCCATTATATCACATATGCAAAACAAAGAGAATCAGCTAAAATAAGGTATTGCAGAACACCAAGACTTAACAAGGCCTTTTAACCTTTCTGCAAAAGGAAAGCCATGTGGTACCTGAGTCCCACAGTGGATTAGTTATTTAGAATGCTGCTCATGCTACCTTTTTACTCTTGCTGATCTCTTCAAAGTTTAACCACCCCACAACTAGATTATTTTAATTAAAAGTGGCTGCAAAATATAGAGAGTTTGGTTTATCTCTGCAAGTATATACAAAAATAGAGAAAGTTTAGTCTATCTCTGTAAGTGAAGTGTCTTTTTTTTTTTCCTCTCTCAGGTTCTTCTGTGAAGGTACTAGTGATTTCTCTGCTTTTGGTTGAGGATGTTTGGTATTCTTTCTTGACCCTGCCTAACCCTGTGATGTGTGTTTTCTGAGGCAAAAGAGCAACTATGAGGACATGGTTTATCTGGAGAGAACCACTAACTTATTGTGGTGATCTGTCTATAATTGCCAAAGCAAGAGATCATCCTGTGGGTTTTCAGTCAATATGTTCTGTAGTGTTTGAGGCTAGTGCAAGCAGTGTTTGTTCTTCTGTAAGAAGATGTATGAACTGTGAAAAAATTTCTCTGGCAAAACTACAGGGAGGAATAATTAGCTTTCCTCCTACTTGCTTTTGCTTGAAGAAGGTTGAGGGACAGCTTCTGAACTGGAGAATACGTAATTGCAGATGATATAACTTGTGTTCCCATGTCTTTGCTTTGTTTTCTTCTTCCCTGTTAGTTCTAATTTCACCTCTAATATAGCTAAATATTGGTGGTATTCATTCATTATTAGTTTACTTCATGCCTTAGTAAACTGCTGTCAAGTCACAAGACAGTTTCTGAAGCACAGTGTTCTTACTTTTGCATAAGTAATTGCAGGGCCAGAATGAAGTCATTTAAGTAGTTTTCTTTTTCTTAGCTTTTTGTCTTAATGTACCCTTTGTTGGAATTTGTGTCTGTGAAAGCATACTGTTTTTGTGAATGGCTCCTTAGAAGCCAGAGCAGCTCTTGTTCCTCAGTTGTGCAGCAGGTGGCAGTGCTTCTTCTCAAATGCTTGGATTTCAGTTCTCATGCTTTAATGATTAGAATTCTGCAAACTAAAGCAGAGCCTGGAGATGTGTTTACAGTGAATGTAGCTGTGTTAACCAGAGTACTATTTTCAGTAACTGAACCTCTAATATATTCTTGATTTCAATAATTCCACCACTGTCTCCATTGTTCTGAGTGCTGTGTGTATATTAGGTATTTGTTAAACCAAGAAGATGTTTCAGAATTTTTCTCTTTTTTTGAATATTCAGAAGCTCTACAAGCCTGTGGTAACCCCAGCAGAGATAAGATCTCAACCTTCTCAAGGTAAAGATTTCATGGGGAGGGCACCTGTACTGAGGAAACACTGCCTACTTACTGGCTAGCTGTAATTGTTTAAGAAGTTCTTTCTTTAAATTTGTTTAAGATTATTGACTCTTTGAATAATTAACTAAAATAGCTAGAAGTTTGTCATAAATGAATATATTGCTGCTTCAGTTTTATTGTGTCAGTTTCTCTTGTTCTAAGTGCTATCTGCAGTTGGACACTTAAAGGCAAAAGCTGGCCACTCTCTGTGTGTGTATTGGGTAGAAATTGTCACAGAGCTACCATCAGTAGGATTCCTTACTTCTTTCCTCCATTGGTGGAGGCCAGATGGGGAACTAGGTGGATCACTGACATTATGCTTTGGCCATTCTTGTGTTCCTTTTATGTAAATACTAGAAATGCTTCAATCTCTCTTCCTAATCAGTCAGTTTCTTCAGGGAATGAAAGCTGTTGTGTAGTCATGGCAGTGTTGACTCTTCTAACTGGCAAAGTAGGACACAGATTTTATCCTGCCCGTGTCACTTGTAAGGCTTGATGAATGCACAAAACTGCAAACAACATCATAAGTTTGCTGCATGCTTTTGAAAGATGCCTTGTACAAACTCCTTGGAACAAGTTGGTGAATTTTGCAGTGGGTAATTGGGATGTGATTTCTTGAGGCTGGCCTTAAGAAATGGAAAGTTTTGTTTTGCCTGCTCTTAAGTATGGAAAAATGACAGAATTTATCAGTGCATATCTAAGTTGAAAAGCTTGGTTACAGGACCCTCACTACAGATTAGTGCACAAGATGTAAACAAGGTGTAACAAGCGGTGGTAAAACGTTAAGAAGCTGAGCTTAATCTTTCAGTTCTCACCCTGCTGATCTGACTTCATTTCCTCTTTGTAAATGGGAGACAGTGCTTCCAGAAATGCCAACCTGTGCAGCAGAGTAGCTAGTAGAAGCAATAAAGAGTTTTACTTCATATCTGGGTTCCTTTTGGTTTCTAGTGTCCAGATCTATGCTTTTCTGATGTGAATCAACTACTTCTTGAAAGTTAGTAACAGTTTGCACTATGGTATTGTCTTTTTAGGTCTGGTAGCAGCAAGGTTGTAGCAAAGATAGCACAGAGTTTGTGCTGAATTTTAGTATTAGGTTGTCTTTCGGAAGTTTATGTATCCCAGTTTAGCAAGTACAGTGGCCAGAAACCAAAAATGTTTAGATTACTCAATACTTTTCATTTCCTTTTTTCGTTTCCCTGTGTTTTGGAAAGCTTTGAACACTGAGGAATATAATGCCATCTATGTCAAGTTGGACTCCTGCAGGCAAATGTCATTTAACTGTGTGCCAGTGTTTCTGTATAATAATCCAAATAATTATTTCTACTTTTACTTTACTTTTTTCTTGCCATTTCATAGGATCACCAGTCTTCTCATCCCAACACTCTACTGTAAGAGTACTTCATTATGGATATATCCTTCTTTTAGGCAGTGTCCATCCATAGGCCTCTGTGGTGTGTTTTAAGAGGCTAATGTTCTAAACTCTGAATGATGGTACATTTTAGTATTCATGTTTGTATATGGATCATGTGTTCCTAAACCATGTCTGATCAGCACACTGGACATGTTGACAGTTTAACAAACACTATCCCTTGCTCCTTAGCACCTTTCAGCAGGGAATCACCATAGCCCTGTGCTAGAATACAGTGACTTAAATTATCTACAGCAGCAGTAGAGAGACTGACTTCAGAGCAGAATGCTGTGTTTAACCCTGCCAGGGTTTAGGGGTGTGTGCATCCTCTATCACTGTGTCCTACTGCAGGCACTAAAACCCTACAGAAAAGTAATAGTAAGGGATATGAGGCCACTTAGTTCCTAGAGGCATGCTGGTCTGCTCGATTTAAGTTCTGTGGGTGGTGGGAAACATGCAAAACAGTTCTACAATAGCTTAGAGTTCAACTCTTGAGTAAACAATTAATTGTGTTGATGATCTTGTCCCGCAAATCAAACATATGCCATATTCTTCCCAGTGTTCTGTACCTGCTGCCTGCTTCAGTGTTCCTGAAGGCTTCTTTTTCTTTCTTTCCTAATTAGCACAGCAGAATTAATGTATTTCATGTTGTTTATGCTTGGGTCTTTTTGGTGCTAATGCTTGGTGTAAGTTAAGCCAGAAAAAAAAAAAGTAACCTCTGTTGTAAAAACCAGCCTACTGGAGACATAAGATTATTTATTTCCCCTCCTTAAAATGGATTTCCTTCATCTCATTTTCTCCACAATTGTGTTTATTCTCCTTCTTTTTTGTGGTTTTTATTCAACGTAATGTGAACTTGAAAGCTTTGGAAACAAATCTTTTTGTATAATTATTTATTTCTTTACAACTGTTCTCTTCCTTTATGTCAAATACTTATGTATCTCATGTTTTGCATAAGCTGTAGTTTTTCTAGGAAAGAACTCTGTTGCTTGCTATAGCTGAGACTCCTAGACACTGCTGCATTTTGAGTGATAAAGAATAATAGTGGTAAGATAAACCATACCAGTTGTCATCCTCAGTGCTATAATGAAAGTCATGTGCTGCAGGTTTAAGTTTTATGCAGGGACTCTACAGCTTTTCTGTCTGATTTCTGATAGCAAGTAGTGGAGGGAGGGGGTTATGTTTCAGAAGGTGATCTGGGCTTTATGTTTTTCTGTAGATGCTTTCATCGCAGATCTGAAGCAGGTGGCAGAAATGGTATCCAAGCAGATCGGAGGAGCAATGAAGGTGGGATCCCTGTGCACTCCAAGAGGATATGTTTTTATTTTCTTGATCTGATAATATATCACAAAACACACTTTCTAACTTATTTTTGTTATAGTTTTTTACAAAAAAGCCTCTGTGTGTACTTCTGAAGCAGGTACAACTGCTGGAGTTGTCTGGAAAGCCTTCCCTGGCACGTGGTAGTAAGGAAGATTACTCTGTGGCTGTAGGAAATACTTTTCACTGAGATTTTGGAACCTGCAGCATCTGAAAAATAAAACATCTTTTGAAGACCTGTATGACCTCATATAGAGTGTGACCCACTTAGGCATCAGCTGTGGTGTTCCTGTGATACTTAGCTTAGAGATCTCATGAGGGAACACTTAAATTTGGCATACTCTGCATGGCTTCTGAGCACAGACTCATCACCATTGGGGTGGTAGCTCTTCATTCCCAGCCTTCACCCTAAGATCATCTCTGCAGACTCGGAAACTTGTGCTCTCAGAATCTATTTAACATGTATCACTTATTGTAACTGTTACTTTTCGCATGTAACTTGAGATACTTGGATTTGTTTTTGCAGTCTGTTCCAGCACTCATAGAAAGAGCAGAAGGTTTTTCCCAAGCATTAACTTGGCAACCAACCTTGGAACTCTGCAAGCTGCGGCAAGAAGTCTTTGCTGGTTGCGAGGCAAAGGAGGAAGATCACGTCCAAAGTTTTGTACCACCAGGAGAAGTCACATCAACAGACACTGATACCAGTAAAAATCGTAGTGTTTTGCTAAAAAGAAGAAAAGCTGTAGACTCACCAGAAAGAAAACGCTACCCACTTCGACAGAGGAAGATTGCTGTCAGTGCGTGAATTTCTCATTTTGTATTTTCAGATTGGAATTTGAGTTGTATTCTTGTTCCATGTGCTCCAGCTTTTTTCTTAAAACTTGTCTCTCCCTGGTGCTATACATGAGAGCTTCCATAATTAGTCTTTGTTCCTTTTAAATATTTGTATTTTTAGTGTTATGCTGATAGTATATGAAAGCCTACACATACTGGTAGCATCCAATATCCAGAAAGTGTATTTGCCATTTAGCTCTCATCTTTTGCTCTTATACTCCAGCACATCGCTTGAGTTCCTGCACTTCTCAGAGTTCGTGTGCATGCTTTATGTATGTGAGCAAACTATAGGAAACCACTGAATGCTCATTTACATTCAGCATGTCTAAAGAGGTTGGAGAATGTTCTCCTAATGCGCCTTCATTAATTACTGAGTCAACTGGCTCTTATTTTAATGAATGAATTAGCACTGTGAGCATATTAAAAACACCAGATTTGATAGGAATTTAGAGTTTTTAGAAAACCCATGCACAAATATGCCTTTGATCCCTGCTGTTCTGCTTTTCCTGAATGTAGGTTAGTTGGGCTTATTTATAGTTATGTTTGTTTAAACTTGGATTTTTAGTAATTATGTATATATTTACTTGCAGTGTGGTTTTCTGAACAGGAGTTCGACCATCGATATCTTAGGGTCCAATGTTTCATTTAATGTAATTCAATTATGCAGTCTGGGGGTTTCCTGGACAATATTTGTACACATTACGGGATCTTGACTTGGGTCATGTATACACTTCTGATGTTTGACTAAACTTTAAAGGCCCATACAGGCTGCCAGTAAATGGTATTCAGTTGAGCTTGCTCACTTTTGTTTCTTTACCCATTAGTACCTAGAGGATTGCACAGTAGTACTACATTGAGTATTGTGCCTTTACCATTTCTGTCTTTTTCTTATGCTTTCAGTAAATACTCGTGTCTAATATGTAACATTTCTTACACAGCAAATGGAGTTTACAGTTTTTAGATGCTTTATTAATGAAATGTACTGTGGTAAAAGGATAGGTCCAACCTAATATTTAAGAGACTGAAAATTCTCAAGAGAACTTGACAGATTTTAGCATCATTTGTTTTGTAAAGGTGAGCATCTCTACTGAGACTTTGTATATGTAATCATATGTAAATATTTTCCTGTTGTTCTTGTATATACAAATGTGTGTTTTTTATATAAAGTAAATAAAATCAATTGAGGAAGATCAAAGTTTCAGATAATGTTGTCAGTTCTAATCCTGGAATAGTTGGTGACTGAGCAGTGACCATACTTCAGAAGACATCTGAGTTAAATTTTGGCTTGAGTAACTGAAGTAGTTCCATTTACTGGCTTTGAACTTACGACTGCTATTAATCTCAGGGCTACAAAGCATCTAATGTAAGAGAGGACAGGATGTGAGAGGGACTGGAGCTGCAAAGCTGTGGAACGTGTGACTGAGACAGCTTTTCACACAGCAACTTGCTATTTTAGCTGCTTTGCGTGCCCATGCTCTGTGTGACATTTGAAAATCCCCACCGTAGCTTTCTTCACCAAGATCCACTGATAGTCTTCGAGTGTTCCCAGATAAAGAGCCCTGCAAGATTTTTTATGGTTACCATTTATAGTATTTGAATATTGTTAATAGGAAGAGTCACTGCTCATTTCTGTGAATAATAGGTAGGTACAGAAAATAGGTGCATCTCTTTGAAGGGATCTCATAAAAAATGGCTGAGGCAGGGCTTATGCCTTACAAAATAAGGAGAAAAAGCACTGTGGATTAAAACTTAGTAAATGAATTAGTGGATTCATGCTGCAGAGCGTATTCATGTTAAGAGATTGCAGGATAGTTGATCTGCACAGGATTTGAAGTAAGTGGGAATGGATGCCCCCAAGCTAGGATAGTAAGGGTTTGTTCTGTGACCCTTGCTTCAACTGCAGCTGAGTGGAAAAAGAAAAATCCATCTAGAAATGCTGGGCAAATGAAAACTGTAAATAAAGATAAACCAATCAAGAGTCTTAAGTGCAGCATATAAACTATGAATTTAAAAATCTGATGGCTACTTTTGGCCAAGCAGCATTGGAAGGTGTCAGAGGACCTTCCTTTTAAATGCAAGTTCTCTGATGAGCTGAACTCAGCACTTGAATATTCAGGTGGTTTTCAAATGGTTATTAAAAGTTTCTACAGCCAGTGATGCATGCAATAAGCCGTGCCTGGAATCTGTTCTTCCTACTGGCAAAAATACATAAAACACTTCATTTTTTCCCATTCCAGTAGCCTTTTGTCCTTCAGTTAACTTTTCATAGGAATTGGCAGTGTTGTGCAAGACAAGAGTCTAATCAGGCCTCTACTGAAATGTCACAACATCCAAACTTCTTATTTTTAACTTGGGGCGAATCGGTATTGCATCAAGAAATGTCTGGTAGTTTTTCTTTATATAGCCTTTGCATTTTGTAAGACAGCTCAGTGGTGATGGATACTTGGCAACATTTGCAAACTGAGTTTGAATTTCTCTGTCTTTTGGGGTGAGACAGCACATCTTGCTGATAGTTTGTACTGTCTGCCTGGTGCCTATTGCTCGTGAGACTGGGCTATCCCCACCCGAGAAAAACTTCCAAATTGGAGCAGTATCCATGCACACTTTTGCTGTGTATAGTTTCTGAACAAAGGGGATTACAAACAGTGCATGGAAGCTCCTCTTCCATCAGTCTTCATGTGGACACTAATGGCACTCTGAAACCCGGTTCTGATATGTGCCATTCTCCAGAAGAGCCACACTGTGCTAAACTGTGATCAGTAACTCTAGTCTGCATGTGTGTAGGCTGCTTCAGTGCAGACAAAAATCACTGATCAAGTGCCATTATAAAATGTGAACTCAGCTGACTAGGCTGCTTTCTGGGCTTGTTTTCTCTCCTGCACAGAAATGCTCTGCCTTTACAGCTGCACTACCTGGAATGACTGTGTAGGCATTTCTACAGATGTACCAGAGATAGCTTTAATACTAAGTAGAAACGTTCCCACAAGCAAATTTTGACTTGTCATTTCCTTTGCCATTTGTTCTGAACAAAAACTGACTATTTGGGCTCAAGGGTACTGTCCCCTGGCTTGTCCCCTACTTGTGGTGTCCTGGAAACCTTCCTCTGCAGCTGCTGGGAGTTATTCAATGAAGTAGGGATTTATTCAGCACTAATAAATTCTTGGTGAGCTGCTCAGGACTAGATGCTGTCAGGTAGCCTGCCTATGCTGGTGCCATTCATGGCAGCATTGCTCCTGGAGCAGCCTGAGAGCTTCTTGTGGGGTCAGTTCAAAGTCCCTCTGTGAAATGGGCTTTTTTCCCACAGATCACACTGAAGGGCTGTTGAGGGGTTTTGTCCTCATAGTTCATAGGTTTTATTGCAAAAGACTATACCTGTTCCCTGAGCTTATGAAAATACCAGCTTCTAGTCCTGAAAACTGTGCTTAAGCTACAAAGGCACAAGAGCTCAGTTGCTTTTTTTTAAGCAACTGTCCCAACTAAGTCTCTGCTCGTGCCTGCACTCCTTTTATTTAACTGCATGAGGTGTAGTTAATGCAAAATTGGACTGTTTCACTGTTTCAAAGAAGCAGTTGAGTGCAATTCACCTGCTCATAACTCTGCCTGGTGTCTAGGATTGCCTTCAAGGGGATGCTGGTTTGGATCCCCTCAGCTGGGGAATGGCACTGAACCTGCAACTTCTGCTGCCTCCATAAGTGAGTCTCAGTGAATACCCTGCTCTCAGCATGTTAGATGGCAGAGGAAGGGACAAAGAAGCAAGACTGCTTTTAAAGAAACCAAGGAACATCCTGTAAGGTGCATGGAAGACCCAGCGCAGTCTGGGGACGTGGCTGAGGCCAGGGTATTTTGCAAGGGTGCCCATCCTAGTTGTGATGCCCATGGCTATAAGAGTGGGAAAGACTCACAGGTTCTCAGAGCTCCTCCAGAATCAGAGGAGCTCTGAGAAAGTGCAAAAACAAAGTTGTGGGGAGCCTGGAAGGTAGAGACACAAGCTTCTTTGAGGTATAACAGCTGGGGAGAAGTGCTTCCCACCAGGGAAGCCATGCTTAGGTCTTTCAATCATCCTGATGGTCCCAGAGCCTACCAGGAAACCTGTGGAAGAGCGCAGACTTTGATTTGACTCTTGGACTCCTGGGCAGCGCAGTTCTCTCACCTTCAGCATGAACTGTTAGCCAGATCTTCCTAAAAGGATAGTCTATATTTACTCACTTTTCAAACATTGTAACCTCATCTTCATCTAAGCTAGATGACTCAGGCTTCTGAGGAAACCAGAAAAATAAGGAAGTATCTGATTTATTAAGATACCTGGGGCTTTATGACTGACTACCCCGCAGTTTGGGGGCATGTGCCCTCCTTGCATGTCCGTGTGTTTGCCCCCGCCATGAGCTGAGCACAGACAGGAGGGCACATTAGTTACAAATACTTCTGTGGTACAGCAAGGAAGTTGTTACGTACCAGTCAGTGCAAACACCCCCTTTCAGAGCAGAAGGCCAAGGTGCAAGAGCAACTAAAATGCAAGGAAGGTGTTCAGAGGAGTAAAAGCAACATTGTTCAGTCTGTTAAAATACTCTCGACAGAATAGTTGAACAGAGATTTTTGTCTGGAGCAACTATGTTTTCTGCAGTCCTTGCCTGGCTTCGCCTTTACAAGAAGTCTGTGGCATTTCCTTATTATTTAAAGGAACAGGGCGAGTAGCGAAAGTGAAAATCGCTTTATCCCAGCATGGATGCCATGTCCTCACGCCCATAACCCCGGGCTGAGCCGGCTGTCCCGCATCTGGAGCTCCCTTCGCTTTGGAGAGCCCATGTCGCAGGGGTGCGGCGGGCAGGAGCGCTCGGAGGTGAGCCGGGAGCGGGACACAGGCGGGGCACGGCCGACTCCCAGAAGCCAACCTGACCTCCCGGAACCGCCGCCGGGAGGAAATCTGGGGAGAAGAGAAGCTGCGAGGAGTTTATTTCTGCAGGCGAAAGAGCGAGTCGAGCCGCCCGGAGAGGCGTCGAGCCCAGCCGGCCCCCGGAGCTGGGGCTCTCCGGGGGATTTACAGGCGGCTCCTGCCCGGCAGCGCCGTGTCCCAGGGGTGCGGGCTTTCCCCCGGCTCCCGGGGGCTGAGCACACTCGGGGGACGGACACTCTTGCCGGCGCGGGGGTGCCCGGCCAGGGGATCAGAAGTGTGGGGTGGGGCGGGGGCTGCGGGCAGTGCCGGGGCTGCGGGCAGTGTCAGGGATGGGGGCAGTGCCGGGGCTGCGGGCATTGCCAGGGATGCGGGCAGTGTCAGGGATGGGGGCAGTGCNAGGGCAGCCAGCAGGTAGGGGCCGGGCGGGCACACGGGCATGGGCAGCGCCGCCTCGGGGTGCCCGCTGGCCCTGGGCAGCGGCACTGCTTTTCCCGGGAGGCGGGCGTGGTGCCGGCTCTTCCAGGTGGGAAGGCTGCGGGCCATCGGGGCATGCGGGCTTTCGCCCCGCCGCAGGCAGCCGGGAAAGGGAGCTGGGCTGCCCCACCGGCAGCGGGAGCCCGGCTTTCCTCCGCGCTGCTTGCACCTCCGCCCCGTCGGCCGCGCTGGGGCGAAGCAGGTGTGAAATGCTGCCCGCCGAGCAGAGCGGGAGCGCAGGTCCCCGCCGCGGGTGATAGAGGTGCCCAGGTCCCCTCGGGGCTCTGCGGCATTCGCCCGGGCAGCCTTGCTGGCTTCAATGCCTCCGCCTCAGTTCCCGCCCGTGCAGTGGGACAGGGGGATGCTCTACGCCTTGCAGTGGCTGTGGGATCAGCTGGGAGGCCGGAGGTCGGTGCTGTGAAATTTAGAATATATGCTCGTTCTCAGAAACAGTTGCACGCCCGAATTAGGGCATCTCCATATGCACCTTAAAAGTTGGCAAAGTGTTTCTGGCTGATGTCTTCCAGAGTCATGAAGAAGATGACAGGAAGGTTAGGAGGAGAGAAAAAAATCGAGTTGCTGCACAGAGGAGCCGGAAGAAGCAAACTCAGAAAGCAGATAAACTTCACGAGGTGAATGGGTACTTGGTGTTTTGCAAGCACAGTTTGGGGACCAAGCGCGGGACTTTACAGTAAACGGGAATTCTTAAGCAGGCATGGGCCTGTCTTCATGGTAACCCAGCTCAGAGAGCTGTGGGTGTAAGGCGGAGACAGGTGTGCTGTGGGATGTCTGGTTGGGAACTTCTAGATACCAATGCTCCTGTTGGACTGTGCAGCTCTGCTGTCGGTGACACTGCTAGGGAGATGTGGTCCTGCCCTCAACCTCCCTCTTTTGCTGTTACTGTGACCACCCAGTGAATGGAATCACAGACCTCCTCTGGGCTGAAGCAAACCCATTTTCTTCTGGGTTAGTGTTAAGCTTGCCCCGGTTTGCCATGGCAGTGGATAAATCATTGCTGTCTTACAAGGGAGGAGGAGACCATGCAATGCAGTGCTGACTCGAATCAGTTCCATAACTATGGTGCCAGCACTGCCACTAAGCAACATGGTCCCCAGAAATACTCAGTTGAAAAGGCTTCTTAAGAACTTCAAAACCTGCAAGTGTGGGATCTTGTCTCAGTTAGCTGAGTTAGGGTGTTTCCAAAAAAAAAAAGGGTAACTGATTTTTCCAGAAACTCCTAATACCACAATGCAGTGTAACTTTCTTGTGTCCTCAGTGCAAACACTGGAGGACAGGAATCCCCTTTCTCTGGTTTTGGATGTTACCTTACTCAACAATGCTTTTGTCGTAGCCAGGTAAGTGTCAGCTTTTGGGGTGTCAGCTTTTAGGGCAAGTGTCAGTTTTGCTGCTGCAACTGTGACTGAGTCAGTTGTTCAGCTCTGAAGGTTCATCATAGGCTTTTTGTCTTTCTTAGTGTGGAAAGATCTACCAGCAGTCATCAGAGACCAGGAGGGACAGTGTGGGGAGTTTTGGGTTTGGTTTTTCCCAGATCTCCTCTGAGTCAGTGCCTGAGAAAGCCAGGTGCAGAGTACTTCTGAAAAGGGGTAACCCCTTTGGCTTTTGTGGAATCATTTCTGGGCCCTTTGCCATCCTGCAGCCTCTCTAAGGTTCCTCCTGAATATAAGCATCCTCCTCATGCTGGGAATCTTCGTTCTCAAGCACACAGGTTTTCCAGGTGCAGGCAGATCTGGTTGAATAGGCATTCATTCTTAGGAAGAATGATTTCATAGTCTCACCCCTGAAAGTGAGACAGAGCAATGGGAGAGTAACATATTGCAAAACCCAACCTCACAGGGTTTGGAGCAACAGGAGATAAGTGGAGCCAGAATCAGGGTTGGACAAGCTGGCTGGAGTTTGGCTACAATAATGTGTTAGGAGGACTGTGCCTGTCTTACTCTGTGTGTGAGGTGATGGAAGAGCATGAGGGAGGGCAAGGAATCCAAAGTTCTTCAGCAAAGTGTAGCAGAGGCAGTGCCAGGCTGCCCAGAGGAACATTGCATGAGAGGCTCTCCCTGCTGCTGAGGAAACAAGCCTTTTAAGGCATGTGTAGGCTTTGAAGTTTGCTCTGAAGCTTTCCCAGGGAGGTGAGACTGAGTGGGTGAGTGTTGAGCTTTGGGCCAGCAGTGAGACACCTGCAGGTTTTCAGTGGGCTGGCTCTGAACCCCTTTGGGATGAGAAGGCTTAGCAGCAGGAACACTTGAGACACACTGTTATCAAAAGATGTGACACAAGAGTCTTGTGTCCATTATAGATGTAGGCTGCAGACCAACCCCAAACTCCCATGCAGATAGCAGTAGCTTATTTATTGCCATAGGAGCCTTAGCTCAAAAGCAACCCAGGTCAGGGATAACCAAGGTAGTGGTCAGGCCTTCTGGTGACAAAGTGAGTCTGGCAACAAGCTGGCATGACGCTCCCCTCCTCCTGAGTTCTCAGGCATCTGAACAGGTGGCTACAAGCTGGCGCCAGCCTGGAGGAGAGCAGTGGACACTGTGCTAGATGTGCATCTCAGCTGGCTCTGGGGTAAATGGCTTTTTCCTGCACTGGCCTGGGCCAGGGGCTGCTGTTTTCTCACCAGCAATGCTAGGCACTGGGTTTTCCCAGCAGCTCTCTGCAGTCAGTTGCTTTCATTTTCTCTGATCTGACAGTGCAGAGTCCAGCTCAGCCCTTCCCAGAAGAGGCAGCCCAGGGCTGGAAGAGGCCAGCGAGGGTACACAGCCACCCATGCCTGCAGCCTTGAGCTGATGGGGGCCTCCTGAGGACCAGCAGCACCTCCTGGTCTTCAGGACCGCAAAGGGAATCAGAGTGTGGTCAGGGCACAGGTCATAAAGCACTTGCCTTGTTACAGCACCCAGGCTGTGTCTGTCATTCCTTAGCATTTTGCATGTTGTAGTAAGAAACCACACAGTTTTTCTGTAGCTATGTGAATGTGCTCAAGGTGGAAGCACTAAAATAAATGTTTTGACTATGAGTAAGTTGTGTGTTTTTTATTTTCCCTTCCTTCCAGGAATATGAGTCTCTCGAGCAAGAAAATACCTCCCTGAAAAGAGAAATTGGAAAGCTAACAGATGAAATGAAGCACTTGAGTGAAGTGTTGAAGGATCATGAAAAGATTTGTCCACTATTGCACTGCACCATGAACTTTGTGACCATACCACGGCCCGATGCACTTGCCAGCTGCCTGCCAAGATGAATGCTCTCCTCAATCATCTTTAAATGTGATGTGTGAAAGTGCCATTTACAGGAGTTTTGAAAAACTGCCTCTTTATGGTGCAAGTGTTCCATCTAAGAGGGCTGGACTTGACCACGCAGCTCTTCTCCACGTTGAAGTGTTATAGTCTTCTGAATCTCAGGATAACAACAGTAGGAAAAAAGACAATTCGAACAGCGACTTCTTGCTCAGTGGAAGCTCAAGTCATGATTTTGCATTCAGAAATGTCAAAGTGCGGTGCAGCCCACTATCGAGGGGTGGAATGTAGACGGAGAAAAGTGCCGACCTCGGACTGGGATGCCTTTCTCCCACACCACTGTCCACTGCCAGTAACCCTTTGTAACTTGTCATCCATGTATATCATGTTCTGACTGCTGGTTTCTATCTCTCTAAACAGGTTTGGTTAATAAAAGCAATGTCCCATCTTTATAATGTTCTCCACCTTCTTCAATAATCACTGTCTTTATAACATTTCTACTATTTCCTTGCTGATCAAATCCGAAGTCTAATGCTAATCTTCCCATCAGTTGTTCTATCATTTGCTCGTCACCTCTTCATTACTTCCTCTTTTGAAGTGTGTGCAACAAAAGACTTTTCTTAGACTTCATTTCTTTAATATCTCAAATCAACCCTGCTGACATTAGTTCTTGGAGTATTTTATATCCCAAAATATGGCTTGACCAGTTTCTAATAATGATTGTCTGCCCTGTGTGGAAGAAAAGCAGAGTTAGCTGTTTTTTACACATTATTTTGAAAAGCAGATTTTAAAATTTACTGTTTTAATGCATCCACTGGAAATGAACAAATATCTTTATCCTTCTTTCATCTTGCTTATTGCTACTAGAAAATTATGTCCATGGATAGAACAAATTGAATTCAGTAAGCATTTTGTTCTGTGTCCACACTGAGTGTGTTTGATAACTGCTTGTAAAAAACACATTTTGCTTTCTTTCAATTTTTCTTTTTAGTTACAAAAAGGAAGTATGATGACAATGTTAGTGAGAAATGTGCAGAAAAATGAGAAATGTGCTTACTTTCTCTGAAGATTCTTATTAGTGTCAAGCTCTAGAAATGTGAATCCTGTAGCCTGGGATCCAGCAAAGAGTGTTTTTCTCACAGTACTTTCCAGTCAAAGAGCACTTTGGGATAATAAAAAGCGCCACCCCTTTGCCAACTCTCTCACTTCAACATTTGGATTTTTTTCAGTTCAGCTCATGGGATTAATTTCTCCCCTTGCCAGGATCACAGTATTCATCAGCAGAATATGATCAGAAATGTCTGAATTTTGGGTTTGGGCCTTTTTTTGTTGTTTGGTTTTTTTGTTTGTTTTTGTTTTGGGGGGGGGGTTTAAGCTTCTTTAGTAGAATGATGCATTGCTGATCACTGCCAAGATAGAACTGGGGAAACCATGTAGTCAGCTGTGCCATCTAAAGGGCTCTCTTGTGTCATTGTCTTAGGCTAGAAACTCTAGATAACAGGCATGAGCTGTTGACCTCTTTATATTTTTCTTTACATTGTTCCAAAGAGCACCCTTAAGAAAGGAAGCTGTTCTGAGCATCTTCATCCACACATCCACACTCCTTCAGGCCCTGGATGCCACTGTGTAATTTGGACAGAGTAGAGATGTAATAGAGCAGTAGCATAGTGGAAAAGAACAACATTCACTCTGGGAAAATTCATTATAGCTTAGGATGGAGGGAGGACAATGTTTCATATCTCATAACCAGGTATGTGCAACTGAGCTGAGACTGGAAAATATCTGGTTGAGGTCAGGACTGGTACAAAAGCATGGTCTCTGATACAGAACCCTGTGGACCCTGAAAAATGGGAGGAAAGATCAACCACCTAATCCAGGACAGTCCATCCCAGCAGAAACCTGTAAAGATTTTTGTCCTATAGATCCTTGCTTCTAGAAGTAGAGATCTAGTTCCCTGTATAAAATTCTCCTCTGCATGTATTTATTATTCTATACATCTGTCTAGAACCTGAATCCAGCTTATCATTTGGCATATCCAAATTCTACTGTACACTCCTCATCAGTAAGCTCTATTCTTGTTTTGCGATAAAAGTTTTAGTCCACGGTTTCTGCATTGGAGTTTTTTGGTAATGTCTTTTCAGAGTGTATGGGGGAAGACAGCTGAATTCACAGAAATATGTGATGGCAACAGTAGCCCCAATCCAAGGTTCTGTTGCTCTTCCTTGGAAGGACTGGGAGCCTTGCGGGGCCCTCACTGCCCCTGGTTTCTTCACACAACCGCAGGGCATCGCTCCAGCCTTGTATCATGTCCATTAGTAACAGCAGGCCTTGAACCTTCCAGTGTCTGGGCTGCTTCTTTCTCCTTCATTTCTTGCATCACTTTTTTCCCAAGAAATATTTCCAAAGGGCCTTTTGCATCATTCTTCTGTTTAACAGATTAACTGAGGCATCTCTCCAATCAGTGTGCTGTGTGACTAATGTTGAAAGGCAGCTGGGATCCTCAAGTAAAAGAAGTGAGCAAAATGAGTGCCCCAAGGCAAACAATTCCTACATTCTGATATATTTGTAGAATCAATGTCATTGCTGAATCATGGGTCAAAAAGGACAATGAACTGTTGAAGCACAGACACATATCCCTAAGCAATTGACACACATACGTACTGATTACACTCTTTGCAGGAGCTGTTCATAAGAATATTGATTTACAGGAAGTCTCAAAACAGAAAGTATGTTCTAGAGCCTGGGATAATTGTTACATGAATAGGGAACCAGAAAGGAGAACAGAAAGGAAAAGGCACATTTGTTAAGGAAGCAACAGAGAATTTTTTCAAATCCTAACCTCTCCTTTTGCAGCAGAGTATTACACCATCACAAAAAATGTTTCATATCTATATATGGCTAAAATATCACTGGACATACTCTACCTTCAGAAACTTCCCGGTTGGTTTGACTTGTTCCCCACAAGAATATGGTCTGTATTACATTCACATTATTTTCAGAATCAGGTATATAGGGAAGATCTTTTATATGTTTGGATTGTGGTTCATGTGAGGCATACTGTGAATTGCAGTCTTGTTTGTGGATGTGCATTGCAGATGTGGGCTGCTAAGAAACCTGGATTTTACTTCTTAGCTTTACAAGGAAGGTTACAGTTTGTCTAAATTCAGTTAGTGTGGATTTCCTTTTTGTATTTTCTGTGAGTCTATGGAAGGAGTAAAATACTTTGTGCAAACTTACCCACAGATAGATGTATTAATTCCAGAAGCAGACTGTGTCCAACTCAGTGATTTGTCTATTAAGTTCTTTTCATTGTTGTTGGGTCAGATTCGAAATTATCATACCTTGAAAAGGTAATTTTAACCTTCAAGGCTAAAAAAGTCAACAGAAAGAAAAAGTCAAGCTTCCCAAAACTGTTCATGTGAGTATAACAGTGATCAATTTTTATACCTTAAGAGAGCTTATTAGAAAGTCTTGCTCCTTCCCATTGATTGCAGATGTTGATGTCTGCAAACATGTGTGTCTTCATGTACTCATCCATTAACTTGCTAAAAGTACATCTTTGAGAAAACAGTTATTTAACACAGCCTATTCTACAGACTTTCTGGTTTTTTTCCCTGGTACCAGGTACTGTTGTTTTAGTGCTCTTTCTACAGTACCTCTTGATCTCATCTGCATTTGATATTTGCAGTAGCCTTTGTGTTCTCTCACCATTTTATTTCAAATGCCATTTTTTTCCCCCTTCTTCCTGTTTCCTTCTGTTCCTACATAGCTTGGTGACAGCATCACTTAATGGAATAGTATTAGAAGATCAAGAGTAATCTGTAGGACCATATAGAAATTGCACTTCACTGGTATACCTTGTATATGGTTAAAGGCTCTTGCATGTGGCTTGTTTGGTCAGTTGAATATTAAGGAAGGTGCCCATGCAGTCTTTTAAAATGTACTTAAAAGTGACATAACCTTTACTCTAGCCTATAAACCCCATACTGTTTCCTGTCCATAGATGAGTGCTTTGCTGCGTGGCATTTGGGGTTTCCATATGTGAATCAGTCTAGAATTTCTGTCTCAGTGAAAGTGATAGATAAAACAACCATTTAAAAAAAAATCCCTTTTCTCTTCTTCCCATCAGAGAAGTGATATAATTCCTGTTACAGGAAGGAAGCATGTCTGATAAGCAGGAGAAGTGGTGGGTTTATTTGCTGTTACAAAAACTACTGTTATTCTCTTTATAGGATGGTAGGAATTTTCTGTTTGTAAACGCTGGGTTACTGTCAAGTGGTCACTGGAGAAACATCTTACATGTACAGGCAGTGTGTGGTGTGGGCACACTTCCATAAGGGAGTGAAAGAATCTGGAGTCATTCTTTGCAGAAATGTGGCATTTACCTTGATTTCACTGGAAGTAGAAACAGTCCTACAACTGCCTCAGAGGATATGCAGCACTGTGCTTACTCACTGGGTAATATTTAACTCAAGAACAGCTACAGGTTAACTGGAAGTAGGTAATTCTTAATAAAGAAACCATAGTAACAGTCATTCGTGGGATTGCATGCTCCATTTATGACATTCATTCAGGTTTTTTTTCTTATATGGCCCCTATGGAAAAAATCCATAATGATAGAGTAGGAATTTTTTCTCACTATAGAATTTTTAAACCATGGTATCTAATATAAGGGCTTGATTATTCTGAAAACAGCTGGCATAGATTTTGCAAATAACCTGTCCCCTACTAGTTATGTGTTTGGTCTGTTGTAAGGGAATCATTATAGTTCTCTTTAGAAGTGGATAAGCTAAACCACAAAGGTCTTGGTATAGAATGAAAATACTCATTTGTGGAGCTAGTACTGAATGACTACTGTGCTTCAGTGTCACAACTTATCTCATCCTGAAGCAGTTTCTTCATGAAGCCAAATAGAGAATTACACTGGTAATAGCTGTGCTTGCTTTAAGTCTGCAGTGGAAGAGGTTTCTTTGTATGTATTTAGTAAGTTCTATAGACTGCTAGTAGAGTTTGCTACACCCATCCAGGTACCACAGACCATTCCCCTCAGAGCTGAGTATGGATAGATGTCTCCAATTGTTTGGAAGAACTATCTCCTTTAACTGCCCCCTAATGATCTTGTTGTTATATTTTCATTATTCTAAATTATTAAAATATCAAAATTCTCCTGGGATAAGCAGACTATTAAGATTTGTCTTCCCATTGTAAAGTAAAACTTCAGAATACTAATTTGTTATCTGTCTTGGGTAAATAATTGAGGCTAAGGAATAAGCAATGAGACTCTGCTTAAGTATTTGATGCAATACTACACAAGACACAATTGGTTCAGCTGGAAATGTTTTACAAGAATTGAAAAATAACCATTGAATTAGCCGAAGGAAAATGGCAAAAGTTACTTTGAAAAGGGAGCTATCAGGGTAACAAATTGTTCATACATGGAGATTCTCCAGGACTGATCGCAGGCAGCTCTTGTTTAGTATCTCTCATAAAGACTTTGGAAGCAAAGGAACCATTACTACAGAAGAAGATCGAAATACAATGCAAAAGAGACTGCATGACCTTGCAGAAGAGAATATATGCACCATTAATAATAGAATTACAGAGTTACAGAACAGCCCATGCTGGAAGGAATATCGAAAGATAATCTAGTCCAGCCTTTTGTGGGAAAGGGAATGTATATGAAATTATCTAGTATCCTGCCATGATGCAAAGTATAAAGTCACATGAAGAACTATTAAGAAGAATTTCTGTCACAAGGTGGAAACTCATCAATTGAAAGTGCCAATGGAATGAATAGGAAAAAGGATGTCAGGACCTGATGCTGAGGCACCAATGCAGTGGAGCAAAAAGGAGTTCAGATGCATAGTGATGGTGTTATTTCTTTATTTGTGTATTTGCATTCTTAAAGAGAGAAATATCCATGAAATTATGCAAGGGCCTGGCAAAGCCTCATCTGAAATACTAAAATGTTTCTGCTCAACCACAATAAAGATGAACCAAAACTAGTACAGGTACATAAAAAGGCTACTGAGAAGATTAGAGGAATGAGGAGTCTATTTTTTTGAAACTTTGTTTTAGGCAAATAAAGTCTGCAAAGTGGTGGGATCACTGCTTATGTAACTACAGCAGAGTAAAGGTTATGTAAGGGAAAGAGCTATCATAGAGGAGTAGTAGTGTTAGTAGAACAATAAATAGGTAGAATTTGTACATGTTTTTGAACTGTATATGTGAAGTTTCCACCTGTCAGAAGAAAGATATTTAGGAGTAGCCTTCCAACAGAAATTATGTATGTGAGCAATTTTGTAGATAGGCATGTAGGTATGCAACCCACTTAATTTTGGGATGAACCTTGTGTATTTCTTGTAAGACTAATTGAGTACACTGGTGATCCAAAATATTTCCTCCTGTCCCATTCTCTTTGGAGAAGCCTTACAATTGAACTTTAAAAGCAATCAGATCTTAAAAGAAAAAAAGCAATCCCCTGAGATTCCCGAATCTCACATCATTATCCAGTAGTTCATTTTGACAGGAGAGCTAACACAGATGCAAGGTTTTGTCAGAGGCAGAGTCTCTTTGATTACATCCAGGTACAGAAAGAGCATTAAAAAAGGGAATTTTCTTTTCTAAATGGCTACCATTGAACCACGATATATTCCCAGAAAAAAAAATATCAGAAAACTGTTCACAGAGAAACAGAAACAAAATCTAACAGGAATTTGGGGAATTTCCCAAGCTGTTTAGCTGTTTATTTTAAAAGCTGATGACTCCAACTTTGCAATTACACATCTTACAGATGATTACAGGCCATTTTTGTTTCTCTTACATCCAGTTCATTGATTAAATATATAAACAGGATGTCTTTAAGAGCAGAAAGTTTTAAAACAGGATTTGATACTAAGCAAGAGCTCTGTTAGTTCCCTTTTAGCTATTTGAGTTTCATCTTTGCTTATCAGAGCTGTTTTAGGGCATAGTAATTTCCAAGTGTACTATTAGGTTGCGAGGTAAATAATCTCTAGAGATGAATGTTTTTTCTTTCTTTTTTACTGTAAATGACAATAGTACATAAGATAGAAATTTCCCTTGTAAATTCTGGTCATCCCATTTGTTTGCTAAGTTCCAGTATGGACTCAGGACCTATTCTGTCAGTGCACTGAGAGGTTATGCACCCTTGCTCATGCCTTTCTAGAGGTAGGTGATCCACCACCTTTGTTTAAGGATTTGATTAATAGCCAAGCACAATCAAATTTGAGTCTTTTTGATCATAAAGGTGAGGAAATTACTGACAACTTATGTATTGTTTATATAAGAACAGAAGTCCTGTTTTCCAGGTGAATAAAATGTTGAGGGAGCCCGCCTTCATCTGAACCTTTGTCCTGTTGGCACTTTCACCCTTCTTGTACCTGGAGTTGCAGATAACTCAGGAAGTCTGGAACAGTCGGTGAGGTCAGCCCACGCAGAGCAGCCTGCAGCAGGGACAGGTTCTTCCTGTGGACACAGTCCATGTGGAAGAATACAAATGGGAGTATGGGAGGTTGAGGGCTGTAATATAAAGTTACATGACGAGTCAGGGTTTTTTTGAGAAATGCTAAACGGCAATTACATGTTAATACATCTGTATTTTTACTATTGTGTTAAGAAATGATGTAGTTAAAATGTTTTCCCCATAAATTATTAGCCTATCAGATTTTTATGTAATTTTGATTGATATTTTGCAAAACTCAAAATATTCCACTTTAATATGAAAAGTAATTCCTAGAGCTTTACTAATTAGTTTTCCATCATGAATTGTTTATATTTATTTTCTGTACATTTCCAACTACAAATTCAGGAAACAACATGCATTTGTAGATAATTACTTTGACTTCAAGTTATACATTTTATAATGGCTGGGAAAATGAAATTATTTTACTTTTTAAATACCAGCTATATACATTCAAAAGAAAATACAGAGAATGTGTTTTCAATTTCACTTTTATCTCAATATCTGACAGCAGATGAATATGGAGAGACTCTTAGTTGTCATTTTCTTGGTTTGCTCTCAAATACTTGAAGAATATACTATTAAAAATGATAACACAGAGATATTAAACTGTTGCATGATTTCTTAATAAAAGGCCCATTGCATGTCTGCTATTTGTTTTATACCTAAACAGTAGTGTTTCACAAGCAGTGATTCAGCTACTGGATGAATATTAAAAATACCAGTGAGTGAGAAAGAAATAATCTATCCCAAGTCAATATGCAGAGTCTCTACCTTTTTTTCTTAGAAACATTCTGATTTCCCTGACAGTAACATTTTTTTTTTATGCTATACATTTTGAACTCCTGTTTAATGAACAAATGTTCTTCATTTAGGTCCATCATGCTTTACAAGGTACGTTACTGCTGGTCGTCTATCAGGTTAAATGTCTCTTCCCAGCACCATCTGCCCATTTTACCTACTAATACAAGTTCTTCAAGGCAGAGGATTTGTTGCACTGAGGAGCAATTCAGGGGAATGCTCCAGTACTTTCCTGGTCTTTCCAGGACTGATACACTTGAACTCCTCTGCTATGACTCATGTTCTCATGCAATCACAATGGCTGTGGGAACATCAGGCTGTATCATGTTGCCTGGAATGGTGAGTTCTGTGTTTCGTGGATTGTGGCTTCCTAATAATTCAGTGATGCTTTCCAAAGCCTCTTATCTTTTTATCAGCCATATTCCCTCCCTCTGACAGCTGATCCCCTCTACCCTTCGCTTGTATTTTTTCTTAAGGTCCCTTAAGAATACATAGTGTCTGTTCACGCTTGGGTTGGGTTGCAATATTTCTACTGTAATAGTTCAGTGTGATTTTGTTTCCACCTTACTGAAACATTTGCTTAACTACAACATGTTGTTGCACATGTATGGTGCACATTTCCTCAGTTTAACCCTGCTCTTGCTTGGACCCCCTTCGCCACCGGGTTCAGCAAGACTGCATCAGCCACATAGCGCCCAAGGGGCAGACCATGGAACGCGGCATCTCACGCACAGCGATTACTACGTGTTAAAAATGTCTCCATCCTGCAACACGTTCAAGAAACTTGGCGCTTCCATATGATGATAGTATTGGCAGAACCCACCACTCCGTTAAAGGAGCATAGCCTGCTTAAAGCAAAGAAAAAAAAAGTAATTTGCTGCTTTGGGGTTCCCTTTTGTTGTTTCGCAGATAGATTCCTGCATTATATCTGTTCTCTCTGAAATGGTTTTCTAGAATGCTATGCTTGCCAGCACACTATTAAATGGTCCCCAGACACTGTTTAAACTCACTTGTCATGTTCTCTACACTATACCTCAGTTTGTAAGTACTGCCTCCTGTTGCCAATAATTCATGCCCTCCAGAAGGCCCTGTTTAAGTCTGAGTAATAAAGCACTGAGAGATTAATATTCAGTTGACGACAGATCATTTAATGCAACTCTTGACAAAACTCTCCAGTGTGTAGGAAATTGGGAGAATACGGTTGATGGCTGTTTTATGATGTCATTCAATTAGCAACCAATGGTTAGTTCTCTAAAGTTATTCTCTGGAGTTTAATGGAGCAGACTTCTTTTCAATCTTCAGTCCACTCAGGGAATTGTATGATGTGAGTTTAATTCATGTGTATTTGGCATGAAAGTGGATCTTCCTAGATTGCAAACCAAGACTTGCATTACTGTTTCAGCACTGCAGTTAGAAAATTTGAATATTTACATTTACTCCCAGTGAGAGCCAAAGAGTTTTGTGTGCATGGGTTCATATTCAGGCTCTGAAGTTGCACATTGCAGTCTAGATTTTCTCAAAATCTCATGGAAAATTGCAAACAGCTGCATATGTTGTCAAGTTCTCCAATGATTTGCCTCACTGGTTTCAAAGTAGTGGTCCAAATAACTCATAAAATAAAACATCACACCTGCTTCTTTCCCTCTGCCCCACCTTTATGCCATCTTGGCAATACAAAGAAATTTTAAAATGAGTGTGGATGACAGGTAGTTTACAAGTTGACTTCAGTAGGGGTGTTTATATGGGTACATTTCAGCTGAGTAAGAGCACTGATAAATGGTTTCTGGTAAATTTAGCAGCCACAGTTTTTACTGCATGGATGTCACTCTGTCCCTCTGCACACTGATTACCAGAACTGACAGAAGGAACTGTACCTCTACTTAACCTACTTTGGTTCTCACTCAAATGCTTTGGTTGCTTTGAAAGGCCACTGATGCTTTAAGGTCAGACATCACAGTATGCTTACTTGTGGTTTATTACTGATAGAGTCAAAGAGGGAGAATTTTTGGTTTTAAACTTGTGAGAAGCACCAGAATGAAACCTGCTCCTCCCCACCCCCAAAGTCAGTGGGATTTGTCATCAGGGAATGCATTTCTGGCAGGGTTTCAACAAAGGTGCTCAGTTTCTACTCAGAGTGGGGAGAAAGGAAGGCCAAGGAGCATAGACTTCAGACATCCAGAGGGAAAAATGAGTTTTAGTTGTCTCTGAAAACTACCTAGGCTAGAATTTCATGCCACATTAGCACTGTTTGAGCCTATTTTGGGCTATATGGAAGTAATATGTAAAAGCATTAATAGCAATCATTTTGATGAGAGAGTAGGTGCACATACAGTTTTCTGGGTAGCAATACCACCTAAATCAGGTTTTAACCTCTCACTCCCACCCTTTCCCCATATTGCTGTCCTCCCCATGTTGCCAGCACAATGTTTATAGGCTACATAATAAACTCGGTCAGTGAACTGAAGATGGCAGAAAAGTAACCTTGCATGAAAAGAGAGCTTTTTTTGAGTGACAGTTGCCTGATTCTGTTTGCAGAATGACTTGACAAACAGCAGGAATGGCATAGCTGAAAGAGGGGAGCTTGACATGACAGAAAGACAGAAGTAAAGGCAGGGGAATGCCTTGAATTTGGAGGTCGTGCTTGCTACTGAATACTTCGTGTTGTGAACCCCTTCACCCTCATTTGGCATCCACCATTTGTATACATAAACTGGACAGATCATCCATCATTTAAGAGCTGCATAAATATCTCGGTTGGCTTGTTAATTTGTTTTAGTGATAACTGAACTCCTGGACACTAACAGCGGGGTTGTGATGCTATCACTCATTTCCTGAACTGACCGCTTTCACACAGATCATAGAATCATAGAATATGCTGAGTTGGAAGGGACCCACAGGGATCATCGAGTCCAACTCCTGGTCCTGCTCAGAACACACCAGGAGTCACACCATGTGCCTGAGAGCACTGTCCAAACGCTTCTTGAACTCTGTCAGGATTGGTGCTGTGACTGCTTCTCCAGGAAGCATGTTCCAGTGCCCAAACACCCTCATGTGGCAAACTTTTTCCTTATCTCCAACATAAACCTTCCCTGACTCAGCTTTGTGCCATTTTCTTGAGTCCTGTCACTGGTCACCACAGAGAAGAGATCAGTGCCTTCCCCTCTGCTTCTGCTCATGAGGTTTATGAAGACTGCAGTGAGGTCTCTCCACAGTGATCTCTTCTCAAGGCTGAACTAGCTGGTTACTCAGAGCTATGTTCTTTATTATCGTAGTTTCTCTGGAACTTTTTTGATTTAACTGTAATGAACTGAAAAAAATCCTTTCCTTCTCCATTTTCCTTTGGGAATAAACAAAGTAGAGAAATCGCTGGAAGAATTCATGACTGATTTTGAAGTTTTTCTGTGATTATAAAGATGATTTTAATTTTGTATGTGGAGATATTCTTTACGGTATTATCTTCTTCGATATGTTGGGAATCCCTGGATGCCACACCTGGCTTTATTTTCAAAGAAATTCATGCCTTCAAGAGAAGTCATTAAGTGATAAATCACTTTCAATTCTATCTTAATATTTGTTGAAGCAGTACCAGCCTGATACTCAGTAAGAGATTACACTTTCTTATTGTTTTCAGCATTTCAAAATCCTAACAAGCCTATGCAGTAGTGTAAGCACAATAAGCACAATGCGTTTGAATCCCATGAATTGGGCAGGATAGGCAGTCCATCCATATGCCACTCCGCAGGTTTGCCAGATGAAATGACCTCATTTGGAACCAAGTGCTTCTTGTAGTTTCTTCATATAGGTTTTATTACAGAAGAAGTTACATAATGTACAGTGGAAAAATCATGTCTTGCACAGCATCTAATGTACAGAACAGTGTGCCCAAGCAATGAGCCAGGACTTCCAGGTGAGATGTGAGTCTATGACATGCAGGAATACATTCCACATGATTCCCTTGGGAACTGTAAAACACTAATAATTTTCTCAGGTGAACATTTAGCTCTCAAAAAGGCACTCAGAATACTAACCATTTTTAGAGGATCATGTGTACTTTCCCCTACATATCCCGTATTTCAGTTCTCTGAGTTTTCCAGTGATAATCACACAAAAAAAATAAAAACATTTGTCTAGTATAAATTCCCTTATGGCTTGCCTTCTATAGTATTGTCCAAGGGTTTGGAACAACCACATGAAAGTGATGCCCAGGGAATCCTTCATAGTTTACACCAAACTTGCTGCCTTGGGGGACAAGGCTGCTGGTGGTGAGCCCCTGAATGTGTGTTTTCTTGCTGAGTAGGCGTGATCAGTGCAGTGCAGGATTTATGTATCTCTCTAAGAGGACTCCCAGCATTGACTGAAAAGCAGTGAATGAAATGTTGGCTACAGATTGGACAAGTAGCTGCAATAGTAAATTACTAAAAGCTTTAAGATAAATCTGTTTAAAAAAGAAATTGTACTAGATATGAAATATGTTCTGCTTCTAGCTGAGAGAGAATGATTTGAGGTAATGTTTTTCCATTTAACCACTGTGCTAAGAAGTTTACATGTCTGCTTTTAAGAAGCAGTTGCCCATTTCTTTGGTCATCATTTCAAAGGCATTGTGATTTAAGTTGTGGGGGGCTGCTCCTGTCAAGATGACCTTGGAGATGTTTGTTACTACCTTCTTGCCAGAAGTGGCCAGTTCTAGAGCAGAATTAACAGACCAGATTATTGTTTAATAGTAACCAAACTATTCCTTGAGCTGCCTCCCAATCTTTGTACAAAGTGGCTACAGAGAGCTTATGTCATTTGTTACACATACTGTCTTCTGAGTTGCTTACCTTCTTAAATCACTGTGCATGCTTGCTCTCTGAGGGCACTTGTAACCCAAGAGCAAGCATGTGCGGCACAGTGCATTGTGTAACAAATGAAAAACCTCTGTATGGGAAGGAACACAGATTAATTAACAGGATGGGATAGTTAGCCTTGCTGAGCAGCAGAGCTAATTATTCAGGTTCTTGCTATTCAGGGCTGCATTGGAACAGTGCTGACAAGGAAACTGCACGACTGCAGCATTTTCAATTATGTGACTTCGTCGAGGTCTGTGTGTAGCAATCCTCATGCTCTTAAGTCAGTGTTTGCTACAACTGCCATCCCACTTAGGGGATTTGAGCCAGTGCTCTAAGGACATATGTTAAAGGTGTTAGCTCAGGGCGCTCAATGCTTGTCTGTAACTCTGATCCACTGCTTCTGTTCAATGTGAGCATATAGCAATAGCTGTGTAGCTACAATTTGAGATGCTCGGTATCTTACCCATGCAGTGGAACAGGCTCAATGGACATAGACTTTTTCTCTGCCTGTCACCGCTGTCATCTTCCTGCTCCACTTCTGTAAAGGCAGCTTGCTGGGCTATACCTGAAAGCTTTCAGAAAATCCCGGTGACCATACTCCATTAGTCACGAAATGCAGACTATAAATTGCAGTCAGGGACTCTCCATCCAGATAACTGGCAGGGTCAGAATTTTCATTTACTGGATCTGGTCTCGTTGAAAGGAGGGGAAGTCCCCGGCACATGCCATAGTTCGACATGCCTGGAAGGTACCCGGCGGGGCACGCATCCCTTGTGCCCGCGCTCCCCGCGTCCAGGCCGACACCCACCCGCTCCCACGAGAGTCGGCTGGGCAGGATCTGGACACTAGCCCCTGGACGCCCAGCCAGAGCCCTTGGGGAGGCACAGCCGAGAGCTGTCCCGGTGTCCCGGGGAGGGGGGGCGAGCGGGACGGCAGCACCGCTTCCCCCGCCCGCGCTGCCCTCGGGCCCGGTGGCCACGGGAGGATGCTGCAGGGCCGGCAGTCACTTCCCCTCGGCTGCCGGCGGCTGTGCGGGGCCGGGCCGGGCCCCTCGGCTCCCCGTGTCCCGCCGCGGGAGGTGGCCGTGTCCGAGGTGTCCCCAAGCCCGGTCCGCAGTGTCCCCTGGCGACGGCTGCAGAAAGTGAAAGGCTTCGGGTGCGAGGATGGAGTCACGGGGTCACGGGGAAGAACTCGACACCGACCCCGGGCTGCACCAAAAGCAGCGTGGTCGGCAGGTCGAGGGAGGTGGTTCTGCCCCTCTCCTCCGCTATGGTGAGACCCCACCCGGAGCGCTGCGTCCCGCTCTGGGGTCCCCAGCACAGGAAGGACAGGATGGACCTGTTGGAGTGAGTCCAGAGGAGGGCCATCAGGATGATTAGAAGGATGGAGCACCACTCCTATGAGGAAAGTCTGAAAGAATTGAATTTGTTCAACCTAGAAAAGAGACGGCTTAGGGGTGACCTACTTGCAGCCTCCTGGTACCTGAAGGGAAACTACATGAAAGATGGAGAGGCTTTTTACAAGAGCTTGTAGTGACAGGACAAGGGGCAATGGATTCAAACTAAGAGAGTAGGTTTAGTTTAGATTTTAGGAGGAAGTTCTTTACTATGAGGATGATGAGGCACTGGAACAGGTTGCCCAGAGAAGCTGTGGATGCCCCATCCCTGGAAGTGTTCAAGGCCAGGTTGGATGGGCCTTTGAGCAACCTGATCTAGTGGAAGGTGTCCCTCCTTGTCCATGGAAGAGGCGTTGGAATTAGATGATCTTTAAGGTCCCTTCCAGCCTAAGCTATTCTATGATTCTATGATCCAGGCCCCTCTTCTGGTGAAACACGGAGGAAAAGCTCAGGCCAGGCTCCGGTCCTGCAGGCCAGGCCACCCTGACCTGCCAGCAGAGGGTCCCCCTGCCAACAAGGGGGGTCGGCACGTCCTTGAACTGCTGTAAGGCAACCTGCTGTGGGATTCGGGCCAAAGTAACCAAGTTTTTATGTTGAATAAAAATAGAAAGTGTATAAACCACTTTCCAGCCTACCCATCTCAGTCTGACTTTTGGGAACATGTTGAGCTTTAATGATCTGTTTCTGATGATTCTGCCCAGCCTGCTGCAAGCAGCCAAAACCAGCACTGTTACAAGAGAATAATCCTCATTCCAATAGAAATTCCAGCAGCCTTGGTGTGGCGAGACTGAGTATCTGTTTAATGTTGGCTTACCATTAAAGAGCCACACTCCGTACAGCAATGCTGTTTCACATTAACCAAAATACTAGAATCACATTCGGATGATGCAAGACAGACTTATATTTTAATGCCAGAAATATGTAAAGGTCTCGCACAAGCCATGCATAATAACTGCATCTTTTTGGCACCAGCACTTGTGCTTGTTTGCTGACACAGTGCTGCATTAATCTAAGAAGCAAAACACATAATGTTTCAAAGAGTCATGCTTGTTGTTTGGAGGATAGGAGAGGAAACGGAAAGCCTAGTTACACTTGGATATTAAGTGTTAATGTGCTGTCCTATCTTTAGTCAGTGGGGGAGAAGGAATGGAGCTGCTGGGAGTAAAGTGCACTTGAAAGCTTGTTTCACTTCTGCCTGGTGTTGCCTACTATGCAGCCAGCAAGTATCTGATTACCGTCTTTGAGTTGTTCACACGAGCTGATCTGGCGATGGTTTGATTGAGAAACACATACTGGAAATACCACATTTCATAGAAGGAGACTGTGAATAGAAACCCTGCATTTGGGCTCTATCTTATTTCTCACTATCCTTACTAGAAATGAAGTAGCCCACAGCTTTGTGATTCAGTGTTGTGCTACTCATAGCACGCTCACCGTTTGTGTTGAAGCAGTGGAAGTGCTATGCATACGTGCGAGTTAAAAGGTCTGCCTATGAACTGGGCATTTCTGGGTTTGAGCGATCAAATTATGTACAAGAAGCAAGCGAACTATTAGAGGACTAGTAGAAGACTAGTTTGCAAGCACTGAATTTTGCCTTTTGTTTTATGTCTTGAAATCAGGCGTCAGTTTCATTTGTGCTGAAATCTGTCTTGCTGGGGGCAGAAACCTTCATAACTCATGTTGCCCATGAAAAGAAATAATTCTAGATTAAGTTCTTTCCCTCTAATTGTCCACAGACCCTAATACTTTCTTTCATTATCTTCATTCCTGTGTATGGTGACTGCTTTCCTTAAAGAAGTCAAGAGAGATGCAAGAAACTGTCTTCATACACAGGCTGTGTAGTCTGACCTATGATTTATCAGAAGTGAGGGTACTTCAGGGAAACCTCTCAGAATCATCTTCTGGGAATCTTAATTTCTGAGGAAGGCATGAAATAATTTTTCTCTTTTTGTATTTTCCTCTTATGTTTTTGTCTGCAGATTATGTTGATGTTTATGTCTGTTCCTATTTAAAAAGCAGATGCATATAATTTCTCCTGCCTTAAATAGTCTCATAGGTTTTTGGCACAATTTCCCATCTTTACCAGCTCAGGATTGTAGGATATAAACTCCAGAGACAAACTTCAGTTTCTTGAGTCATTCCATCTAATAAGTGTTTCTGGCATGTCTCAGCAGGGGATGTTTGCAATCATTTGTCTTGCTTTTTACTCTGGTAAAATGATGTTCTATGTTTTCCTCTATTAAGTAAATGAAGATTCATGACAGTAGAGTCAAAGAGAATCCTCTTGCCTCCCTTTATGAAGAAATGTCTACCTCTGAGACTTTTATGGAAAATTAATTCAGATTTTTAGGGGCTGGGAAAATGAATAGCTGCCTGTTGCAGGAGAAGTTCAGGTTCAAGACCATCTAAGGAACCTGAAGGTGCACAAGTCCTTGGGACCTGATGAGATGCTTCTGCACATCCTAAAGGAAATGATGCAGGAAGTGTCTTATACTTGAGAAGTCATGGCAGTCCAGTGAAGCCCACTGACTAGAAAAGGGGAAACATGACCCCCACTTAAAAAAAGGTTAAAAGGTGAAGAACCAGGGAACTATAGGCCAGTCTGTGTGACCTCTGTGCCTGACAGAATCATGGAGCAGATCCTCCGGGAAACTGTGCTATAGCACATGGAAGATAAGGTGATTTGCAATAGCTAGCATGGCTTCACTAAGGGCAAATTGTGCCTGGCAAATCTGGTAGCCTTCTTCAATGGAGTTACAGTGGTGATGGGTAAGGAAAGAGCAACTGGTATCATCTATCTGGACTTGTGCAAGGCATTTGATGCTGTCCCACATGACATCTTTTTCACTAAATTGGAAAGACATGGATTTTACGAATTCATCACTCAGTGTATAAGGAGTTGCCTAGAGGTCTGCCCTCAAACAGTGATGTTCAAGTGGAGATGAGTGGCATTCCTCAGGGATCACTAGTGGGACTGGCGCTGCTTAACACCTTTGTCGGCAATATGGACAGTGGGGTTGAGTGCACCCTCAGCAAGTTTGCTGATAACATCAAGCTGTGTGGTGCAGTGGACACACTGTAGAGAAGAGATGTCACCCAGAGGGACCTTGACAGGTTCGAGAGGTGGGTGCATACAAACCTCAGAAAGTTCAACAAGGTCAAGTTCAAGGTCCTGCCCATTGGTCAGGGCAATCCCAAACACCAATACAGGCTGGGGAGGATGAATGGATTGAGAAGAACCCTGAGGAGAAGGATTTGTGGGCATCAGTGGACAAGAAGCTCAACACGGTCCAGCAAATGTGTTCTTGCAGCCCAGAAAGCCAACTGTATAGTGGGCTGCATCAAAAGCAGCATGGCCAGTGGGTTGAGGGAGGTGCTCTTGTGAGACCCCACATGGACTGCTACATTCAGGTCTGAGGTGCCCAGCACAAGAAGGATATGGACCTGTTGAAGTAAGTCCAGAAGAAATCACAAAGGGCTGGAGCACTTCTCCTGTGAAGACAGGCAAAGAGAGTTGAGGTTGTTCAGCTTAGAGAAAAAAAGGTTCTGGAGAGATCTTGTCACACATTCCAGTACCTAAAAGGGGCTACAAGAGAGCTGGAGAGGGACTTTGTACAAGGACAGATAGTGATAAAACAAGGGGCTTTAAACGCGAGTACTGTGTTCAGTTTTGGGCCACTCACTTCAAAAAGGATATTGAGGTGCTGAAGTGTATACAGAGAAGGGCAACAAGGCCCATGAAAGGTCTAGAAAACATGCCTTGAAAGGAACAGCTGAGAGAACTAGTTTGTCTAGTCTAGAGAAGAGGAGGCTCCAGGGGAA
Organism: Sclerurus mexicanus; assembly: GCA_013396755.1. NCBI lineage: Eukaryota > Metazoa > Chordata > Aves > Passeriformes > Furnariidae > Sclerurus > Sclerurus mexicanus. Next base: position 693,389 of record VWZF01006901.1, read on the forward strand.
TCTCATCGCTCTCCACAGCTACCTGAAAGGAGGCCGTAGTGAGGGGGGGGCTGGTCTCTTCTGCCATGACTACCGTGAGAGGACCAGAGGAAATGGTCTTAAAGTGAGGCAGGGTAGATTCAGATTAGATACTAAGGGGAAAAATTATCACTGTTAGGGTGGTCAGGCATTGGAATAAGTTGCCCAGGGAGGTGGTGGAGTCACCATCCCTGGAGGTGTTCAAGAGGCATCTGGATTTGGCACTGGGTGATATGGTTTAATGGTTTAGGAGTTACAGTGTTAGTGCTGAGTGGACAGTTGGAATAGATGATCTTGAAGGTCTCTTGCAACCTTGATGATTCTATGAGTCTATGAAAGAAGACAGGGTTAAATTAGATACTAGGAAGAAATTCTTTAGTGTGAGAGTGGTGAAACACTGGAAGAGATTGCCCAGAGAAATGGTGGAAACCCCATCCCTGGAAGTGTTCTAGGTCAGGTTGGATGGGACTTTGAGCATCTGGTCTAGTGGAAGGTGTCCCTGCCCAGGGATGGGGGCTGGAACAGGATGGTCTCTAAGGTCTCTTCAAACTCAAACCATTCTATGATTCCATAAACCTCCTGTTCACTGATCAAAAGCTTTGAATTTTGACTCTCTAACTGTGTGTAACCATCTAAAAACTTACAGTCAAGAGAAAGTTTCTGAAATGTATTAGCAAGAAAATTACACCTTCCTCTAGGAAATGAACTAAACCATGGATGCTCCAACTAAAGTTCAGATTGGTCAGAATTTGTTTGAAAAGCTAAAGGACATAACTTTACTTTTGTTTGTTTCTCAACAGATTGATGAAAGATGAGGTAATAGGAAGCTTTCTGTCTGGTCCAAGGCTTAAGAAGCTGAGCTTGAGCTCAATGGGCTGCTTGCTCCTTACAAAACCTTACATTACAGGGATTTGTTTACCCATGTCCAGTGGGAACAGTTATGTAGCAGTTAGAGTTTACTGAAAGCTAAAACTGGTGTTGTAAAACAATAGCAATAGGGGGTTTAGTGCCAAAAGTTTGAAAGACTCTTTTGCTCATTATTTTTTTTTCAAGGGATTTTTTTTTCTATATAAAAATAAAGCAGTTTTCACTGTTACTAATGAAATGTTTCACTGAATGAGAATGTGTGGAATACTATAGATCTCCCAGCAAGTTACAAGGGCTTGGCTTCCCATCCATTTGAAATGGTAAAATCACCTTGTGATCAACCTTCCTGGTCCCTCCTCATAAATCAGGAATTGAAACAATTCTTTGCACCATGTCTGTTTTTTCCTAGACAGGATTCCAGCACTTCAAAGATAGTCCATTACTTTGTATTTGTCTGCTGTTTGGTGGCATAAGAAAGCCACAAATTTATGTGTGGTTTCTAAGCACTGTTTATTACAATGCAGACTGAGACAAGTTTAGCAACGAGTTATATCATGGTGTAAGTTTCTTATTGTGTATAAATTATTCCTGAAAGAGGAGTATGTGATAAAAAGCAGTAACTGGAGCTAATTCAGCACTCAGCAAGCATGTAAAACAAGTGTACTGGAGATGCTTAAGAGGAAGAAGTGAGGGAAGATAACCTATATATTTGGAAAAAAACTATTAAAGCTCAAACTCTTGTTAGTTATCCATGTCATCACAGGCTGGACATTAGGGGCTTTGGGAATATTTGCTGTCAACAATGCACTCAGCCTCTCTGCAGAAGCTATGGAGCACATGCTGAGGGCAGCACCACTGGGAAATGTGCCTGAGTTTGAATGAACTGGTTGCACACTGGGTTGAGCTGGGAGTCTTGGGAGCTGCAGGAAAGAGAATTGTTTGATAGATGTGCTGGTGATTTGTGTTTTGAGTAGGGAGGTGGGGCCCAGAGTAGGAGGGGAGGCTATGATGTGGCTAGGACTGAAAAAAAGCCCGAGAGGGGAAACTCACTTCTCTTACCCCTTACTGTAACACTTCCAAGCTCTGCTTATCCAGAAAGACAGAATGCAAAGAAATGCTTTATTTCCCTCTTGGCCTTCAGTTTTCTCTGCCAGAATAGTTTTTGTGACTCTGTTGGAATGAGAGAGAATTTGGTTTTCAGCTTAAAACTGTAGCTTACCTGGTGAGGAGGGTAGATATATATAATTGAGAACTTGAAAGGAAAAATTAAAAACCCACTGTCACAATGCTTGTTACTGAGGCTGCTACTGCCATTGATATTGTTGCTTTTTTCTCATAAAGCAGTTAATACTGTATTCATTTTATAAACTTGTACATGTTAAATTTGTTCTGGTCACTTTGCTCAGCACCTATCTGTGAAGAGTTTATATCATCTGTAAGTTGATTCTCATCTTACTTACTCTGAAGAATAACCACTGAAGTCAATGATTTACTTCTCTTGGACACCAGCATTATAGCTTGTCCCACTGCTAAATTTGACCCACACAGTTTTTGGAGATGCATATGCCTACCCTGCTTCTGAATTTAGCTCACTGCACTCTTACTAAGTAAAAGTCTGGAAGGGACAAAAAGAGACCTCCCTCTGAAATTTAATCCAGATCACACATGTGGTATGGTACAGAACAAGAACCACAGAGTCCTCTGCCAGTCCTAGATCTTATAAAATCTAAATGCACCAATAATAACTGAGGTTATTTTTAAATGTTTAACATGACTCTCCAAGGCACACACACATTTAACATCTGTATCTTTTTAAAGGGTTATTTATTCTAATATATCACAGCTCTGGCAGTAATTTTGTGTTAATTGCTCAGAACAGGCTGAACTTTCAGGGGTTATAAATTCAAGTATGACATGTACTGTATGTTCAGGGGTTTTTTTTCCAAATTTACATATACTGAATGGCCAACTAACCTGACATCATTGGGAGCTCAGGATGGTTGGTGACTGTCCATTTCACTCCACAAGTGTGGATTTATTACCATGACTCATAGAAGTAGAATTACCTTTTCATGAGGTTGTAGTGATCTGTCTTTCCACATAAGATGCTACTATGGTAATGTTGATCATGTTACTAGGGTGACCTAAAAACATTAACTGAGTGTTTTAGACAGAATTCATTTTAAAGGAAACTGGGCATTAACTTCTGTTCCCTTACTAATGCATATGCTTATCCATACTTAGAAAAACTCTTTAGTGCTTGAATTTTAGTCCAAGCACTAAAGCACCTTAGTGGTGCTTAAATCCCCAAAAGGATTTAAGTCATAATTCCAACTCTCTGCTGCCTAACCCTAAATTTCTGTTCAGCTGCCCCTGCGCAAATATCAGGATTCACCACTTGCATTTTCATTCCATGTGGTTGCACAGACCCTAGTAATGCTCCAGTAATGTGCTCTGAGTGGGAATCTGCCCTCCTGTCCAACCATCAGGTTCTAATGTGGCATTCATTCTGAGCACACACACATTTCACAGAACTGTAGAACAGTTTGGGTTGGAAAGGACCTCAAATACCATCAAGTTCCAATCCCTGTGCCATGGACAAACTCATCTTCCACTAGACCAGGCTGCTGAAGGCCTCAGCCAACCTGGCCTTGAACGCTTCCAGGTAGGGGCATGGAGCTATGAAAGAAAACTTGCATAAAAAATTCACACTCAGATGGTTTTTTCACAATGACTATGGAGATGGCACGTGGTAGAGTGTGGGCTGTGGATGTCAAAATCCTCTTTAAAACTCAAGGTTCTTTATCAACATTAGCAGGGGTTTTTTTGGAAGGATGTCTTGTCCAGCCCTTGCATTCATATCCTTCTTTCATTTGCAGCACAGGAGTAGTATGCTAATGCTTTACTACTTAAGGAGCAGTCTGGAATGCCAGACATAACTGGATAGGTTCTCGGCAGCTAGGACACTGATTAAATATCTGTAAGCAGCAGAACTAGAGGCTTGGCAAAGAGAATAGATCCTACAGTGCATTCAGTGTCCATGAATATTCAGAGTGAAGGGGTTAGTTATGAAATAATTTAATTTTTTCTGCTTCTGCTGGTGACAGATCAGCTTTCAGAGGGAATCCAGTTTCCAGGGTGTAATAATTGCATTGCTGTCTCTGAGCTAGGAGTGTCCAGAATGATCTTTTCTGTGCCTTACAAAATTGTTACACAACTGTTCCAAAAAATCATGAATGCTGGTGGGGCTCTGTGCAAGCAGTTTGAGTCATGAAACAATTAAATGCATTTTAAAGTGCCTGAAAAAAACACACCGACCTCTAAGTGTCTTTAAATGGTGGCACTATATGTTTGGGAAGAGATGGAAAATGGTCTTCTGTCTATGTTCTGTGTCCCTCTTCTCTGGTACACTTATTGTGGCCCATGGAAAGTGTATTGGGTTTGTGTGGCCAGGTTTTGGTAGCATTTCCTGCTTTTGAATAATTATTTGTGCAATTTAATATTTGCTTTAGCTTCCTGTAGAATGGTTTCCCTTCTCTTTAAGGGAACTATTTTGCTGTGTGTTATAAGCCAGTTTTGTAACATTCTGTTCATTGGAGTATAGAGTTCTAGAAAGATGGGAAGTGTTAGTGCACAGAAAGTAGGAGGGTCAAAAATTTGTTAAGAAGCTCAGATAAAAGTAGTAACAGATAAACATAAAAGAGAGTGCTTCATGCTACTTTTTCTATGTGCAGAGCCATGGTATTACTTGAAAGGTGGGTATTTTTTAAAAAATTAAACTTTTCTTTCTTTTGTTATTAATTTTAGGGATTTTTTTCTTTGAACCTAATATTGGTAAACCCTTCAGAATCAGCACTGATAAATGGCTTCATAGTCACCCTTTTCCCTGTTCATGGGTAATTTTACTGCCAACAGGGAAATGTGGTATGGCCAAGCTCAGACATTCAAAAATTCTGTTTAAAAAAGACCCCCTGATGCACAAACAAACAAAGAATATTTGTTTCTAAACACAAAATGTGAACAGTCTAATGCATTACATTGAATTTATTTTCTAATCTTAGTATACACAAGTAATATTTCTAAGGCTTTTCCTACAGTCATGAGGAATGAGGATCTTGCACCATCACATGTATTTCAGATCTAGGGCTTGGAGAATGTGTGACAAAACCACAGGGATCAGCTACAGATGTGGGAGTTATAAGCCCTGTGTGACTCAGTTTTGACGGTTGTAGTAGACCAAAATAAGAGGGAGAGTTCTCACCATGCCGGCATCAGAGGGGTGTGCTTATCCAAACCAGGTGAGAAAGGATCCCTGGTTTTAGCCAGTGAAAGGTAGCTACATTCCATTCAGTGGAGAGACTGTTGTATACTTACTTTTTCCCAACTAATTCATCCTGTTCTGATCTCAGCTCTTAACCAAGCAATTATCAATCAATTGAGAATTATGACTGCAGTAGTGGTTTGGATAGTGACATCCAAGGTACTCGTGCTCTTCTGTCACAGAAAAGTGTGTCTTCAGGGTCTCAGGGAAAACCCTGACTAAACCATTTTAGATCTACATGTGGGTAATTCTGCACATAAAATGAATCATTTGGAGTCAGGTAAATTTGCGAAATCTATATTTTCCACTTAGGTTTGAAAATAGCCCGTAATTCTAATGTAACCCAGCTAACTTAGAGTTTTATTTGTTTTATTAAGATGATTTTTTTATCTTTTAATGTATATTTGATTCATAAATTGGTTTTACTCATGGGGTCACTATTGCTGTCAAAGATAACAGGTGTGAAATGGACAAACAAAGCAAAAATATCCAAACACCCAAATTCAAGCAACCAAACAAAATCATTTTAAAAAACCCCAACCATCCCAAAACTAACCAAAAAGACCCCAAAACACTGAATGTATTCCTGGGTTTGAGTGGAGCACCATTTATTACAGATGTTTTGGATGATTTTACTCAACTGGAAGTGGTAATCACATGGCAATAAATTTTTCCCTTCTGTTCAGTAGCTTTCCAGAGACTCACCATAGGTTATGAATCTTCACAAGACTTTTTTGAAAGACTCAGTGTTCAAAAATAAGGGATGAAAATATGGCAGAAAGAATGGTATCAGTTGTTATCCCTGATTTATAGATGGAGGGATTCAGGCCTGGGGTAGTTTCTGTGTTTAAGTCACACAGCATGGTGGGAATTAAAATCTGGTAATTAGATGTGTACCTGTGTAGTGACTCCTTAATGCCACAGAAAATCTTGAAGTAGCCGACAGGCTCTAAAAGTTCCAAATATGACTGAGGATGATGAAGACCCTATTGTAGGGGGCACTCAGGAGATGGCGCTTAGGGTAGAAGCCTGTCAGAGGCAAACTGAGGGAATAGTGGCTAAAGGAACTGAAATAAACACTAATCAGATGTATTAGTAATAATTAACCTGATAGAAAGTCTTGTGACAAGTCATGATCAGGGTACAAAGGGAACAATCAGAGAGTTGAGAAGCTGAAGAAATAGAGGTCATTCCCCAGATAGAACTCTCTTCAGGACAGGGCAAAGGGAAGTAAGTGAGCAGAGAATCTGTCTGAAACTGAAGTGACTATGAGTGGAATTTCAGAGAAGAATCAGCACTAACCGATTGAGTTTTCACCAAAAGCATCAAACAAAAAAAAACTGTCATTCTGACTTAATGTTTCTTGATATCTGAGGGCTGGAGTATGGCACATGTGTACCAACCTTTATGAAAGGTTCCAGGAGAATCCAAAGAACTACAGGCCAGTAATCTGAATTGGTCCATTAATGGAAGTTAAAGGAACTATGAAGGAGTAGGTACCTAGATAAATACAGTCTACTTGAAGGGAGTCAGAATGGACTTTGTGAAATTAAATTCAGGTTTACAGACACATCTGGAGTTCCTGGAAAGCACTGACGAGTATGTGGACCAGGGACATTCAGTAGGTATATGTTATGATACCTCAAAGGGATTTCAGTAAATTCCCTGAAAAAAGATATTTTTTTTTCAAGAAACTGAATAGCTATGAGCTATGAATAGAGAAAATGTATATACATCCATAAAGACTTGATTAAAAAGTATAAAAGAGAGTAGGACTAAGTTATGAACTCCAGTGGAGTTCCACAGGAACATTTACTGGGACCTGCACAGCTCAACGTCTCGTATCTCCATAAATGATCTGGTAAGAAGGTGAATAGTGTAGCAAGAATGATAATGATGGTACAAAATCACTCAGGATAGGCAGAAGAAAGGCAGTTTCAGAAGATCAGTGGAAAGAATCTATATTTACAGTTTGGAAATTAAAATGGCAGATAAAATTCAATGTAAGTAAACACAGGGTAGTGCATATCAGTTCTGGAGAGTGAGCATTAAGATCCAGCCGTACTAATACATGGCTATAACTCACCTTGAATACTACATATAATTATGTCCACTTTATCTTAAACTACTGAATAAGCCACAATTTTCCCAGAAGAAGTGAATAACAGGAATAATTAAAGGTGTAAAATGGCTACCAAAAAGAAAGAAAAAAAAAAGTGGCTGGATAGGCTGGGGCTAGTTCTCCTGAAAAAGAAACAACACAGCAAAGTATAAAATCACGTGTCATGGAGAGGGTCGATAAGTGTACACTCTTACAATTCAAGAATGAGGGTCTGTCAAATTGAGGAATGGGGAATAGGGTAAAAAAAAAAAAAAANGTTTTCTTCTAAGTGGTGCCAATCCTAAGGAACTTGCCACCAAAAGTTACTGAAGATGCTGGTACCGCAGATGAGAGACTGGTCAAATACTCAACAGAAAGATTTATGGTAGGGTACTACCTAAAAGATTCATGGCAAGCTTGTGTGACTCACTAGCTGGAAATAGTTGGAGTGTGGGAAAGCACCCAGGGAAGCATACTTGCCCTGTTCTTATTCTTCCTTGGACAGCTGCTTTTGATCACTGTGGTAGGAAAAAAACTGGGCTGGGTGGACCTTTGGTGTGAACCGGTGGGGCTGTTTAGTAGGGAATGCAGGCAGCTACGTGACATGTCCCAACCTGGGGAACTGAACGATACCCAAATTGGCTTTAAATGAGCTACCTCAGATGCCAGTAGCAGCCTGTCCTCTGCCTGCACGGAGTGCTCATCCTCTCGGTGGCATCAATTAGCCTGAGCAGAGATTCTTGCTGTCATCACTGGGATGTTCCCAGCACTAAGCTAGCTTATATAAAAATACTGTTATTCCACACTGCTATTTGCTGTGTGGGCATACCTACTAAGTGGGCTTGGTGGGGCACAAATTATTTTGACAGAGTCTAGAAATATGGTGATGCTAAATTCTCAAAAAAGAAGGAAATTATTCTAGCTCCAACTCTTAGATTATCTCCATTTTCTCTTTATTCATTTCACAGGTCTAATAATTTTTTTCTGAGTGTCAGCTCTTGTACACTCAGCTTGGGGTCTGAAATCATTAAGTTGGGGGTTTTTTGTTTGTTTCATGCATCCCTGTCAGCAGTAGTAAAGATACGCAGCCAGAACTACTGCTACTGTCTCAAGAATAGATTCCAGTGTATTCTCTTTTTAACTGTGATGGTTTTGAAGATCTAATAGCACTGAAAATTAGTAAATAACTATTTTTATCCCTAGAGTCAGCAGTTCTGACTCAGAGTGTCCATTAAGGAAATTAATTTTAAATAACAGGATTTTTAAAAAATATTGTCACTCATTATCTTAACTACACTTAAAAAGGAATGGCATCTATTATAGAAATGAAACGACTATATTGGTGTCATTACAAACTAATGAAGAATGTTACTAAGTAATTACGTAAATTAATATTATTGCACATTTTAAACCCGGGGTGATTCTCAGGGTCTCCAGCTGGGGGCAGTGGGCAAACACGGAAATATGGCAATGGAAATAATGAGACTTGCCCATAGACTGATACTCTGCTGAAAGGGAGGAGGCAGGGAAACCAAAACCGACAAGAAAAATGGATGTGAGATACAGTCATTATTCTGGTTTTGAGAACTTTTTAAGATGAAGTAGATTTTGTTTTCAAAACTCTTTTGCTACTAATGAACAATTTTACCCTTACATTATCGTTATCCATAAATCATCCAGTTTCTTTTGCAAAACTAGGAAACAGTGATTTTTAAAACCATCCTTTTAATCAATAACTTCAAATTCTAATGGTCCCAGGTAGAAAAGTTACTGTACATTTAAATTTGCTGCCATTCAGTTTCAATAAGCATTTTCATACATATACATCATTGTCTCTACCAACCTTCAATACTGCTATTTATTCATTTACATCAGGGAAGAACTAGGAAAAAAGTAGAAGGTGCTCTTTATCAATGTACAGTGTAAAGTCCATCACGTTTTAAGGTCCTCATGGGCCTGTACACATCCAGATTTAGCATCTAGAACAAGACCCAAAGAGAAGACATGAGGTGTTACTTTGCTCAAGGAATACCAATTATGCTATTAGGAATATGTCATGAAGACCAGTGGTGATTTCATGGTTTCAGCTCATACCATTTAAGGAAAATTTTATAAACTATCAGTTCAGGAATTCATATCCCTAATTTTGTTGATAAGATTTTCTAAAACAGGCCAGGTGGGTGATTTTTAAATTTACCAATTTAGAAGTGAAATGGGTATTCAAAAGCAAAATTTGATAGCAGCTATAGGAGAATGCATGAAAGGGTAAACACATGTATAGGGACTGCACATCTGTAAATGGATGTACCAATAAGGAAAGTAAGTATTCAGCATTGCCAAGCTCCTAGTAGCCTAGATCTTCCATCCAGCTGGTATTTTTAACTGGATTTTGCAATAGTGCGATGGATTTCCTGGTCCCTGGAGCTCCTGGCCTTCTCTCTGGCCTCTGTATTACAAGTTATGACTGCCTGCAATGGACTGAAGCCAAACGTTTTTGCCCACATCACCGGCTGTCAAAACACAGGGACTTCTGTCTGGGTGTGTAGATACTTAGTTTTGGAAAAGCAGGAAAGAACATTTCGTTCATATTTCCTCATGTTTCTCCCCACACACACCAACACACAGAGAAAAAAACCCGAAGCCTTAATCTTGCCACGCTTCTTTAGTATCTTCCATGTAACCAGAGAAAGCAATCTATAAATATTAAAGCTTCAAAGCAGCAAAAGCATTAAACTCATTAGGTAATCAGAAAGTTGAAATAGCTATCAGCCGGTCAGTTGCAAAGTTAGGAAAGATTTAGGAGTTCTAATTTCCAGTCTTTTAATCGAAGACCTAGGCCACAAATAAGGAATTAGTCTGGAACTCATGATCAGCCTTGTAATAAAATTTTGTTTATACCTTGACAAGCAGAAAACAGTGCCAGTTTCACTTTACAAAACACTTATTGTTGCAAATATATAAAATGTATTTTGCTTTTTAAAATCTTGGTGTTGTTTTAAGAAAATGAAGTTGCTCCTGGACCTTGAAACTTAGAATGAATTAAAGGACACGTGAATAAATATATATTAATTCTTTTTTATTAAAGTATCAAAACAAACTTGAGAATAGAAAACAAACTGCTTTTAATGCATTTTAAGCATTCTCCTGAATAAAGTACACTCTAAGAAAACTCATGCAACATACCATTCCTGTCTAGCTCTTCAAACACTCTTTTCCTGGGCACAGCCAAGTGGCCTTGAGTACCATCATGTCCAGAGCAGCGTGCAGGAGCACGCACACACACACACACATACAAAAGCAATACAAAGCAGTTACATCTGCACATATAAAGAAATAAAAATAGATTATCTTCTGACAATAGTAGTGGTACCATATTAACATTTGGCATGCCGAGTAAATAAGATCAAGCAACAAAAGCATGACGCCTGCGTCACCAGTGATATGGTTAAAAGCAACCATACAAATTCCCTAAAGGAGACACGTGGATTCCGCCACTATATTCTAGTCTCTGTGGTAAAACTTCATAACCGATTACGAGGCAGTTTTGCCTGCTGGTATTTGATGCACAAAAGGCAAAGCCAAGGTGTATGATACCGGGATGATGCCCTGGAGTTGTATTTCCATATTACAGAAGTCAAATAACAGTGAACATTGTTTGGCAAGTTTATTGTAACACACTTGTATATCTGTTGTCTGGTAAACCGCCGGCCCAATTACACATAGAACTTGCCCTTTAAGCCAGAGAAGTTGCCACACAGGCTCCAAACTCTGCCTACAGGATGTGAATAACTCTCACTGAAGTCAATGGAACCTCCCTCCAATACACAGAAAGAGAGTGGGTTCTTAGGACAGAATTGGACCTAGCATGTCATCTTTGTGATACATTCACTTTTCAGATACATGAAGTGCATATCTTTAAAATGCAGTATAGGACATTACAATATATCCAGATCTTAGGAAGGGGTACTAAGAAGTTCTGTTGCAGAATATAACAATCATATAAGGATCAGGTACAATACGTGATAGACTCATGCGGGACTTGTAGGGTAAGAAGCTTAGGGCTGAGGTATCTTTAAGTTTAGCCTTTATAACAAACACACAATTTCAACACTGCGTAACTGGTGTAGAATATTATGTACAGTAAGCTCCGTTTGTATTCTGCTTTCTTCAAATTGTGACATCGAATGGTTAGACACCACAGATGGAGATATGGGATTTTGGAAGGTATAATATCTGCACCCAACCGTTCAAGATATTCAGTGCTTCATCTTCAAAAAAGATGAAGGATAAGTGTTTTCAATAGTTATGTCTCAAATACAATTGGTGAAGTTTAGGAATATATAATATTATACACCAAGAGATAAAAGCAAAAAGACAGCGCAACACTTTTGTTTTCAGTTTTCTCTTGCTCGCAGTATTTATTAACTCTACTCATTATGATATTAGTGATAAATAATGATAATATTCTCTTTTACAAAAAGTTTTAAGGATATATTTTAAAGAAATAAACAATCTGAGAATTTCACAGAAACATCAGAATTTAAACACTCATAGCTCCAACTGTTTTGACCAGCAGCTCTTCTACCAGACCAAAAACATCCAAGGTTAGTATTTAATAAAAAATAAAAACAATTATTCACTACATCAAAACTCTTGCCTCCTTTAGATTCTAAGTAACATTTTTGATTGACTGTAGTTGCCACTCAAATGTAAAACAAAAGTAGCTGCAATCATAATTTTTCCCTCTGAATCACCTGGCGAAAGGAAGTAATCGTGACCAGGATGGAAAAATTTTGTCAAGCTCTTATGCCTGTAAGAGCTATCTGCATAAGCAGACCCACTGAAATCCATGGAACCTCTTCTGTGAGTGCGGGTTAATAGCATGAATTAAGGCTTATAGGATTAGATCCTAGATGAACTTTTTTTAAAAACCACCCTTTTTAAAGTTTATGAGCCTGGGATTCAGTCCTGCAGTTCTTTACTTCAGCAAAACCTCTATCAATATCCCTCCATAGTTAGTTTCCTCTTTCCAGTGTCACTAAGTGGTGACTTTCCAGTGTCACTAAGTGGTGGTACAAGCTGCTTTTCAGCAACCCAAGGAAAAATTGTAGTCCCCAAAGGATAGCAGGTGGGGTGATAACTCACAAAATACAAGCTAAGCCACACAGACGTTTCACAAGAAACATTTCTTTGTCACACCTACTAGGCTCTTCAAATTCAGTCACTGAGATGAGTCATAGAAAAAACCCACTTGAGCATTGTGAAAAAAATGACAAAGCTTAGTGGGAACTTATAGGGGTTGTGTGTGTGTGTGTGTGTGTGTGTGTGTGTGTGTGTGTTAGGTTAGAATGCAACATTATGCATCAGTACGTTCTGCCAGAAACCAATCTCCTGGAAACTTCAAAACTACTCAGTATTCTTTCCCTACCAGCAACAAGGAAAAGTAGTGTCCATCCAGCACAGCTGTCTGTACCATGTGCATCATTGGAAGTCATAGTGTTCTAGCACAAACATCGTGAGTGCAGATACTGTATACTAGCAGAGAGCTAAAACTTCAGAAGCTGTTGTCTGTAGCTCCTAGGAACAGCAAGTATGACAGGTGCCAAACCTATATTTGAGGCAGAAGACTCTTCAATTTGATTGAGACCAGATCTTCCAAGGGGAAGAATCGCTGTCAGGCCAAAATAATTCTTTCCACTTAAGAAAGCAATCTGCCTTTCCTAAAGGCTCTTGACTAATAGAATCCTACACATTACATCAGATCCTCCATGCCTTCTGGTAGTTGATAAAAACACTATAAATATTTCCATGTTTGCCATATCACTTAACCTTGTAATGTGCCTTCTTTGATCTGTTGAATAAAAAGATTTCTTTCATCTTCAGGTGTCCTTCCGTTTTGTGCACGAACTATACAAGTAGGCCTGTGAAGATTTAGCATGTATATCAAATGCTGCTTCTCATTCTTTAGCTCTTCAATCTGGGCTTTTAATTCTGCATTGATTGTTTCCAGCTTTTCTGATTCCTAGTCACAAAGGACAGACACAACTATTACATTGAGTAGTTCAAATAGTTAGTCACAATATTTATCTAATAGCTGTGGTCTTTTATTGGTAGGAAAACACACGGCTAGCAGAGAAAGAAATCATATGTTCTTAGTGTGCTGTAATGATGAAACTACATATTCCCCAGTCAGTAATAGTCTAAAATTGACAGTTGCCTTCTTTGGCCTTTAGAGAAGTGTAACAGAAGTTGAAAAGCCAGATTCAGACTTCTCTTCACTTACACCGACAGATACTCAAGGCATTATTTCTGAGCTTTCCAAAATTATTCTGAGCTTTTTGGGTCAAAAATTGACCCCAAACTATCTATGCTGTTTCATAACTCCCTGGAATATCTTGTCACATATCTGTAAACCCATGTTAAGCTAAGAAAGTAAGAACATAGCTTTTTTTCCCCCTGCCCCTAGATATAGGAATATAGAGGCCTGTATACCCAGATACAGATCTGATGCTGCTGCCAGAAAGTTGTATATCATGATTGGGGTTCTAGGACAGAGAACTCAGGGGTCAGCTACCACACCAGTCATTTCATAAAGAAGTCTGAAATTACTTGTTCGGGTTTGCAGGCTCTCCATAGGGAATATTTTATGAAATGAGATTTTCCTTCTTCTTCTATTCAGTGTACGCATTCAAATTAATATTATCCCCATAGGCAAGATCAGTCACTTGAAACAGTCATCTCTTTTCACTCCTACTGTGCTTTCACTTTATTCCAGTTTGAACCAGGTTCTGTTTTAATATATAGCATGTTCAATTTTTTTTTATAACTAATGTTTTGAAGGGTGTACAGAATTTTGGGTGACATCTTTCTGTGTTTCCTACTGTGATGGTACCTCATGCTGTCTGTTTGGATCCTGGCACAGTGACAGATTAAGAGCAATTCTAGCCAGTCACTTACTTTTTGCAAACATTCTGTTTTTTCCTTCTTTTTGTTTCGGCACTTTGCCGCAGCAATTTTGTTCCTTTCCCTTCTTCGCTTTTTCCTTTCATCCTCTTCAGGAGAAAACTGTCCCACAAAAACAGATACACACGATCCATAAGATGTTGTAAATATGAGATCTGTATTTTGATAACTTCTGCATTTTTAAAATCAATATGGATAGTGTTGTCAGTGCTCACATTAGGAGTTGCACAAAAACGTGTTTCTCACCTTGTTAACCATGGAGTATAAGGGTAATAATTTCATTAGAATTGTCAATAAAAACCTGACTGGGATTTGGATGTATGTAATCCATGTGACAGCTCATTTTAAATCAACAGTACTCAAAAAACTTGTTGAATGTCTCCCCAGACTGACTCCCACACCTCCAGGGGAGGAAAAGGAGCAAGGGTCATGGGAGGCAGAGCAGAGGATGTCATGAATGAGCCAGCAAGAGTGAGTGAACTAAAGACAGCACCAAAAGGGGAATATTGACACAGTTCTTCAAGCTTTGTTTTGTTTCCTGTGGAGGCTCAGACCAAGGTGTAGCTGTTTCCCTAACTTAAGCTATTTTTCCACTTTTAAAGAGATACACTTTTCATGAGAGTAATATCTTAAAGTAAAAACCTATCATGGATATAACATGGCTGCATCTATCTTAGCCTAGTCCCCATGGGCCCTGCTGGACTGTACTCAGTGAAACAGAACTTCAACAGTGACTCATTTCAAATTCAGCCACAAACAGGCAGGGAACCCAGATTAGCACTTGTTCTAATCACTGTGAAACATTGCCCTTAGACAATAATCAAAAATTAAATATCCAATTATGTAAAATAACAGAGGTTTTCCCCAAAGCACTAAAGAGAAAGCCAAGCAGCACATTTGAGAGAATCAAGTATGGTAGAGAGGATTGTCCAGAGTTGATAATTACTGGTCTTGTGGTAACTTTATCAGAGAATTGATCATTCACACTGGAATTCTATTTAGAGAGCCATACCTCTGTTTTCATCATTGCTGTTTCAACTGGCCTTTCAGAAACCGTCACCGTGTCCAATGTAGAAGACATCCTGTGGAACTGACGCTTATTCTGAATGGCGAACCTCAGTTCCTCTTTCACCAGTGGGGTTAAATTTGTGAAATCATCAAACCCCAGTGAGCCTGCAGGGGACAAAGTGGGAACAATTGCGGAGGCGCTGACTTCTAATGCAGATACCTGGCCTGAGTGTTGGACCATCATTTTGCTGAAAGATAAAAAGAGATAATAATAATAGTATTTCAACAACTTTAGAAAGGCAAATAATATCTCTTAGAAGTATGTTTCATACTGTGAATAATACTGTAGTTCTTACATTGCTTTAGTCCCTATTTCCCATCCATCCCAATCTCTCACTCGAGACAAGCAGTTAAGAATTTGGTCACTAGTAAAAACTTCAGATTAAGTCAAAGTTAGTATTTAAAAGTGAGAATAGTACCAACATATGACACAATTTCTAGGTCTTTCTGAAACTTATTATTAAAAGAAATTGTTTAAGTATGTATACTGTTAAATTTTAAACTGGCAATGTGTGGCAAGTGATAATTGAGTGAATAGAAAGAGAAAGAAAACAAGAACAAAAATCAGAAAGCAAATAAGCAGTATTATTATTTAAAGCACAGAAGGAGAGTAAGAGTATCTTCACTATCAGAGCTATAGCAACACAAATTCCAGCTTCAAATGGACAGAGCATACCTTGATCTCTGCTACATTTAGGTAAAGCTCAAGTTCTACTAGAAGCTGAAGTTTGCTAACCACAAGAGGATCTGTCACAAAATTATCACACTCAGTCTTACACAGAGTTGTAGATCTGGTTATAAACTCCTGAAAAAATGGTTAATGATAAGAGTTTACACTGAGATAAAAGTCTATACATGCTCTGGGGCTCCAAAGCACAGGCTGAGTTGAAGGGATTGACTCATGAAAAATGTGAAGCTGTTTGTTTCATTCCTTTGCTCTTGTAAAATTCGAAACTGTCCTCATGTGCCCTCTGTGAGAGGCTTGAAATTCTTAAATATTTATGGCTGGATCTTTTGCTGATATAAAACAGTGTGATTGAAGAGACTTCAGGGGAATTATGTAAATGTAAACCCATGGAGAAACCTCATTTCTAGTAGGTTTCCTAAGAAATGAACTAACCAACAGTGCTCTCTACTTCTCTCTTCTTAGTCATTCTTATTAAATTTTTAGCCAGTTTTGGAGGGAGAGCAGTCCCCTACATGTTTTGTGAAAATTGGTGACCCCACTGAGGAAGAGAGAGGCAAAACTCAGCAGCCAGTCATTCAGACACAGTGGGCTAGCTGATGTGCACATCTCTGCATGCCAAAAATCCATCTCTCACCCAGCAGAGGTGAGATAAGAGGTCTGGAAGACCTGGAGCACCTTTTAGGGGGTGTTCAAGGGACAAAAGCTGCAAACCCATGGGAAAACAGATTGTAATACTTTGCTTGTTCATAAAGCGACTTGCGTTAAATTGGATTGTAGTATGCTGGTTTTCCAGCTTTCTTTGGTGTGTAGGTTTTGGTTTAGGGGTTTGGGGGTTTTTTAGTGTTTTATTTTAATAGCTGTATGGATAACTACAGTATGTGTTATCTACTCTGATTTAGAACTATAATATTTACAGCAAAGTCAATTATAATTAACTTAGTGCAGGTAAGCAAACAGTTGCCTCGAGGTAGAAGTGTGGCTAAGCTAAATTTCCACATGGTCAACCCAGAATTGCACAGTTCCCTGTACGTTACTTCTGCAACACAGCAAGAAATGTTTGGGGTCATGTGCCTTGACAAGAAGATAGATTTTGCCCAGAGATATCTAAAAATACAGTGTGAATCCACACTGGTGTAAATGAGAATAGAATCTGGTTCATCGCTAAGTGAAGTAAATATAAAAATCTGAGGACAGTGAATTGTCAGTTGGTAGAAAATGCCATGTCCAGTGAGAAGTGTCCGTGTCCATGCCAAGAAGTGAGTCTTCCCCACTTCTTCCTCACCCAGTCACCACAGAAGAGCTGAACATTTCCCAGAGTCTGGGGGTGAAATCCTGGTTCCATTGAGGACAACAGAAAAAGTCCTTTTGATTTCAGTGAAGCCAGGATTTCACCCATAGTTATTAAAGATGGGGAAATTATTTGGAAAAAAAAAGTTATTCAGAAATACCTCAGGAAATTTATGTAATTCTCTTCAGAAAGCCCCTGCTCATGAGTCACGTTTAAAGTAGCGATACATTTTAATCTTATAATCTCAGAAGGCTAGCAGCTTCTCTTTTCCAGCAAGTCAGAAATGGCCCTATAATTTCCAGCTGAAGACCTCCCAGTATTACTTACCACTTACCATTCAACCATTCAACTAATTTAAACAGGCTAGTTCTGGATGACACTGAACCCTCACTGCTAGCAGAAATTTCAGCTATTTTCACTGAATCAGTCTCCTTGGATGCTGGTGATGGCTTCATTTAACAAAGTTAATTCTGTATAATTCAAGCCAACCAAGAGTCTTAAATTAACAGTAAAACTGTTTCTCCAGCCTACAAAATAATTAGTTGGGGTAATAACTTTTGAGCTCTGGTGGTTTATTCGATTATTTTACAGTTTAGATGAACTTTTAATTAAGGCCAGCAGTGGCACCAGAGGAAACTAAGAATGTTTGTGCCTGAGAAATTGTGTTAATTGTGGATTTCCACTAGTTATGCTAAGTGTACCATGAGCACCGACAAGAGCCTGATATAATGGTTTCACGTTCTGTCATCTGTTACCAGTGTCAAAAAGAGGGGTGGTAGGGTGCCCAGAGGAGGAGAAAGTGTCCTTGACGGTAGAGACTTGCTGCTCCTCCTGCCGGAACAGCTTACTGACCTCCCAAACATCCTGAAAGGCACCTCTAATTACTTAGACTTTAGGGAAGGGGAGGCCTACCAGGAGGCTGAGGCTGGTGAAAGGATTTCTGCTGAGTCCCATTTTGCAGAGCTGTTTGCTAATGGCTTGTTTTCCTGGGGCTCCTTCTTGGAGCAGGGTTTGGTAGGGTAGGCTTTCAGTCTACCACCGGGATTGTTAGGAACCACCATGATACAAATAACAGAAATAGTCAGCCTTCTGTCAAAGCTCCTCTGTAAACTGAATAGGTTCCTTTTCATAAGAGCAGGGTAGATATTTTCAAGCTTCTGAGGAACAAATCTGCTTTTAGGAATGTTTTACAAGAAGGAAAATTAGATTTTGCCATTGTAAAAAATGCAACAAGTTGCCCTTCTCTTTCACAATTTTTGTGCAAATTTTACCTCTGTCTTTTGAGAGCACTATCTCATTTTCTCTGGGTTTGTAAGGGCTGAGGAAACAGTAGGAATAAGAATATCAAGCCTTACAGTGTGATTACATTGTGGCCTTTCCGATACGATCTCTGTTTACTTTGTTAGACCATGCACATGGAGCTGTGCTCCAGGCTGCTTTGAGTCCTCCTGAAGTTACTGACATTGAAGATGCTGAACATTTCACAGACCTGCACTGCAATGGCACAGTTTGTTCCCAGGGTGGGTTAATACCTCATTACTTTATCCTTAGTTTTGGAATTCTCCTCAGGGAACAGTTTTGCTATTCATGGTACCCTCCCAATTCAGGTAGATTCAAACAACTTTAGTCATTCATTCTCCCCCTGTTTCTTGTTTGTTCTTTTCCTGATGGTTCTTTCCATCTACACCGAGCTTTTGCATCTCATCTGCCAATATTTTAAAATTGGGACATACTTCCTAGCTGTGCATTTCTATTATTTAAGGGCATTCTTGTTCAATATTAATAGTAAAAGTCACTACTTTCAGTCTTTCATTTTTTTGCGTAACTGCAGATGGCTAGCTGTGACTCTTGGTTTTATTTCTTCATATGAATTCCTTTTCCTCTGGTGCTGATGCAATAAACCCTGATAACCACTGAGGTTAATCTTAAACAGCATTAAGAGCAATTACAGTTCACAACCTCTGTGCACGCTAGTTGACCTTAAGCTTTCTGACACCCCACATCACTCCCGAACC
>VWZF01006901.1:714418-793429 GCA_013396755.1 Sclerurus mexicanus
TGTCACGACAAAAAGATTAAAAAAAAAAAAAAAAAGAGAAAAGAAAAAAGAAGGGGCGATTGTGTAGGTTTCGAAATGATTGAAAAACGTGATCGTCTTCTACAGGAAAAAACTGCTTAACCTCCCCTCCGTTCTTACCATCCTTCCCCCCACCCCTCCGTGCTACTTAACATGACAGCTAGAAGTTCTTTTCACATGCAGAAAAAGGCTTCGGTTTTTACCCTGAGGAGGAAAGAACCGTTTAATGAAATTATAGAAAGCTAAAAATAATATTATTTGGGGGTTTTGTTTGTTTTGTTGGGGGTTTTTAAAAACTTTTCTTAAAAACACAGCAGCACACAATTTCCTTATGATTTCATGAAAAAACAAGGAGTTCCTACAGAAGAGAAGGAAATATGGTTGTGGCTGTGGTGAAGGGGGTTTTGTTTAGTTCTTTTTTTTTCTTGATTTGTTGAAAGACAGAAATTGCCTTCTAACAGCCCCCAACTTGATAGAAAATAAGATGTGTCAAAAGCCCCCATTTATGCAGCAGAGACACAGAAAACTTGCAAAGACAGATGTACAGGGTTATTCAGTATAATAATATTCCATATATAATATGTACAAACTTGTTATTAGGACAGTCTTCAAGTCTCTGTAGCTGGCATGGAAAGACCAGGACATTACATGCTTGAGGATATTCTAACTAAACCAATATAAAATGTATACCTTCATATATAAAATATATATACACCAATCAAGTTCTTCAATCTGTTAATTAATTTTATAATGTTCAATTATAATTTTCATAATAGGTAATATGTCTCCAGTGGGAATTTTAATTACTTTGAGCATTTTTTTGAGGATATAGATTTTTAATACTAGTTTGAAAGTTTCTCTGTATGTCCCCTCTGTGTTCATGTGGTTGCCTGGGTGTATATGTATATATAGAGAGGTACATATTGGCCACACATACAGCAGTAGTAAACTTAGCTTTTTAAATGCCCCACTGCCAGCATGTTCAACTTGGCAAACTTAACACTCCTATTTTACATTTAATTGGCTGCTTTTGAAAGAAAAATAATAATGTGGTAGAGAGGGGAAGGAGTATGGAGTAGTGACGTTGGCTTCCCTCCTGTGAAAGGTGCAGTCGCACCCTGTTCTTCTCAAACAATGAAGTGCACAAAGTGAGGGCAGGAGTGAACTCCTCTGACCTACCTGGCATCTCTCCATTTGCAGCTCACACAAGTTGCAAGCTTTCCTTTTTCACTCACCTATAGATAAATCATTCTCAGCTATTTCAAAACTATTTATTGCCTTATCTTTATTAACCGAGGTAAATTAACATCAAGTATAATGCCAAGCAAAAACTTTGCTCTTCAGAAGGGTCTAGAGCAAGCTTTATACTTCATCTTGGTACAGCCTGGGAAGTGCTTTCTACTTCAGAGGCATAATTTTATAATTCATGCTGTGCTCAAGAACAGCTGGCATCATTTTTCTCAAGCCCAGAAGAAAAAAAAAATATTTCCTCTCAAGCAGAGGCCAAATGTGGAAAATTTCTTCCCAAAAGATAGTCGGTTGGAAAATTTTGAGCATGAAATTATTGTGGAAACATGTTAGCAACATCGGGTTTAGTGACCATGAACAGGTGCCTGCTGTAATCATGACAGAGATTTAGCAACTGTCTGTCCTTATTTAGCTAGCTGTATCAGAAGTGCGAATTTATTTAGAGTATTCTCAGCTAAGCAGAGCAATGTTGGGGAGTAATGAAGGGGGTTAAAAAGCAGCTCCCTTCTTCAATGTGGAGGGAAGTACCTTGGAAATCCAAGTGTTGTTGTCCTGTTGCTGAGGGTCACTTACGTCTACTTGTTTGCTATACAATGCTGCTTCACCACTGCTGGTACCATTATTGCCCATGAGCTGCAGCCAGTACTAAAAACTGACAGCAAACCAGTTGTGTTCATTCTTGAACTTCTCCTGAAGTGAGCCAGCTCCTCCCTGCAAAGCAAACATAGAAACCGTTCCTGTGCGCATTTGAGATTAGGCCACTGAAACATGTCCTGGCTTGAAATTCTTCAGTGAAAAAAGAAAATGAAACCACAATGAAAAATAAACCTAGCTTCAGTGTGTCATACAGGTTTTATTCTGCTTCCTTTTAAAACCCAATCTAAATTGATCTCAGTACAGACACAGGATCACACTCCAGTTAAAACAAACAAACAAAAAAATTATAATTAAGACTATCAGGAAGTTAAAGTAAAACCCAGTGCAACCACCAGATGCTCTGATGTTCTTGCCAGTTTAATTTTCCATCTCATAAAATATCTTTAATTTGCCTCCCTGTGAATATTCACCGGTCCTTTTCCAATTCATTTCTCTCTTTCGTCACAAACTGCAGGGGACAGCATTCTTTTAACAGAGGTAACATTCATGTGCATAATTTCTGTTTTCCCTTAAGCCAGATATCACAGTTTATCACCCAGACTGGCATGTATCGGGTTCTTCTCCCTCTGCAGTGAAATTAGATTGAATACCATCCCATATGGTCCCTGTAGCCCTCCAGGAGTCTCCAGTGTAGAGGAAACAATTCTTTCCTTTCCCTTTTCCTGACCGAATCCTGCCTCCTCATCCCTTGACACTACTTTATACACTGTGGATATTTGATTAAAACTAAAACATGGCTATCCAGTTGCTAAAAAGAGCTATAGACATCATTATAGAGAGGACCAGACTCCCTTCCTTACAGCAGTAGCTTTCTCCTGTCTTAACATTTATGCCACTGCAGGACATCAGTCAGAGTAACACAATTAAAACCCCCATGTCTCCTCCAGATCTTATGTTGGTTTGTGGTCATGTAGTTCCATTAAACCTATTTGGTCTGGTGAAAATACAGTGAGATGCAAATAAATGAAATTTGTTGTGATAACCTGTCTCTATGTGCATTTTGTGGTTTTAATTGTGTTAAGTTTTGAAATTGCTGTAACTCTGACAGGTCAAATTTTTCCCTGTACAACACATATAAGAGAAAGAGGTTTCTAGAATTTAGAGTTACTGTGTGGCAAAATTAGCACAGGATCAGATTTTCTGACTGCCTAAAAAATTATTTTCTATTTCTACGATGGGAATTAACCATCATGACAACTTTTGCTATGTGGTACCTTCACTTTTGATTCTATGTGGTAACACTCCCCTGTTCCCCAAAACATACACTAATTTTGAGATAATTTTCCCATCTGACTGAACTAACACCAGAGTTGAAACTTGGGACTAGTTTTTCCAAGGTGTAGGTTGTTACTGCTTGAACTACAGGAGCAATCTGAAGTAGAAGTAACATCAGCCACCTCCACCCAGCCAAGGGTTTTCCAGCTGCTGTCTAGGACATCTGTGGGCTACTTCCACATGTTTCTCCAAAAAGGGAATAAAAAACCACCCAAACCTACCACAGTGAGGACAAAATTCACTCTGGAAAGGTTGAATGTCTATGGGGATAAGGGGTCCAAAAATGGAAGTGACTTTAAAACCACAGGGTTAGAGGACAGACTCTTCCAGAGCCTGTATGGCAAGCCCTTCTACTGTCCTACATTTAATGCCACCCAAGCAGATGAGTATATGTCTTGTGGAGGAAAATAAGTGCATTATTTAAACTTATTTTGGTTTTTAACACTGAAGATGAAATTCATTTGCTCCTTGCTTTTCTCTCCTGAGCTTACATTTCTTTCCTTATTGTCTTTTTTCACCACGATCCCTATGAATCCATTAATTTATTCTCTCTTTTTAAAATCCCATTCTGTACTCTCCTTTGCTTTGTTTCAATAATAGCCACCTTTCCCATTTCCTTAAAATAGTAGCTTCTCATTTTATTCTGCCACTTCCCTGTTTCTTCTCTTCTCACTTCTCTCTTTTCCCTCCCCATATCCCTGTATTTCATCATCCCCCTTTCTGTTCCTTTTTCCAGCAATTTTTCTCCTGCTGGTCCTTCTGCTCCTGCCCAGAAGCTTCCTAAGCTTAAATGAGTCATTTTAATTTTATCTTTTTCTTCCTGTCATTTTACTTTTAGTTTCTCCCTTAATAAGATAGAGGCACTGATAACAAAATTACCTCTGGAGGCAACAAGATGTACATTTCAGGACCAGATTCCAGTGCCCAAAATTAACATGAATTTTAGTGGGGCTTTACTAAATTAAAGTCCCACAAGGTTGTCAGTCATTATTACACACAGTGTTTCGGGACTGTGGGGTGGAGGGGCAAATTATACAAACATCCCTTCCCTCTAGCTTAGACACAGCCCTGACACTGGCCCAGCCAAATGTATCTTTAGTTCCCTTTTGCTGAAGCATTTCAAGGCTTTTTTATCAAATGGACTTTGTACACCAGCATAGAAGCTGGCCAAACACAATAACCTGCAATTAAAATTTCTGATCGCTTTGGATACATCCAGATAGTAAACAAAAAGGAATAGAGATCCCACGTATGGAAGAATCACATTTTAAACTTGATTGAATCAGGTAAACCCACTGGTTGCACTGAACATACAAAATGATAGGCCAGATATATTAATTTCCCTCAGGCAAGTGTAAGTTATATCTCCTTTATGGTGCCTTTATAGTCCCATCTATTTAATGGCAAGAAAAGCTCTGTCTTCACAGCTCCTCCCTTGCATCTCCCTCTCCTCATTCTTTCTTCCTTGTAAAAGCATACCAGATTTTGCTTGAGATCAGTTACAGGTTCATTCTGAACTTCATCAATGTCTTTACATGTAAAAAGTGATCACCGATCAAAGTACTTAGATCTGATCCAACTGTTATTTACGTCAATGGAAAGATTCCCATTGACTTCAATGAGAGATAAATTTAGCCCCCAGGGTCTATGAAAAATCAGCATTTAGTCACACTGGTTCTCAATGTACAAAACTCTCCTCTTGAAATAACTTGAAAGAGATGTTAGAAATTATTTGTTGAAGGTGTCTGCTTCCCTTGGGTGGACTAATGTAACATGGTTTGTATTCTCATAATCTTCCAGGTGAATACAGAGAACGAGAGAAAGCAAATGAGAGAAAATACCTATTTTTACTGTGCTGTTACACATATTTTGGATACACTATGGAATTAATCATGCTGCTATACACAAATACATAGACACACACAGACATATCCCCTACAAAACTAGTTGTTCCTATTGATTGACCTTGAAACTGTGCATACATAAAGAATACTCTGGAATTCAGTATCATTAATGATAATTTAAACAGCTTTTCTGATCTGTCAGGTAAACACATAAATTACAATTTGCCATAATAATTACAAATGCACATTTCTAATTATTACTGATTTCTACATAAATACTATTTCAAATAAAAACAATATATGGCACAGATTTGCAATCCAGGTAAGATTAAAAACCAAGGCTCCCATTGCAGCTTTCACTGTGCTTATCATTTGTCCTCTCACCTACTTCACATGTGCCTTGCCATTAAAGGAGTGCATGAATGATCATAACTTTCAACCTCTTATCTTTCTTGGTTTATTTTTTTTTCTTTAACTGTACAGTAACTTGTCCAGATAATGAGAATGAAGTGTAAATAAAAGGAAACCAATAGAGCTGCATGTGAGTTTAAAATTAGACTGCCCTAACTGCAGTCATAAAAGCACTCCCTGAGCTCAAGTTCTTGTTGCTCTGTAGGCACGTGAGGCTGTTGATAAGGCCACCTCAGCAATGGGGGAAGTGCAGGGTGTCCCTACACCCACCTGGGGTTCCCAACTGATGTCAGTCCAGTGGGGATTGATACCCACGGTGGGGTAGACTCCCTCTTTGTGCAGTAACTCTTCGAAGCAAAATGGTCACAGAGAGAGAAAAGCAGACTGCAGGATGCCCCTTGTCGAGGGCATGTCCTCACCACAGGGCTGTAAAGTCAGGCACCATCTGGTTTACTGCCTAATCGGCTCGTAACTTCAGGATAGGACAGCTTGAGTGGGAGACATCTAGAGTAAGATTCCCCAAACAGCACAGATGATCAGTTTGTAGTTAGATCATTTCTCCTAAGAAAGATGAGGCACGAGTTTTACCCCACTCAGCCGGAGGTGAGAACCCAACTCAGGTCCTTCTCTCCAGACTAAGTGTTCTTGCTGATGGGGTTTTATTAAAAGATCCAGCACAACTCCTAGTCCACATTTAGGTGGGAAGTTTGGGGCCATGAATGCCCTGATCACAGCAATGCTCAACTCGGCATCGCAGGTTAGATGGTAAAGGGGACAGATGGGGAATTTGTTTTCACCATGCCCAGTCTTCTTCTGTGGAGCTGGGCTTTAATCCTTCTACACTGGAAATAATTATTAATGAGCAGATGAGGATAGTATTGCTCACTGGAATGGGACTTGAGAAATGAGAGGGCTCCTTATTCACCATCTTTGTGATTTTGGATAATCTGATGATCTTTCTTTTGTTCTGTTTCTCAGCCTGCTGAAACAGATAATACTATTTTACCTTCTGGGGTGAAGTAGTCAAGATTCCAAAATGGAAATAATAGATAAAGCTGCTGCATTTTATTTTTATGTCTAATTTTAATTAGCACTCTAATGAGCTTTTTGTTGTGGATGCTCTCTTGATGCATTATTATCTGTTCTTACTATTCAGTGTGTGTGTTGCAGCAGTATTTAGCAGCCCCAGTAAGGATTCTGGATGTGTTTTTATTATATGCAAGAGTTTTATATGGAGCTCTAAAAATGATGACAATATTTCAACCGTCAAAGAGAAGCCCAGATTCAGCACAGCAATTAAATACCTATCTAAACAGTCCGTGCTCCAAAAGCCTTGCCTAGCTTAATATTTGCT
The DNA here is from genome assembly GCA_013396755.1 of Sclerurus mexicanus. Lineage (NCBI taxonomy): Eukaryota > Metazoa > Chordata > Aves > Passeriformes > Furnariidae > Sclerurus > Sclerurus mexicanus. Next base: position 721,226 of record VWZF01006901.1, read on the forward strand.
GCTAATGAAGATTTCACATAACCTCTATAAATATCAAAACTTATAACTATGGAGTTGTATTTCTTCATTTGGGATGAGAATACTTAGCAAGGTATAATATTGTAGTCTTTTGTCAGGGACCTTATTTTGGCAGTTTTCTAAAATGTATGGGCTCATCAACTAATTCATTACAGACCTTTGAAGAAGAGTACTTATTGTTATTTTCCTGAAAAAAACCAAAAGTTTAGAATTTTGGTAGATTCTAAATTATTTCCCAAAAAGGGAAAGTGTGGTTCAATACTACTTAAATTTACCTGGATTTTATTTCCCATAAATCAAACCTGATCAAAGTAAAACATGCTTTACCATCCCATTTTGAAAAGAAATAAGATGTCTGTCACATGCTGTAGAGGAAGAGAGTTTCCTTGCTGGTGCAGAAGTATTTCTTCCCCTTGCATAAGTCAAGATGTTCCACATTGTATCAGAAAAGAATGTGAAATGTTTAATTAACTCTACTTCCAAATGACATCTACATTGTGGTGAAGCCACCAGCACAGCCTGGCACTGCATTTTGAATTTATAGCTGTGCCCAGTGCTTCAGAAGGAGTTTTGCTCAAGCTGGGATTGCAGATCCATCCTGCAACTTGTTTGGAAACCATAGATTAGGCTCAGTGTTATGTTTCCTGGCTTTAGGGAGCCTGTGTCTGTTAGTGCCATTTGTACGCTCCTCCACTTTAACCAGTTAGATAAATCATAAGCTTCACAGCTGGAGTAAAGTACAGATATGACAGAATACCCAAAAGAAGCCATGAATTTCCCACAGATATAAATTGGCATAACTGATTTGATTTCATCACCCGAAGATTTGACTTGGGATGGTTTAGCTTGATATTTTTATTGATGATCTATTTTGTGATTGAAGTAAAAATATGAAGCAGAGAGAATATGTAATCTAGCAGGCAACATTTAAATTCACCCAGTTTTTCTTTTACAGGTGATTTGTGCTTTGTACAAAAGTGGATGTTTAGGCTTCAAGATCTTCTCAACAATTTCCTTACTGATCTGCACAATCTCTTGAAGTCAGGCTGTAAATCAGCCACATGTTAGGATAAGATTGCTTACACGCAGAGCAAGGGGGTTAAGTATGTACTCAAGTTCTGTGAGGTTTGGTTTACAATTATTACAGGTTACTATAATTTTTATTTAATATAACATTATAGTCTAATAATATAGTATAATATAAAACTAATTTTTCCATCTCTGAATCCTTAAAATATCCATGCCCTTGTAGGTTTCATCACCAACCTGAATATATATTTTAGCACTACTTTTTTTGAAATGCCTGTTGCACATACTTCTACAAGGGGGTTTGTAAGAGCAGAATTCCTGTCCACAACCCTGCTCCTCAGGAGGTCCCAGCACACTGATAGAACTTCTCCCCCATCATGTGTGTTCCTACCACAGGGTATAGCTAGGACAAAGCCATGGGCCTTATGTCTAAGCTCGTTGCTATAAACTGTGTAGCTGGGGAACTTCAGCATCCTTTGGTTTCCTGACATAATCTGTTCATGGAATCTCACTTATTCATGAATGTGCCTGCCCTAAATGGACTACTTACAAAACCTGGAGGGGTTATGAACACCCTTCTTCTATTACCCTAGCCAAGACCTGTCCTTGTCTCTCACAGCATCTGCTGCTTATCTCCCAGAGCTCAACAGAAGGGTTATTGGGTGAAATTTAGCAGCCACAGAAGATGAGATGAAATGAGTTAATAGTCATTAACTATTATCATCATGGTGACTGTTAGCACCACAATTGCCTACCAACATAGTCATCACCTATTTTTCAAATCCCCTCTTCGGCCAATACAAGAGTCGTTGCCCTCAACTCACAATTTCAATTAATTTTGTCCAAAATTCTCCTTTCCCTGTGTGAACTCTCTGACTCCAGTTCAGCTGCACTTCATTTGCACTAATGAAGAGTTGAGCTTTGAGTCCAAGTTCTTGAGACCTTTGGCCTAATAATCCATTTACACGTATGTGATAAGACATCTAAACACCTTGCAAGGTAGGAGGGGTAAGAGCTCTCTCTTGGCCATGCTTTTATTCTACTATGGCATGGATTATTTTAGACTTTACGTATATACCTTATTCTCACTGTGGTCTGTGAGGCCACATTTCCATCGATGTAAGCATTAAACCAGCGTCAGGGTTAGAGCAAACCCTAATTATATTACAGTTTAATAGGGAAACAGATCATGTCAAGTGGGAGGTAAGCAACATATTTTTGGATCATATCTCAAAGTTCACCCAGTACATATCCCTTCCCTATACTGGAATATTTATAGTTTGTTTGTTTTACACTGCAAATATCCCTTCTGTGAGTTTCTCCTGAGAGCGGTTCAGGGGAAAAATGGCACACAAAGCCTTAACCACAGTCATCAGGCACAGGATCCTCCTCCTTTTCAAACTCTCCTGTGATGTATTAGAATGGGAGCTTTAGAGTGGGAGCTTTAGAGTGGACAAGCTGTGGTAACCTAAAGCAAGCAAATACCAAGCTCCTTTAGACAAAAGCCTTTCCCGGAGCTATAAAACACCCTGGCATCCAGATCCTGTATGTGCTGCAGTGAGCAACCCTCTGGTTCCTATGCATCTCAAAATCTCATTTCTGCATGGGCGCTCAAATACATGTCCTACCCAGCTAGGGACCTTCCTCAGGACTATGTCCAGTGGGTTCCTGATACTAAATCTTTCCCTCCGTCCTACAAAGTATGTATTTTCTGATTGTGCCTATCCTATGCAGTGGGAGTGAGGGTCTGCATGGTAGTCATTCCTGTCTCTCAGAGACCAGATGCTTTTTCAGGCAGTTGCTTTAAATGATGAAGAACAGGACTCCATTTCTGCTCTTAAACAATACTTGTGTAAAATCTTTGAGCAGCACTGGGAGCAAGAACCAGAAAGGAGAGTCTTCTTCCAATCCAAATGTCCTCTCTCTATTTTCTGCATGACCTCAGCAAGGACCGTGGAGGATGCTTGTCTCTCCATCTATAGTCTGATAGCTCATGCAGCCTCCCAATCAACAAAAATATTAATTAAATTTTGTTAGACAGTCAGTGGAACTGTACCTGTCTTTCACATATCCCTAATGAATGCTTAAAGGAAGTAGCACTACCTCATCCTTCCACCAGCATTTGCAAGTAAGGAGCGATGCCTTGCTAAAGTAAAAAGGAGAGGGCAGAGCACAGGCAAGGAGGCACCTCTTGTCTCTCAAGAGGACAGAGGTGCCTTCCTACAAAGCAGGGTGCAAGTGGTCCCCCAGCTCCCACTGGGGAGGCCAAGCTGCTTCCTGCACACCTTGGTGGCTGATTTGGGACCCACTTCAAGGGGCTAAATTCTTCCTTGATGAGAATCAAGTCATGTAAGGCAGGGGATGTAGAAGTCAGGTATTGCTCTGATTGGATTTTGTGTGGCTGAAGTTTTATGAGAGCTCCATTGGCTCCTGAGCCTTTTCAGTAAGTTTACATTATACAGTTATGAACACCAGTTATTAACAAGGTGTGAGAAACGACTTTGTTTTCTCCTATGATGATCAAAGTGCACCATGACCAGGGACAGGTCTCGTTTATAAAATAGTGGGGAAATGTTTGGAGTGGAGAAAGTCTCAGTGACTCCATAACCATCTAACTTGAACTTTTAATTTGACAGAGATATCATGTTAAGATTTTTATAACTGATTCAGCACAGTTCAGTACACCTTGTAAACAAAAAGCATATTTCTATCCCAAAGTAAAATACTGTTTAGTTTTGAGTTTTTCTGAAAACATCAAACTTGTGTTGACAGGGAAAAAATTAAATAGACACATTAAAAAAAAGTTAATATCTTCTTTGAAACATGTCAGCTTATTCAAAAATAACCATATTAATGCCAGCTGATACTGTTAAAGTAAGAATTTCTTTTTTCTTCTAGAAAATACAGCAACTAGGCTGGTAATCACAGCATTGGAGTGTTTCATTTTGTTAAGCTGGGTATAAATTCACTTTATGAGCTGATTTGTCTATCAAATGACTGCAAGTCCCTTAACATAACAAGTCCCACAAAATCACTGCAATTTTGTTATGTGAATGAGTGGTTACTAGTTTGTTTGGTTTCTTTCTTTACTCTAAACAAGTGAATCAATTTGTAAATCTTAACCAGAAAGTGTTTCACACTTTCTGGTTAAAGTGTTTAATTTTAATTGTGTTCATAATCCCAATTAGCCCAGTACTACTGGTATGCTTAAATTTAAGCACATGCATAGGTGTTAGCAGTACCGGACTTTAATATAGCAGAAAAACTAATGTCTAGTTTTTCAGCATTAAAATTAATGCCTTGTTAGCTTCATCTTTTTAAGAGAAGTAATTCTGTGAAAGAAATTATAAAAACAAATTTGTATCTAATGGATATTTTAACTGAGACATATATTTATATATTTAATGCTTCCAAGTATATCTATTATGATATATAATACTTCTAAAAAGTATTGAGTCATATGAGGGACCTGACACACCACCTCATAGAAGAAACCCTTAGAGAGAGGTCTACTGAAGGCAGAAAAATTTGGAAAACTCTGTTTTCTGCCACCCTGTCCCTTGGTGCAGGAGCTTCCCCTCAGCAGAATAAAGTCTCATCTTCAGCATTTGTTGACTTCATGGAGTTTCATGCAGAAGAAATCTCTCCACGGAGGCATTTAACCTCCCTGCACTGCACTGTAAGGAAAATCTGGGAGCCCTCCCTGAGCAGCTCTGCCCTTGCCAGCCCACAGGTGGGAAAGGGCAGGTCACCCCATGCCCGTCTGCCCTCACCCTAACTCAGCCCTTCTCATAAGCACGTGCTGGGGAAACAACACCATCCCAAACACCATACGAGGGTTTCCCTGAGTATTTCCTAACAGAGCTCCTGTTCCTGGCAGGTCTGCTCACCTTTACCATGGTAGTGATTTGACACTAACATCCATGCCCCCAAATCCCTTGGCAGCCACAGAGGAGGTTCCCTGGGGTCTCCTGTCTGTCTGTCCTGTATCCTGGGATACAGCAGCAGTCCATGCTACTCCATCTAGACCACGGGAGGACAAAGCCACTGGGGCCACCTTCAGGTAAGGAAATACATGAAGTTCTCTTCATTGCTGTTGGCATGGGTACGTACTTCCAAATCCGTTTTCTGCTGCTACTTCAGAGTAACATATTATCAGTTATCACCAAGAGCTATTTTTATTACAGGAACATTGGGCCTGGTTACAAGATGTATATACTCTGAAAACTCATAAAAAATGAATACCAGCTAATTTTACTCTAATTCAGAAAATAAGCTAAATCTGGATGGATCTGTTTACTTTCATATGTTTTCTATAACCGTAGCAATTTTCTATATTGAATAATTGTGAATATTTTGTTTTGAGAGCTCAGTCTGAACAGCAAGCTAACAACAACAAAACCCAGCCAACCAGTAAGGACAAGCAGTACTTGCAAGATTTTATCAGTTACTTCCAGAAAATGCCCCTTGGTGCCTATTTCACTCTGCTATTTTAAGTTAATATGCAAAGCTTTGACAAGGAACAAAGGTTAAATACTTGGAATTTGCACAGGTTGTATGGCACTGCAGAATGCTTAAGTAAATGTTACAAATAAATGGTAGTTCCTCCCAGAAGAAAAAAGGTGAGGCATGGGTGCAGCTGCCCTGAAGATCATTATAAGAAGGAGATTCCTCTAGAACCAAGTGGGGAAACTGGATAAAGAAATGCAGAGTATTGCAGAGGTTTTTCTTTCAAGACTGCTTTATTAGGGGACTCCTGGTAGGTATGGAGCTGAGCAGAACTGTTTTACAAACACCTCCTGTAGTGTGTTACTCTAAGGAATAACACCTGAAGTACAGGAACCTGCTCTGGTAATACTAGAGTACATTTTAACAAGCTGAGCTGGGGGTTGAGCTTTGGTAGTTAGGGATATCGGTAAGTAGAAGCAGTGAAAATAGATGTAAATCCAATGGCACAGCATGCTAAGGAGATGGGTATTTGTAGTTATAAAACTGTAGCCCTGGATGAGCTTATAGCAAATCAGATCAAATTTAAGACTGCTACATTTTGCAATGGGAATTTATTTCTGTTGATGGGACTTGAATTCTTCTATTTATGTTTGGTTTGGGTTCTGCTGGCTGACTTTATTAACATGTGTTAAATACATTTATGCTGGTCATTGTAGTAGCAGTTGGCATGCAAAGCCATCTCCACCAAACAGGTACATTACATCCCTTAGCAAGTAAGAGGTGGGCAAACTGAAGGAAATGGATCTAGAACTTGTCCATTGCCATGCAGCAGGAAAACCATAGCAGAACCTCCAAGTCCTGACCCTCCTGGCAAATGGGGAGTGTTGTCAATGCAAGGTACTGTGGCAAAGCTTTCGTCTTCCAGCCCTCCTCAGCCACAAACAACTTTTTTACCAGTTCTGGTCCTCATCCAGCTCTGAGAGTCAGTGATGATAATACGAGCATGCCAACTGTCTGGCCTCAGCAGATTTTCTTATGAAATAAAGAAGGCAGTGTGATGTGCAATTTTCTTCTGAATTCTTTGAATATTCTCCTGGAATACATGCTTTCTGCTAATAGTTCTGCTGTCAGCACTGTTTTCTGCATTTGACTCCCCTTCCCACTTGTATTACTGTGGTATTTTACAGGGAAATTGTTAACTGGTTATTTTCCACTCTAGTACTCTAGCAAACTGTAGTAGGTTTGAGTTGATATTTCAAAATTAGATTTCTAACTAACTTCACAGCTAATCCTACGAGAAACTAAGTGTCCTTGTAGGATGTACAAAACCAGTGATGTTCTGGGTGCTCCAGCACATTACTGAATAAGGCCTTGTCGGAAGGATATTCAGCCAAAGTTGACAAAATTATAAATACAAAGTGCCCCAGTTTCATTCAAAAAGCTATTTGTACACAAATAACAACAACAACAACAACAACAAAACAAAGTCAGAAAAAAACCCCAAAACTTGTTTCTCAAAGTATTTTTAAAAATCCTATGAAGTCAGTAATTTCTAAAAAATTCAGGGAACAACTGAAACAAGTCATGACCACCAAGATTTTAGGGCTTTTTTATATTTTTTCACATGGCTTGTACATTTTTGGTTACTTTTTCTGCTATTTATTCAGAACACATTAATTGTAATGCTTCTCTGTAGTTTTATCATTAGCCTGCATAGCTATTTTAACTTCAGAGAAAAGATATCTCATTATGGTAACAGCACTCAATTTTGCCTTTTCCATATTGGTTTTCTTCTTTTGTGTTATTCCCCTACACACAGTTCAAAGCATTTGTGAGATGACCTCATATTTTTTTGTTGTTGTTTCATTTTGATCTTGCCTTCCTGGCTGAGAGGATGTGTGTCACTTGTGTTTTGAAATGAACTCTGGCAAATACAGCCGCTTCTTGAAAAGTTCACTGCTCCCATTTGAGCATGACTTTGCCATAAATATGCAAGTGGGAAGAAAACTATGAAGACTTGTTGTGCGAGCTACCCACGGGCTCAGTCTTCTCCTCATTACGGCACAGTCCTGCTTCTGGATCCTTCCTCGCAGAGCACATGACCTACCTCTCAGCCGTACATGACACCGAGTGCCAAAGAAGGGTAATTGTATTATAAGACTTTTTAATTCCCCAACTTACTTCAGCTGTTATCAGCAGCTGGTTACTTCAGCTAGCTGATATGCCTCGGTGTCTTGTAAACATTCGGTCTAGTACTGTGCATTACTCATAGTTGGAAAATCACTTTGACTCCTGTAGCATAATTATGTTAATGTCAAATGAGTCACAGGGAAACAGAAAACTTGTATCAGAGCTGCACCTTAGTGCCAGTTTCTGAATGCTCCTGTTGGCATGATAGAAGTAGGTTAGGAGATTTAGGGGAAAAAACAACTTTCATTTAATGAGTGATGTGAAATTATGATAATAATGATTCATAAGGAAGCCTGCATGACAATTCAGATTCACCAAAGCATAAAATTGGTAAGAGAATAGCCTGTCTGATTATTTATAAGAGCAAGAATGAAAAATACAGAATTTTTAAAGAATTACTTTTCCAGGAAAACTTCATAGATATGTTTCTCACATATACAGCTTTTCACATCCATTATTTAGTTATAAGGAGAGTAAGTAATTTATTTAAATTGACATCTTAATTAGATGACATTTCAAAGTTAATCCCTTTCAATGTTTCATTAATTTTACCTCTTTCTTGGTTTAGTTAATGCAAGTGATCACTTAGGGAAAAAAAAAAACAACAAAAAACCAACACCTTTTTTAGCTCACTTTTGGATCACAATGCAAAAACCAGAAGCTTTTCAACAAGATAAAAGTTCTTGTAACATATCTTGTGCTAACTTAAAGCAAGATGAAAGGACGGCAAGAGCAGAATTCACTCCAGAATTAAAACACACACGGACATACATCTGTGGTATACTGGCTATGTCAAGGCTAAGCTGCAGCACTTTTTTTTCTGAAACTTACAGAGGAAAGTTGCTCTGGTATTTGCTTACCAGGGTCTTACATGCTGAAACATATATCAATATTCTCACATGCCAGCCAGATGAATAGGATATACCATCTGGATGTAAATGGATGCTTTTCTTTTTCCCCAGATGACTGAAATATCATTCTCTGAACATCAGAGTTTTAGTATTCTGACTGATTTCACTGTGCTATTCAATAAAAAGGCTCAAAACTAAGCAAAAGGCAAAAGCTGAAATGAAAATCATAACCAGATAATTTAAGTCAGGGAAAAAAATCACTCAGGGCAATGTAATAAAAATCTTTGTTGATAAGTAACTGCATTTAAATAAATGTTCTATTTGAGAAGAAGACAAGACTTACATTTCTCTGGGAGTTCCATCTCTCTGGGCATTTCCCTTTCAACTGCTGACATCTCTTGCCTTTTCTGACTTCTATCCACTTATCCTAGAAACTTAATAAATTAAATCTCACATGTCCCATAAGAAACCAACTGTTGTTACTAAATTGAGTGGGAATATAAGGTCATGCCATAGGTGACTAAGTACACTCCAGATTTCCCTACGAGCCATGATCTAAATATGATGCCACAGCATCATCTCGACCTTATACTGAGTGAGGGGCTTTATTTCAGAGCACATCCCCGACCCAGAGATAACCTACTATGGACAACACCTGCAGTTTGAAGCCCTCAGCTCTTGGCTGAGGAAAAATTGTGTTTTATTATGTCAAACATGTTCTTGCCTAATGTATTGGAGGAAAACCTTTACTGCAGTGTTTGCTGCTCCTTTGTTTCACATAGAAATACATAGAAAAATATATCAGGGACTTATTTCTTTGTGAATTAGCATCGTTTTATTAGTGATGTACGTTTGTGGTCAGCCCTAAGGAGGCAGACAGACACTGCCCATGCGATGCTGCTGCCCCGGGGCAGGACCCGGCATTTCTCTTCTTCCCGTGCCTGTTATATTCCCGAGTTCCCAAGCCCCGGGGAACTGCCCTGGGGAACCGGATCCACACAACCGCGAGCGACCGTGAAGAAACCCGCTCAACACACCAGGGGGGCAGCATCAGCCGAGGTTGATCGCAGCTGGACCGCCCGGGAGAGCCGGGGCGGGAGGACCCCGGGCTTCGGGTCAGAGCTCCCGCTCTGGGAAACCGGGGGCTCTCACGGAGGGGACACTTTCCCCGCCATCCCCTCACCTAGCACGGCACCTGCCGCCCACCCGAGCCCGGGGGCTGTGCGGGGCTGTGCACGGTGTGCGTGGGGCTGTGCATGGTGTGTGCGGAGCTGTGTATGGTGTGTGCGGGGCTGTGTATAGTGTGTGAGGGGCTGTGTACGGTGTGTGCGGGNGCGGGGCAGCGTATGGGGTGTGTGTGTGTGTATGGTGTGTGTACGGTGCGTGTGTATAGTGTGTATGGTGGGTATGGTGTGTGTATAGTGTGTGAGGGGCTGTGCACGGTGTGTGCGGGACTGTGTGTATGGTTTGTGCGGAGCAGACAGCGGTGTGTGCGGGGCTGTGTATGNGTGTACGCTGTCTGTGCCCGGTGCGAGTGCGGGTCCCAGCGCCCCCCGCAGCTGTTCCCGTCCGTCAGCGCCGCCCCTGCGGGCGGGGCGGCTCCGCGCTGTCCCTTTAAGGCAGCGCACCCCGCGCATTCCAGCGGCCGCGTCACCATTCCGGGAAGCGGGCGCGTCACCGCCACGCCGCCACCCCGTCACCCCGCGGCAAGGGGCGGGCGCTGGGAAACAAAGGGGGATTAAAAATAGACGGTGATGGCGCGGGCAGCGCCGGGCCGGGCGGTGACGTCACGGCCCCGCGGTGGGGGCCGTTCACGGGGGGAGGTGACGTCATAAGGGTACCACGTCACGTGCCGGGGGCTCGGTGTCCGCATCCCCCCGGGATGCGCCGGGATGGGGAGCCGCTCCCGGTGCTGGTCCCTGGAGCCTCAGCCCCGCGGAGAGCCGTGCCTCTGGGTCACGGCGGGCAGCAGCTCCCGGGGCATTCATGGCTCGTGGTTCTCCTTTATTTGGCATCGGCGATGCGGTGCTCACACCCCCCTGCCCCCCCTCCCTGTGTGGGGTGCTGTGTGAAGGAGGAGCTCTGTGTCGCACCCAGAGCGAACAGCAAGCCGAGGTGCTCTTGCTCCACGCTATGCTCTCCCCGGAAAGAAAAGCGATGTATTACCCGGGGGGGTGGTTTCTACGCCCACTGGAATGTGACATTCCCCACTATTATTACATAAGTGTCGTGTCAAGGATGCCATTGGTATTACGGTCCTTCTCTTAACTACAGCAATGACAGCAGCAGCTTATATCTAGAATCTTAAAAGGATGCTGTTTCATTTCTGTTCCAGCTGCCAAGGCCATCCCTGGCAAGAACAGCCTGAGGATGTTCTGTAGCTTTTGTGGTCATGTACCCTCTCTGTAAGGACTGGAGCCTGGCGTTGTTCACACTCCCCTGCAGGAAGCTGGCCTTGTCTCTTCTGGCTTTTTTTCGAAGAATCAGATTATTTGAAAGGATATTGAGCCGTGTGTACAAGCTAGTATTTGATAGCCAAGGCTTACACACTGTTCCTGTAACTCTTTGTATTTCAATATCAAGTATTATAAAACTGCTGGGTCCTTTTGATCCCTTCTCCATGTGGGTTTTTGCGTGTGTGTGTTTGAAATTGTCCATAGAAGTCAGTGACTGTATGTCTGTCTCCCAGAGCTGTTGCTTTCTGTAGACAGACCAGGCAGCAAATAGATCTTTAGGCTGAGATGCCCTCTTCCCAGATTGTTTGAATACAAGGAAAATGTTGTGGGCCACGTGAAACGAGGAACTACATCATCAGAAAGTAGCTTCTGGTACACTAGTCATTGTGGGCAGGTAAAGGACCTAGAAAAATTCACTAAGAGCAATGCAATAAGCACCAAACAAAGGTCCTTATAAAAGAGCTGTAAAGTGGGCTGAAATTTCCTGAAGACAAAGTGACGATGCCAACTTCTGTCCCCATATGGTTGCTGTATCTGCATCAGCATGCACTTGCTCTTAAGCATTCTTTCTATTTGAAAGGTAAAAGTGGTGAACTAAATCTAGACTGAACTAATCTGAACTAATCTCTACTAACCTGAATTAAATAAAAAATGGGCATATTTTCATTCCACAGTTTAACCAAGTAGTTAACTTGAGATTATTTCCAAGTGGTTTTGGATAGGTTTAGCCAAAGTCTTGACTGGAAAATTGAAGAAAGTGGAGATTCAGCCCTTTGCATGTAGCACTGCACTAGAAAAGGTAGTGAAATGTTGGCAATCGTTTTTCAGTCTTTCTTTGTGATAAAGCGGCCCATGTTTGCAGAGGCTGCATATCCCATTTGAAGGGCTTTGTTGTGCAGCGTGGTGATGGTGTGGTGCAGTGCAAACTTGAGCTAAATAGTGCTGTCCCAGAGCATTCCAAGGGAGTCTGGTGTGATTAGTAAAGAGTGGCTGTGTCTCCTATTAGATTGAGTCATGGAGGAATAGAGGAGAGAAGTGGGAAGCTTTTGGGATTGCGAGCCTTTCTACTTCAGCTGCTTTTAAAAAAGAAATTCCAGAAACCTGTATCAACAAATTTTCTCTATTCCTAAAATCAGGATGATAGAGCTGTTCTCTATCAAAAACCTGGATTACTTCATTGGTTTTTAGAAATGCAATAGCTGCTTCTTCTCTGTTAAGCTCTTTCTGATTACATGCTACTTGTGAACATACCTGTCATACAAAATGGTGTTTGGACCAGTATATGTGTAGTTGCACCATTAATTGCTTGAAGTGCAACAAAGCAGCCCCAGGACATATTGTCAGTTCTGAATATAAGGGGGCATTTGCAAGGCTTACCTCATCATTTAGTCACCTGGATGACTGTGTGCTGACAAGGAAACAGGCTTTTGAATGGGCTACCAGAATATCATTGCAAAGCTTACTGTAATTTTAAGAAAAAAATCTGTACTGATTGTACATCTCTGCAGGTGATGTACTATCCCATATTAGAAGCTCCCTGCAAAATAGTTAAATAATCCCTTTATCATGGAAAAAAAAATCCTGTGATTTGAAGTGAAGCTCTCCTGGATTTTTCCATTTGCCCTTCATGGCTTTCAGGTGTGGCTCCATCAGAAACAACCTTCCTGGAAGCTGTGACGACTGAGCAGTATCAGACTATGTGTGAGTCTTGCATAATAAATGCCCTCTACGGCAGAGCTATAGATTCTACTCATTCCCATCCCAGAATGTCCTATATTTTCTCAGTATACTGAATGTCCTCATGGATGGGATGAACCCAAAGAGCTACCAGGCATTGGAATGGCTCTCACAAACTGAAGGACAGAAACCTGCCTGTCAGCAGCTGGAGAATATTTTCACAAAGCAATCCAACTGGACCAATGGAGTACCTCCAAAACATAAGCTCAGAGGTCAACTTTTTTAACTCAGGTGGACACTTAAAAACTGTGGTTTCAAGAGAAACATAAATTTGACCCCTAATTTTGTCCTTATTCTTCCTGCCAGCCTTTTGCTTTCACACAGGTAATAATTAACAGCTGTTCTTTAAGTTTCATGTTGGCCCCTCTTCACTTCTAAGTGTCAATTGCCCTTTTATCTGAAAACATCTGGCTTTTTAATGTAATCAAGATATTTTAATTCTTACGAGACTTACGAAGGTCTACATACATTTAACAACTTAGATCTATTGATCTGATAAAAAAAATGCACCATATATTTTCTAAAGCCTTCTGTCTCTGGGAACCATATTCAGGGCAGACTAGAAGGAGTTTCTGGTGGAAGTTGGATATATGTATTCCCTGACTCAACAGAGGCTCTTTGTTTTCAAGGAATAGAAATAAAGAGGATCTCTTTTGAGTTTCCTTTAATTATAAGCCTAAGGGCAAAGGGAAAGGAGGGGTGATTTCTGTTTCTCAGTATGATGTTTGTGATTTAGTTCTGCATGGGGAAGTTTCTGTTTTGTTGCTAAATTATAATTGCATCTTTCCTGTGGCGATAGAGGAGATTTGGCATGTTACACTTCTGATTTTTGGGAGCTCTCCAAAAAGGTAAACGGGAGTTTCTTCTGTGACTTGAACATGCTCTTTTCCTTCACAATCATAAGGATTTCCTTGTGGCATGAACCAGGGCTGAATGTCAAGTCAGTTCTTGCAGTCGGGCTTTTTCATTCTGGAGAAAACATGATGCATTTGAAATGTATTTGAAACATCATTTTCTCATTAGCTCCTTACGTTATGCAAGGTGGAGACTGGCAGTTACCCTTAAAGCTATTTATTACACTGGTTGTGAATCTAATGAGGGAAGATGGGATTCAAGAAGGGGCATGATGAAAGTTTTTGTAGAAGTGGATATAGTCCGGATGATGAAGGCATATGAGAACATTAATGTTTAAAAAAAGTTTACAAATCCCTCAGTGTGTACAGTTCTGCTATTACTTATGAGCAGCCCTTGGTCAGGCGTAGGCACCAAGTCAATATCCTGTAGTTTTCTTCATGGATTTTTCTGTTTTTCTCGCAGCACCAAAGTAAAGAATTCATGGCTTTTTGAGAAATTAAGGAATTACTTTTATTTCTTGGGTTATAATAGCAGAATTATCAGTGACCATGCTGATTCTTCTTTTCATGTAGAAAAGAATGGTTAAGATGAGAGCAAGAAACTCAGGATATGTGCAGTCTACCACAGGGTGTTTTAGGTAAGTTGTTTAATGCTTTCTGTCAAGGACAGATAGTACGTTTTGTGTATCAGAGCAATGGGGTGAGAATAACTCTAAGACTGTTTATCATTTAAGTACCTAAGATAAATAGAAATTGCACATTAAAGGCTTTACCCATTTTTTTGACCTTTTACTACTTTCTGCAGCATCTATATAAGCTGAAGCAATATAGCTATTCATAGATTCTTCTATAGTCTAATAGTCTCACAAATCTGTTTATTCCATTTGTGACATTTGTTACATGATTGAAAATTTTAATACCTTATCCAAAAAAATTGCCTTTTTTATTTCCGTTCACAAATCCTGGTAAGAGTTCAAAGCATTCAGCTCTAACAAATTTTGTGATGGTTTGCTGCAAATTAATCAAAGTTTAATTCATATAGTAAGGCTATCATAGCTTTTTATTTAACTTTATTTCATAAGTCTCTTAATTTCTGATTGACATCTTGTCATTTGCCCTAGTCCATGCACAAGGACAGTGCAGGATTGTTGCCTTTATCATGACATAATAAATTACAGAATTTGTGAACTTTCTGTTGTTTCCATTGCTGTTTACTAACAGTGCAACTTGAAATTTTACATTAAATGTCATTCACAAAATTCAGAAATAGTTTAAGCCCTATTGCTGCGTTCTCCATTCTGATCTTTCCTGTCCTCACCCGCCTCACTCCCCACCCTCAAATCAAAATTCTCAAAACTGTAAAGTCAAAATGTTTCACATGAATCTTCTTGGTACAGCTCAGGCTCTTTGAAACCTTTTTTTTCTGTTCTGTTTGTTTCTTCCAAAACTTCTTGTCACTTCCTCTTTATCCACTGGGTCTTTCTTTTTTCTTTTTTTCCCCTCTGGACTGATGTTTGCCTTTATCTAGGACTGTCAGTGGTCTGGAACTCTGGTGTTCAACTGTTATTTAATAAATATGGATAACTTTATTAAGTTCACAAAAAAACAGCTGTAGTATACTGTAAATCACAATGGGAAATATATTTCGCAAAGCAGGAACAGTTGTCTAAAGAACTCTAAAACAAGTTAAAATGTCATTGTTTTCCCCAAGGGCTCCTGTTTTTATAACTGTTTAGGTTCTTACATTCTTTGGAACTTGTCTTTGCTTCATAATGCCTCACTAAATGTGAGAGGCTGAAAGTGGACTCAATAGATCATGACTCCCATTTTGAAACTTCCATAAACAACAGGGCACTGTGTACTGTGGAACATTTATCTAGTGAACACAGTGCTTAGCAAAAATCCTAAATCTGTTTCTCATTCACAGCAGAAGTCACAGCAGAAGCAAAACCAGTGTGTGAACACATGTCAAAGCAACAGATTTAAAGGTTATCAGAAGTGAACACCATGCACCTTACGTTGGAGGAGAGGATTCTTGCTTTGTGAGAATTTAATCTTTAATTTCATTGACTTTTCTGCATGTTTGAATCTCAATTTATTTTTTTAATGGAATCATTCTGAGAGGGTTTCTTCTTTCTGCCTCACATTTAAAAGTATCGCAAATAAAATAAAGTTGTTTTCCAAGTGGGACACGGTCCTGTCCCTGATGAGTTCAGTGACAGTTCTCACTCCCTGAAGTGATGCAGGACTGGGTGTTCGTGTTCTTGGGTGGGAGACTTTGCTCCTCATTTTCCTTTCTTCCTGTAGATTGCATGTGTGACCAAAAGCCACAGGTTTGGCTACTAAAAACCACAACCTACACAATGCTAAAAGTGAAGATAATTTTAAAATTTGTTTGGTTACGTTTCAGTAACTATTTTTAAGATCATTTCAATGTACTGATTTTGTTTGTAGTCTGCTGCTTTTCCTCCCAGCACCAGGTATGTAAAACACATATTTCTGGTCACTGATTTATGTTTGAACTCAGATAACTTCTTATGTCTGTATTGTTGTAAGCAGGGTGTTCTAAGACTGTCTAATTTTGCATGCTTTCTGGAACTGAGAGATTTCCTAAAAAAGCTTGATTAGTCCATCATCCTAGTAACACAACTAACTTACTTTTGAAAAGGCATTTCAGTGCTACCACAGGCCTAATTGTAATTTGATTTTTTAAGCTTTTAAATTCGATTTGTGTTACAAACAATGAAATGGTTTTTAAGGATTGAGTTGCATCCTGCTTGAATGTTATTCAAAACTCTACTAGAAACTTATTTTTATTTAGTTTTCATATAATCTATCACTGGTTTAATAGCATTTTAGAAACACGAACTACAATAATTTGTCATGGTAGCACATGTCCTAAAAGCCCTTTGTAATCTGAAAAAAATACTATTTTTTTAACCTTTGTGCTACATAAAACAGGGTACTTAACAAGAAGTCTGATTTTGCTTTAACTTCTCTGATTCAGATTGCTTTTAATAACTGTGATTACAGTGTGGTATCCTGCCTGCCTCCTGGGTAGTTATGGTGTCTTTAGTGCAGTCTCTGTAAGGGCTTGAAAACGCAGATGAAGAAAGACAGGTTTGATTCTTTTGCTACTTGACAACTGCTGCAGAGTTTTGTTGTTTCATGATTGCTCTTCTGCTTAAAAGCTAAGTTGTTTTGCACTGAAAAGAAAGAGTTTTCAGCTGTTGAAAATGAGTGCATCTGTAATAAAGGTTATTATGATTAATTTTCATGCTTGTTGTCTGAAAAAATACAATTTCAGATCCAAAAAGGCACGTGCTTGTTTACTTAATGATCCCTTAGACTCTGTTCCTGTGTCACTGAGATCAGTGATTACCGGATGAGGTAAGAATTGATTATTAAAGGTAAGATTTTGAAGTTCATTGAGAGTTTTAGCAGTAGTGCATAATATTCTGCACCAAATAAAGTAGGATTTATCACTTATTTCAGAATGAATTAGGCTGAGGCTGAATTTGTTGAAAAAGCCTGTTTTCACTCAACTTGAAACATGAGGATTATCTGTTGACATATATATTTAAACCAAACTGGTGTGAATACAAATCAGATGTTTCTTGGGAAGATTTTTGTAGTACATTTGAACCATAAAACAAGGTCACACATTAAATCAGTATTCCTGATTTTTGTGTCGTGTTACTTTGCAGATTCTTGTCCAGTTACAAATAGCACTCTTGTGCAACATTAAGTGCTGCAATGAAAATGTAGATACAAAATAGAATGACCGTCTGTATATAAGAAAAAAAATCATGCTGCTGTAAAACAACTGGGTATTCTTTTAAAATAACTTTCAGCAATCATTTTAAAGACTAGGTTAAATCTTGATTTCCATACCCATTCCCACTGAGCACACGAGAGGCTGCCAGTGAGTAGCTGATGGCGTCTAATAAAGAATCTAGGACTGAAAACCATGTTAATACTGTGTAAGTGTTCCACACCTTGTTGTGTTGATTCAGAGGTACCTTCGTATGATAAAACTTTCAATGTTCCAGTCATTCATTTCCTGCAAACCCTCCAAGTGTGACAGTGGAGATCATGTATGAAGAGACAGTCTTACAGTCTCTCCTCCCCTCCTGAATGTGCTTCATGAAGCCAAGGCAGAAGCGGGACATAATCCCTTCCCTGCAGGAGTGAGCTAGCTGCCCCCATAGACTGTGGTATTGCAATGTGTTACTGCCATAGATGGGGATTTGTATTATTTCTAATAATAGGAGCAAGGGATATTACTTGGAGTTGTTTTTACTTTTTTTTCCCCATTTGATGTTTCTCAAAAATGAGCTTTACAGTTTATGGGTTTTGTGGTCTCTAGCATTTGTAACAACTATTTTATTATGATGGTACTCTTATTAACAATAAGACCTAAAATTTGGACAATTAACTACTGTAAACTGTCCCTTTCATATGTTGTAATGTTAACTCTAGATTCATTCAGTCACAGGAGTTTTACTTTTAATATGATCAGGAAGATGACTCCCATGGTCTTTGCCTGGTTTTGCTAATGGAGCATTTCTTCCAGAATTGAATTATAAACTTATGATAGAATGTAGTAGATCAAAGGAGGAAAGCCACACAGAGGAAGAAATACTTTCTACCCTTTCTTCAAGGTCTCCTTTTGTTTTCATTGTATGATACAATGTACAGAGAACAAACATGCCAAAAGCCACTAGTGTCCTTTTTTGATGATTTTCAGATACCTTTTCTCAGAAACTTAGTGGTTTTTACCAAGAACACTTATAACATCTGACACTGGAGATGACCTGAGATTTTACAAGTTACACTGTCAGTTGTGTTAGTGAAGTGTTGTGTAACTTTCAAATATAAGAGTATGTCCTTCCTGCTTGTATGCCTGTTCTGAGAGCTTCCGCTTTAGGGTGTTGAGTTCACTTTCTGATAATTGATGCTCTGATAGTACAGGGTATGAGTTGCACAAAATATTTGACTGTGTACGGATGAGTGCAGATTGGAAACAGAGCTTTACAGAGATCAAGTGACTCCTTTTCTGAAGTACACTGTGGATGTCTATTCCCTCTCGTTGTGCACATGGAGAGATCCCAAAGTTCTGAATAAGCTCATGGTAGCCATGTGTCATGACAGTGTGTCTAGTTTGGGTCTTTGAGGCACAGTGCTGTTGTGATTAATTGAGTTCATGATGGAACTAAAGCTGAGGCACTATACAAGCTCATATTACATAGTATATATAAACTTCAACATTTATGAAACTGGGAAGTTCTGTCTCTTTGCCTCTGTCCTTTTCTACACATGTTGTACAATATGCTTATATGCTTACCCTATTCCATTTAGATAAATTCGGTAAAAATATAAGCAAGCCATTAAAATGTAATTACAACTTGACCCCATGCACTCAACTATAGATATATACAATGTAGTACAAATTGTAGTTGGCATTTTTGTGCTTGTCTAGCTTTGTCAGTGTAGTTCAGCAGCACAAAGGGTGTGTTCATGTAGCAAAGTCTTTTTTAGGTTTGCTCAGACATTTTTTCCCTCTGCTTGGTGACGTTAACCCTTTGCAGAAAGGCAAGAGCATCTTAAGGAGCATCAGTTTGTTGGGTGAATAGGCCATAGGTATTAGCAGATACACCAACTGGTCTCCAACAGTGACAAAGGTTTCTAGCATTGTTTGCAAAGCCTGGGTATGTAAACTCTAAATAACATGAAGCTAAAACAGCTACCAGATTTACAGGCAGTTACCTATTTGTGAGTGCTCAGAAGTCTGGGAATCTGACTATTCACAGGCAATATGCCAGTTTGGGAACTTCAGTCATCCCTATTTAGCATGTACCCAAGGGTTCAATATCAATTGTCTTCAGGCT
Organism: Sclerurus mexicanus; assembly: GCA_013396755.1. Classification (NCBI taxonomy): domain Eukaryota; kingdom Metazoa; phylum Chordata; class Aves; order Passeriformes; family Furnariidae; genus Sclerurus; species Sclerurus mexicanus. Next base: position 740,701 of record VWZF01006901.1, read on the forward strand.
GGGTTGTTTTTGCATCATGGCTTTTTTGATCCAAGTGCTGCTGAAAGCTGCACAAGTCTCTCCATTGACTTTGATTTGTTTATCACCGTATGACATAATAAGCGTGTGTTGATTAATTCTCTGCAGTTCCTAGTATGTGCCCCCACATAATGGAGGTCCATTAGTGGCCACGGCCACTTTTAGTCAGTTTCCAGTAATATCTCAGTTTTATCTTCAGGCCGAAACCCCCAATCCTACACAGTATTACAAATAAGCCATGAAAACAAAAAGTTCTTGTCACATAATTGGACTAGTGGGGATGACATTTTCTTAACTTGGAACTTTCCCAAAATCATGGACACAGGTTCATGTGACATGTTACTAAAGTTGCTGATTTCATTGTTTGGTTTTTGAACGTGACTTCCAACTTGTAGACAGCTGAAGGTTGCTGCAGCCCGTAAGGAGAAGGGCACAAAGGGCAGAGTGTTGCATAGCAATTTGTGCTATGACTCAGCTTTTGCTGAAAATAATACTCATTTAGTTTCTCCCACTTCCTCCTGATTATCAGGAAGTGCCCTCCAGCACTGTAGCAAGGGAATACTGCCTGTTCAAAGAATACTTTCAAAACTTACTAGAAATAGCAAACTGCAGAAAAGTAAAGCAGTAACTAGTAGCGTTCCTTTCTTAGCTGCGAAAGTTGGGGGAAGTACTAATGCTACGGTGTTATTTCTTATTTTAGGAGCAAAATGTCTATCACTTCCTGTATATAGATGTCATAAAACTTAGGACAAAGGTGAAAACTTTCTAACAAATATTTACTGAATAGTATTGTCTTGCTGAGGAGATAAAGTGCCAGCCTGTCATAAGTTTCTATATTACCTTACTATTACATTACCTAAATCACCTGAACATTTATAAATAGTATGCACAATATAGTAGGGAAGTCACCTGTTTTTGTATTTCTGCAAATTAATTACTTGGTCACCCATTTGTATCATTGCAAAGCACTGTCACTGTGAGGGTTGATGCAGATTTGGTAATGTTCATACCTTCTAATTGGACTGTGATTCTCAGGATCAATGAAGTGAATTTTGAAAGTCATATAAAGAAGAATTATAAACATGATCAGAGTATCAGTCTTCTTTTTAGAATTTCCCACTCTGTGATGTGTCTTCTTCTTTTTCTTCCATTTCACCATGTATATCCTTCAGTAATTTCACATGATAGAATGGAAATCAGGTCAGAGTGGTATCTACTCTGATCAAAAGCACCAAAAAGTACTCATTTTGCATGGTGCCAAGAAAAATCTGCCTCTAGTGCTCAGTAGATGCCTCAGCCAAGGGTGGAAGAGATGTATCTCCTCCAAAAACAAGATATGAAAAGGTTAGTAACAGTTTTCCCTTCTACATGTGTACATAGTACACATCCCTGGGCATATAATGTTCCTCACAATGGAAATTATTGCTGTTTTTGAGAATTATATGCAGATAAAAGTCAGTATAAGGGACCATTGCATTGCTTTTTAAATATGTGTGCACCTCTTCAGAGTAGTAGCAGTGCTTATTATATCTTTGATTAATATTGCTGTTGTCTTAAAGCCTAGGAAAATAAATGTATTAAAGTAGATTATAGAATGCCCTTTTGTTCTGTGCAGTAATGTTGCCTTAATTCTTTATAAGAGGCAATTAGATAACAAAGCACTATTGACATCTCTACTCACAGGTTAAGCTTTTAGAAGGAAGATTTTCTGAACTCCTTTAATCTTGGGTGTCAGTATTTTTCTTGCATAAAGTCTTATATCCTACATGAGAAGAAAAAGGTAATAATTTTAAAAGAGGAATTTTTTCTTTTCTGTTACTAGCATGTCAGCATGATTTTGTACCGATTCTACATTTAGGAGCCTTTTTTTGATCTGCCTTGTCTCTTGATATCTCTCACATGTAAGAGAGCAAAAAGATCTTGTCTTCCTTTCCTGTACACTGTTGCTCTGTCTCTTCTTCTTGTAGCCACCATAGCACCCTCTGCATTTTTTTGCCCCTGTGCACAGTCTGAGCACAGAAGTCATTTGAGGTGAGGAAACAATCAGAATGTTTTTGTGTATAGATAGCCAGCTGTCTTCCAATAATTTATAAGGACTGCATCAGGAGCACAAATTGGGGAATTTGGAGAACTGCCCTAAGTTGTGCAGTTGTACTGAGGAAGGTGCAAACCACCTCCCTTACATCATTCTACCCCTTGCTGGCGTAGAACAGCAGTGAATCTGAGTTGATGTGGACAATCCGTAGGTATTGAAGGAAACCAATGGCAAGGACAACCACTGTGAACTCGACTCCAGACAATGTTATTGGGGCTTCTTTCTGCTGTGTAACTCATGTCCTCCTGTCAGCGTAAACAGGTACCGCAGTGTAAAGTGATGCATGAGATAATGTGTCCATATAAGAAATGCCCTGATTTTTGCGTGGCAGAGTGAACTCAGGTGCGTATTTCCTGGATTCTTTTATTACAGTGGATTTTGCTACTGTCTGAATTATTAGTGGATTTTTTATTCTGGAGATGTGGGAGTAATTGTGAATGTCTGTGAAACACTAATAGCACGTAAGCAAGTAACCACACTAGGAAGTGGTGGTGTGAATTGTGTAAATTGACCTTTACCTATCCTTTAATTTTCTGGTGCCATATCAAGCTAAGTTTTTGGGATTTTTTAATGTATAGCTAGAACTTAAGGTCAATATTTAACTTGCAACTTGAACTAAGATTATGGCAAAACTGAATCTAATATCAAATTTCAAAGGAGCCTGCAGGAGAGAGTCTCTTGGATCAAATAGTAATGGTTGATCTGACATTCCAGTCTCATCCCTATACGGGCCTTTTGAAGAATGAAAGTATTAATTCCTGTAAACATAAAGGCAAAATCTAGGGAAGTGAGGGCACTGATCATGCAAGCATGTACTCTGAATCAAAGACTGCAGGGAAGCGTAGGTATACATTTGATTTGCTAATCCTGTGTAAGGATTCAAATTGTATTGCTGTTGTAAGGCTTTCAATTCCATTGAGCTTTCAACTGCCCAGAACAAACCATTTTGTTAGGCCATCTCTTGAGCATTCTGCTGCCCCACCTAGATCGCTGCAAGGATCCCAGAAAATTACTCCAAAGCTAGAATAGGCATGTCTAGATTATATTGCAGCCAGTGTTATGACTGTGCTTATAATTACTGTAAGTTAACATAATTTTTTCCTTTATGAGGACAACTCTTGGAGAAACTTGTCTCTCTCTTTGATTTTATTGTTTCTGTTGGTGTAAGATAAAAGACACTCAGACTAAAGGAGTACAAAAGTTTTTTTCTTATGGAAAAAAAATGATATGCCAGTATGAACACATCTTACATGGAAAAAAAAGTGTGTCGGATGCACTTCATGCTTTTAAAATTCCAAGTGATGATGTACGCAAGAGGTTTTAAAGCAACTTTGAAAAGGACCTTATGATGCATACATCTTGGGTAATTCTGGACATTCTAATTACAGAATTATTTTTACACATATCTAGATATAGTCAGGTATAGATCTGTAGATCTTCTGTCATAGGGTAGTGCCATCACAAGCAGTATAGAATGTAAACCTGAAATGGGCCATATTGAATTCATCTTTAGTGTTTGACCTAAATTCATAAAGGTTCTTAAATTCACTCATTCTGACACTGCTATTTATACTGGCAAAACATTACTTGCTAGAATACTAAGTGACCTGAAGTTTTCTAGTCTAAGTATCATTTAACCTAAATATATTTATCAATGGCTCAAAAAAAGTTTTATATTAAATTAAAGTACAGCTCAAAAATCACTTAACTGAAGTACAATGTGTTTAGTGAATAGCCAGTTTGAGACCCAGTATGAACAACCACCAAAGCAATGGTTTAACGTGTACAGCAGTTTGGCTTTATGAGAATGCTCCTGTGGGAACCAGCAGCCAGTATGCCGAATTCCCATTAGTTTCCCATGTAAAAGTGATCTTTCTCTTCCCTTCATAGCAGCACATTTGTATCTGTGGCCACCTTCGTGAATCTTAGTTTACCTCTTGGCCGTGTGCACTGGGAGGTTCTGTTGGCATAAGTGGAATGTAACTATGCCCTGGAAAAACAGGATTTCTGGATTCTTGTTTGTTCCCTGTACTGGATGTGCAGTGCCTGTTCTTTCATTGCTTTGAATGCTGAGCGGACATTATGTTCAAATATTAATCCTGCATAGATAACTCTTCTTCCTAGGTCAGCAGAGAATGTTCATGGAAGGACTCGATACAGTTTTGCATTTCCACTTTCAGTAACTGTTGAAATGGCTGTCTCTTTTACCTTAATTTTTTTCATGAAATCAGGCAGCTCTGTTCTATTTGATGATACCAGTTTGTAATTTAAATATTTTTTCTTAATGTAATGCCATGTACATTATTCATAAAGTAGAGTTACTTAATCAAGTTCATTTCAAAATATATACAAAACTGTTCAGGGTAACCATCCAGTAATGTACCATGTGTGCCTATACTAATCTAAAACTTGCTCTTCTGCCAGGTTTTTCACAAGGTTTTTCATACTCACTGTATTCTGCATAACAAGTTATTTGGGTTTTTTAATGCGTGAGATATAGCAAGCATTGTTTTAAGATGCATATGGATGTGATTCTCCATAAGACGGGGATATCAGTGGGAGTGCAGTTGTTAGAATAGGATCAGACACTGTTCTGCATGGTAGATACAATGTCTGGCTTTAAGATAGGCTGGATACAAATTCCAGATTCCAATCTCTATTTCAATGTACCTTTGTATCAGTATACCTTGGTGTACAAACCACTATATTCACATACATTCTTTACCAAACTGGTATTCTAGATGATCAACAATCATACAGTGTGGTAACAAGTAATTTATTTTGTGCATATGTATGAATACATATAAAAACGCCATTTTTATCTATAACTTACTAGTATTCTAAGGGATTTAATATTTTTTATTGGTTGTAAATTAGATTAATTTCTCAAGTTTAGTATTTTCTGTATGACTTTCTAATCAAGAATTCTATCATGAAAGAAAATAATCCAAGGAAGTTAGTAGCAGAAACTACCTGGCACCGATAATGAATTTATTTCCTGGTAGTGGATGTTGCCTCATGTGCAAATGGAACCTTTTTTTTTACAAATGATTGATTATTAGAATTGCAGAGCATATTACAAAAACAACAGTCATTTATGGTAAATATATAGTTTTCACTCTCCCGTTCTAGTAAGGCTGTTTGGAAAGAAAACAAGTATTGGGATTTTGTGTGACTCACTGTGGTAGGTAATTCTTAATCTCTAAAGAATACACACTCTACACACCTTGGAAAGCATCCTGTTGACTGTATAGGAGGTATTGGAATTGCTTAATGCATTATCAAACACTTGATTAGTAGATAATGCACTACCTAAGTGAATTTTGCTTACAGAGAAATTCCATGCTAGGGATGGTATACCACAGGCTTAAGAGAACATGTTTTGTTTTTCTCAAGTCTGTGATCTGGAATGGCAGCACAGAATGGAGTTATGCTGTGCCAGAAGCTCTTGGTAAAGTCCAAAACCCCCACGAAATACATTTAGTTTCATGTTTTGTTATGTGCTCTGTATGTGAGCAAGGCTCATCTATCCTTGCAAACCTTTTAAAAAGATGTTACTGTTATTACTGATGTGGATGTCTGGAAAATGTGTGCTAACTAATGTATACAAACATGCAGAGTATGTATTTCTGATGCTGAAATAGTACAGTTAATGAAATGACATGATTTTGTGACAAGACCAGCAAAAATGTAATTATTCAGAGGCAGGGTTGTGAATTACTTTGGTTGGGTTTTGGCATTAACTTGAAGTTAAGTTGGTTTCATGAAGCAGAAAGTCTGCTTTTGGAATGAGATATATGTAAACTTGTTCACAGTATTTCCTCTCACTACCAATCATTCTTATACCATGTGTTCTAAACTAAACAGTCTTGGTTCCAGATGAATGTTGATGTCTACAAAACAAACATCTGGTTTTCCAGCCTTTAGAACTGATGAGTTATTTCCTCTGTTCAGCACTGTCTATGGAAGAGTATTCTGTCTATGAATTGATCAGGTCCTGTTAACCTCAGTTACTCTGATTTCAGCACAGTACTTCACCATGAGAGATGCAGTGTGGGTATTTTAAGTCAGGCTTTGCTCTGTTAATAGCATTTAAAGTTGCTACTGCTCTTGACAGGAATGTTTGCAAGTTTTCATAGGTCAGTGTGATAAATAGGGGTTTATAACCTATTTTACTGAATTTAATTATGCTTAAAATATATTTTTGCCTTATCTGGGTTGCTCCTCCTCCTGTAATCCTACATGTTTGAGAGTCAGCTGTGTAAACCTTTGCTAAACTTTTCATAGTATGACTTTCTTCCTGGAAGTCACATCTCATATTTAGTTGCTTACTTCATCAGGCTTATTTGCTTAAATGCTCTGCTCTGTCAGTGCTTAAGGATTTAATCCTTTACAACACTTAAGTATTGCATCACCTAGATGAGATTGACAAAGCCAGTGACCAGGCTGGATAATTCTAGGGACCCAGTTTCTGTATTAATCCCATAAGAACTGTGAGTTAAATGGTAGCTCTCTCAGACAAGTTAATTTTCCCTTCCTGATCCATTTCTGTTTTGAGCCTTTGAGAGTTTGGAATTTTCTGAAAAGAACTGGGAACAGGGGGTTTTCTCTGACGTACATGAAGAAGGCAGGATCAAAGTTTATAAACAAGAGTTCTGCATAGAATCAAATACAAGAATTTTGTTAGGATACTTGTTGAGGTTTTGTATTAGAGTTGTGAGATTAAATTCACTCTATCAAATGAGAAACAAATGACAGTCTGCCTCATGCGAGGATCTGTCATCCTTATATGAGCACAGTCAGGTCTTTCTCTAAACCCACATCCAGTGGGGTTTTTTATCACACTTTATTTCCTGCCCTAAGGATTTCATTACATAGGCTTTCCCAAAGGTTTCCTTTTTGCAATGATCTTGCTGCCAGGCCTCTGACAAAATTCAGAAAGTGTATTCAGCTATATTTATTAATTCAACAGAATGATATCAGTGATACTGGCTGAGCAAAGTAAGGTCTAACACTCAAGACATTAATATTTGTGACTACAATGTCTTAATTTTTAATGAAGCCATGCCATTTATTCCAAAACTTCAAGGAATACCCTCAGTATAATTTTGAAATTTTCAACTGATGGTGTGAAAAATCTAGTTTCTGTTTATTTGATTTTATTTCATGTATCTTAGCCTCCTGGAGCATTTCTAGGTGGTCAAGCAAAAAAAGTCAGAAGCATTTACATAGAACAGAAAAGCAGGGTCTTGGGGTTTGAGGGTAAGGAATAATGAAAGGCAAGAGAAGTAATAGTTGTTGAAATGGATGGAATTAGGATTGGTGAAATGAGGATTCTGGTAGTATTTTGGTTTTGTTGTTGTCAGAAAACATGATTTTTTTAAATATAAAATGTCTTCTTAGAATGAAAAGAATTCTTGTCATCTTGTGGAGAAGCAGATGAGCTGCTTCATTTAAATTCTGTTCTCCAGCCAAGCAAGCAAGAGCCTGAGGGAAGTATGGAGATACACAGTTATTTCATTTACAAAAATGCAGCTATCATGTCTTTATTTTCAAGGCCTCCTTGTGCAGGAAGCTTCTGGCTCTGAAGATCAACAGTCACTGCTTCACGTGTCCCAGGCTGAGATATTCCACATATGATGCCTTGTAACACCTTGCAGTGAGATACTTGGAGACAACTTACACATTACTCCCCGTGCAGGGTTTCATTTTGCCACTGTTCTGTGGAAAGAACCACTGCCATTAGACAAACTGTTTGGACCAGGAAGGTGCCTAAAAATCCATCTACCTGCTTGCAGTTTAGCCAAGAATTGTGGAGCTTTAGCCTTGTGAAACAGCATCCTGCTGTTCCAGTCCTTTCTGCTAACACAAATGGCTTTATGGGGACTGGTTTACTTGTAAGTCAGTTATGTCAGATATGTTTTCATATGTCACATTACGCTTTACTGTTGGAAATAATCCACTTCTGACTTTTCAGGTTAAATGAACAGCATTGTTGAAAAATGTAAGCTGCCTCTGGCTTGATTATAATAGGCTTGTATGACCATGATCATAACGACACCTACAATTTGTCAGTCCCCAGCAATTTGAGCAAGGAACTGTGAGGCTTGCTAAGCTGGAAAATGAAATTATGCCTTTCTTGGTCCTTCTAGCTGTAAGCTGTTTACCTTTTACACATCTATTTCTTAATGATGACATGAATTATATATGGGGTTTAAAAATCAGAGCATTATATAGTTCCTTCCTGTTTCAACATTGCACAGAATGCTTGTAATATACAGACTGTTCATGGGAAAGTTATAGTACAGTTAACAGTACAGTGATTCTTTAATATGTGTGTTTCTAGGAGTTAAAAAAACAAACAGTCCATCAGCCTCATGCTTAAAATAGGTGCATGGTGCATGTGATTAACTGATACGGCTCACACAGTTTTTATCACTGTGCTTTGATTTTTATCACAGTTTGTAAGTCAGGGTTCAGTAGCTTTAATACAAACTTGGACTAGAAACATCCACTGACACTTTTGTGCTTTAGGAATTGGTACTAACAATTCAGTATTTGAGAAGCACACTTCAAGGAAGGTGCAGTGGAAAGCTGTGATACAGAGGTGTCTCGGAAAGAAGCCAGTTGTGGTTCAATAAAGATTCTTTTCAGGGTTGTTAACCTCTGTGTCCTTAAATTATGTTTATATAGCTGCCTAAATTATTTCTGCAGTTTCAGTTGGAATATATTCCCCAACCAAAACAGTTGTGTAACACAGCCCTTACCATTTGCCCCATGGATGCTTACCTTTCAGTTACAGCTGAAGTAATCTCTGGCTGATGTCTAATATAGTTGCACTGGTTACAATTTTTCATACTCATATGTTTGAATATTTATTCAGTTTTTAGGCTTATTAATGGTATTATTACTGCATTTTGTCAAGACATAGGGCTTCCAGAAAGTCTATCTGTTGGCTTACAATCTGGCCTAAGGCATATTAGCTTGACAACTGACTGTTTTGTGGTTAGAATTTGGAGTGTATTTGTTGTAATCAACTGTTGTTGCTAAAGTGTTTAAATCTGTAATATAAATGCACTGGAAGGCCATAAAATATGCATTGTTTTCTGTTAGATATAATTAAATTTCAGTATTTTTAAAAGTTAATTTATTACGTGCAACTAAAGACACATAAACATACTTTGTTCTACTTCATTTTCTCTTGAAAGTGCTCACATATTTTCCTCCTCCCTGAGCAGCCTCAGTTTTTGCATCAGAATGGCACATTCACATTTGGGAAATTTTTCAGCAGAGCTTGCATCCTTTTTTCAGAATACTAATATCTTACCCCAAATTTGTCTGATAGCTACTGAGAGCAGGAATGTGTGAGCTAAAACAGCCCATTACAGTTTAAATCTTTCCAAGGTTCGTGTTCCTCACTGAGGAAGCACGACATGGCGAAATATTTTGAGGTTAGTGTGAAATTTGAAGGCTGATTTTTGTGATTAATCCCAGGTACAGATGTGTACAGTGAATCTGGCTCTTACAGAAAACTCTGTCAGCTCAGCTTCTCAGTTTTTGCCATTATCACAACCCAGGCATAAAAGACCAGGGACTGCTTTTTATCATGCAAGATATTACGGAGTATGTCATATGAATTAGGGTAGTATCATTTTGCTTCTCCAAATATGTGTGCTTGGGTGGAGGGACTTGAGAGAACAATGATAGCTGTTCCCAGCTGAACACAGGAGATAAATACTTAACTAAGTGCCCAAGCCAACAGCATAATAAAAAAGGAAGCATTTCAGTTTCCAAAAGCTCAAATTACCTTTCAATAGCAAATTCCAAACTCTGAACCACTGGAGTTTGTGTAGTAAGTGTCACACTGACATTTTGTACTGCCCATAATGAGATGAGCCCACAACTTGCAGCATTAGCCACACCTACCTGTCTTGTGTTTTATCTAAATCTACCTGTCTTGGAAGTGTCTTTTTTCATGTGGAAAAGGAAGTCAGTCTTAATTTTGATAGTCCAGGTAGGCTGCCTATCCTCTCAGTCGTATTGATGGTGGATAACTCTTGAGCTTGCTGGGGGAGCGGCCATGGATGATGTTTCTAGGAGCTGTAACATCTCCGAGACTAGAAGGTGTTCACCTTGCCTGAGACAATAGTGAAGTGCTTGCATTATGTCTGTGTGCACTGTGCATGTCACTTTTCCATATCCCCAATCAAAACTTTGTCATTTAGCCGGAATATTTTTTAAAGTGCATGAGTAAGAACATTTCTGCTGTATGCATTTTTAAGTTCTCTTCTAATAGAGAGTTTTTTTGCCCTTTGCTAGGCCTTTTTATTTTAATGGTTGCAGAGGTTAATGGGATGTCTTGTGTTCAGATTTTAATGCTCCTATAATATGGCTGCAAAAAATAGCTTGGTAATACAATCCTTATATTTGTAAACCTGAGGAAGTATAGGATCCCTGGAAGAATAGGTCAATTGCAGTATTTAAGGGCTCTTCTTCAGTCAGAGGCACTAAAATTTCAAGCTTTTTAATGTTTGCCTGTGAATAATCACATATTGTTAGAGTTGCACAATTTCCAGTTCCTCACCCCCCCCCCCGCCCCCCGGCCTTGTTATGATGTGCTGTTGAGCTGAAAATCAGAGCCCCTGTCCCCCTCTTGGGCTCTGCTCCAGCAGTGTTTATGTCCTTGGGAACAGATGCTTCTTTCTCATACTGTCTGCTGTTTGCCTGCAGTTGTTTCCCAGTTCCCTTAAATCACAGTGCTGAGATGCCAGCAATCCAGATGCCAGAGATTCTGCTTCATTTCTCCCATGCAGAAACGTGACTCAGCAGTTACCTACCCTTTGACTGGAACTTTTAAAGATACCTTAATTTTATGTGTTTGGGCTTTCTGTAAAATACTTCATATGCTGTAAATGAAGATGTATCATCTCAGAAACAAGAGTCACATGTTTAATTGCAAATGACTTGAGTTTACTGCATTTTGTTGTAATTCGGTGATGTCCTCACGCAAGAAACAGCACATGACTCTTTGTGAGCTTGCCATCTCTAGGAGGAAATTCGATAAGGCTTTCAGAATCTGCGTTGTAAGGCCAGTAATTGCTGTGATCCAATAAGGGAGTGCTCTGTGGTGGCATCACTCGAGAGAGTAAGCGTGGTGTGACTGCTGCTGGCTTCTCGAATCATGCTGTCTAATGAAAGATTAATAAGGAGATGATGCTTTGTAACAAGCATCTAATACTGTGACCAGGTCACAAGTTTGATTTGAACCAATCAATATCATTCATTCTCCTAAAGGTAGCTAATGATGGCATGCTTATGAGAAATGAAATGGCCTGCAATCTAAGACAGCCTGCTCCTTTTTATTGTGTCAGCTTTAAAGAAACAGTATTCATTTTATAATGTCATCTAAACCTTGGGAAGAAACAAGGGTTTAAATTCTGAGGGAAAATGTTAAGAAAATTTATTTTATGAAAAATGAAATTCAAGAAAAGACTCAGCTAAGGGAGTCCTTATATTAAAAATTAATTAGAATTAAAACCCAATGAAACGTAAGTTGGAAAGAAAAGAAGTCTTATATTCTCAGAGTTAATAGTATCTGAAAAAGAAAGGAATTTGATTTGACCATGGTGTTTAAAGATCAGATGTGCATTAATGTGTGTGTGTGTTCTTAATCCATACTTGCCCATGAAAAGCAAGGGGTCAAGTCCCCACCCATGTCCTATTGACCCATCTGAGGAGAAAAGGAAAAAAATTGAACCATCATTTCTTCTTCAGGGCCAGATAAATTGCTGATGCAACCTAGTGAGTGTTTTTTTTAAATTATATCAGCTATATTAGTTCCAGTAAGCAAGCACAAGACACAGAGGAAGGTATGTATTCAAGTATTTCTCTTAGAAAAAATCCTATGAGAGACTGAGCAATCCTAGAATTAGAGGGCAGAATGAGGAAACTCAAAAGCAAGATTTTCTTCTGAACTTCTCTCTAAAACCTTTAAGCTAGATTTTGCATTCTTACTTTTACCTAAGTAATATTGTGCTGTGTAAAAGTGTTGGCAGTGAGTTACTGTAGATACACATGGAATAAGATACTATAAAGTATGAATAATGGAGCTTGACTTTTGAGCTCTTGATTATGAGAGTTCAGTTTTCCAAGATGCAGAGTGGGAACTCCCTACTTTTCTTTTTAAAAAAATAAAGCAAACCCAAGAAAAGCCCCAAATTCAAGTTCAAACTCTCTCATGAAATATTCTGATTTTCATGGCAAAATAGTATTGCTGTCCTCCAGGTATATATAGGACCATACTGACCTTGCTTCAGTTAATTTTTAGGTGCAAAATAATATTCCTAAAATCATTATTATTTATTTTCCAGGCGAAAATAGTGTTTGCATAGTATTTAGGATACTTGCCTGTGTGGTACTTTCTTTCTAGATCAGTAACAACATAAACTTTGTAAATGTTAGCATTGTTTTCATTAAGAATGTTACATTCCTTATACCTGGAACCTATTTAAGTTGTCATCAAAATATCAATACTAGAAAAGACCTTAAAAGCAAAGCAAATTTTCCTGCTACCATCATTTTCCAGGAGTACAGGTGCACTGAAATGCTCCCTTGCAGTGAGTAAGCAGTGTTTGGTGAGTAAGCCACTTCTAAAGCACTGAATAGCAATTTTAATAGCAATTTCAGACTTGTATTTTGCCACTTCTACACAGTAGTAAGAAATATGTATATTGTCATTAGATGACCTTACTTAATGTTTAGCTTTCTAGTTTTCATCGTACGGTAGGGGTGACAACAAATTAGTCATCCCTAGCTGCAATTTGAGGATCTTTGCTTCAGTCACTGAAGCAGTATCTGTTTTATTTGATTTCTTCCCTGCTGTATTGATTACATTTCCCTTCCAGACTGCACTGTGATCAATTGCTATCGCATTTCTTGGATTAACTTGGATTTCTCATCTTTTCTATTTCCATATCTTTTTTCCTATTCCAGTAAGTGCTTTAAAGTTTTAAATGTTTAAATAAAACCTCTTTCCCATAAAGCCTGGAATTTGCCAGGATCCCTTCGTAGGAGAGAGGAGCATGGTCTAATGGGCAACAACCTGAGAGTTGGACGTAGCTGTGTTCCTATCCCAGTTGATTTGCTTTCGTGGCCTTAGGTAGGTCTCTAACCTACCTGCCAGGAAAGCCATGAGGATTAATTGAGCAGGCAAAGTGCCATGTAATGCTTAACATTGTCTGATTTGAAGAATACTCTACATGTACTGCCAGCATTGAAAACAAAGCCTGTGATGTTAGTGGAGGAAATTAGATCTTGCCTTAAGAATGACAATAAGATTCTTGACTCTACCGGCACAAATCCATAGTTGCAGACTTGACAAGAACACTGTCATTTGTTTCTCCTTGGTAACAGATATTTCTGATGAAATTTCCTCTAACTCTTAGAGAAAAATATAAGTTTATGTGTCTTTTTGAGGATCCTTTTTGAATGAATTTAAAACTTGTTGCTATCCATAGTCATGGAACAGAAGATGAAAAAAAAGAGCTATCTAGAAGAAAAATATGCCAAAACTGATGTCTAGAGAAAAAAAGTAGTACATAATGCTGGTCATTTTAATTTGTAATTATTTATATGTAAAAAATATTGTAAAGGAAATATTCAAAGTAGTGAATTTTGTCAGCATATTAGTAGGTAGATCAGACTTCTCTTTCATAGGAGTCATTTTATCTACATCTTTAGCATTTCTCTTATTTTTATTACTGTGCCAAACTTCTCTGTAATTGCTCTGTTTTGATTTAATTTTTCTTTAGTATGAGTGATAAGACTTTGCATGTAATAGGTTTCATTCTGATTAGTACTTTGTATCCTGACATTAATACTTCTCTGTCTTTCCTGGCAACATATCACACAGAGTATCTTATGTGTGCCACATCACAGTGATTGCTCATAGTCATCCTCTGATGCACTGATACACCCTCTTCTTTCTGCTCCTTTGTAATTTCCAGCTTGTCACAGGAATTCTTACTCCTCTGCATATGACTATGCACTTTATCTAATTTCATTCTGTTTCTGTTATTGCAGAGTTGTCCGCTCTCCTTTGGTGTGGAATACAGTCTTTCTTTGTACTAACAGTTTGTCACAGACCTAGTTTCTCTGCCAAGGTCACAAGGGAAGTTATTAAATATGTCCCAAGACAGATACTTGAAAAATTACCCTAACAGCTTCTCTCTATACTGATATTAGAACTGTTTTCTCTTTAACCAGTGCTGTAGAAATGCATTGGCATATATGCCAAATTTTCCCTTTAAGTGTATACATGGATCTTAGATTGTATAAGTCATATTGAAGTGTGAAAATGGATCCCCCAACAGCGATCAAAGAACTCTCTTAGGAGGTGTCAGACGTTCTTCAGGTATTTGCAAAGCAGCTTCACTCAGTCCACAGTGCCAGCACAAAGATTTCCAAGCCAAGCATCCCACGTAATAAAGCATCACTTCAATTGTTTTATGCTCCAACTCTGCCCCCCATGTAGCCAGGGCTGTGCTTTGGAGCTGCCAGGGGTGGGATGTGTTTTTCAACACCTTTCAGTAGCAGAACAAGCCAGTGTTAGTGAATGGAGCTCAGGTTGTGGCATCCATATGCCCATTCTCAGGGCTTTATCCAGTCAGGTCTTGAATACTGCCAAGGATGAAGCACATGTAACTTCTTTGGTCAACCTGCTCCGAAGTTTGGCTGGTGAAAAAGTTTATCCTCATATCAAGTTGGAGCCTTTCTTGTTACAATTTGTCATTTTGTGCCTCATCCTTCTGCCATGCAGTGCTGAAAAGAGCCTGGCTTCATCTTCTTGATAACCTCCTCACAGATGTTGAAAAGCCACCAGCTCCTCTCGAAGCCACCTCTTTTCCAGGCTGCACATCATGTCTCCACCCAGCCTCTGCTCCAGCTTCCTGATGATCTTGGTGGCCTTCAGTGAACTCCCTCTGGTTAATCAACATCTTTCCCATACTGGGAGGCCCAAAACTACATGCAGTACTCTTGATGCAGTGTTCTTAATGCCTGTGTGAAAAAGCCTGCATGGGGTTTTTTCTTCTCAACTTCCAGACATTCATTTGTCCTTTTTGAATTTCATTCTTTCAGATTAGCCCAACCTTCTAGCCTATCTGGATCCCTTTGGCTAGTGGCCCTGCTCTTGGGCATATTTGACTGGCCTGCCCAGTTTGGTGTCACCTGGGAACTTGGTGAGAACACAGTTCATCACTTCATTACCTTCTCCAGGTCACTGATAGATATAAAACAGAAGAAGTCCCGGTATAGACCTGTGTAGTACTCTACATCTTACAAGCCTCCAGGCTGAGATCAACCCATTAACCACTACTTCCTGCAACCAGCTATCAACCCATTTTTTTTACCCCTTAAGTCATACATAAATGAAACTTTTTTTAATATATATAATTCAGTTATTCTAGAACTACACTTAAGCCATTTTAACAGGGGACCAGGACAAGCTAGAGCAAAGCAAAGTGGATAATACTATAGCTTTTAAAACTAAACTTTTAATCCTAAATTGATTTCATTTATTCTTAGTTGATCCTGAGCTAAAAAGCCTCCAAATGGGCTGTTCAGTGTAGAGGTGCCCAGACTGGTGCATTACAGTAATTTGTAATGATGACTTGAATCTAGTAAAGCTCCCTAACTCAGATGAAGAGCTGCGTGAACCATGTTAATTCTGAACTCAGGCTTGCCTAAGAATCATTTGTGTGCCGTTGCTTAGGTGTGATGCACTTAAGCTAGCGTGCACATCACTATTTTAAGTATCTCTGCCCCTGTGTCCTGACTGATATGCAAAATAGGTAGCCCACCCTGAAATTTGACGGAGTTACTGGCTGTGAACTGGCTGTGATGTTTCTTAGTAACTGGGTAGTTGAGCCTGAGCAAATCTTTAGTTCATATTTTCCAGGGCAACATCCCGCTTCTATTTGGCATGTGATTTGGCAAATATAAATTAAATAATTTGGTAAATTTGTTTTCTGATGTCATTCAGAAATCAAGCAGATGTTTAAATGATCCTGTTTACCTTTATAGTTATTTGCAATTGTAAAATAAAAGATGAAGCAGGAACTCCTCTTTAAAACTAGTATAAGGCACCTGGCGCTTTACAACTAGGCCCTGAACATTTTATTCTTGAATTTCAATTAAGTTGAAACTTTTGGAAAACTTGCCATGGATGTCAATGGGAGTGAGGTGGGGCATGTTTATAGAATAAAGACATTATGCTGGCTGTTAGTGGTGGAACGTATGTGAATAAAAATGGTTTATCTCGCTAAATGTTAAGATGTTTGCCTGAAATCACTTTCAATATTCTCTCTTGTTCTCTATACAGTAAAGTATGTAATTAGGGAACAGGTTATACAGCAAACTGAGTTTGAAAAATTGATTTTTAAAGCATAAAAGAGGCAGTGACTGAAGTCCTGCCAGGCTCTATTGAATACTCACATGCATTATATTGTAAACATAACATGGTTATGCTGTATGTTGTCATAATAATTGGCAGTGGTATTGCAGTCAGTCGTTTAGTGCTTTGTTCATGTGGTAATAGATGACAAGGGCTACAACGTTTGTTGGCAGCAAACTTGTTTTCCTTTCTGTTTTTCTTCGTAAATTGGTTTCAGAATAGTTTTGTGGGTTTTTTT
This sequence comes from Sclerurus mexicanus, assembly GCA_013396755.1. Taxonomy (NCBI): domain Eukaryota; kingdom Metazoa; phylum Chordata; class Aves; order Passeriformes; family Furnariidae; genus Sclerurus; species Sclerurus mexicanus. Next base: position 757,504 of record VWZF01006901.1, read on the forward strand.
CAAACTGACTGTCTTAGGATCCAGATGGCTTTATCTCTTTTTAATGAGATTTGGGATGTTCTCCTTAAAAGTGGTGTTCACTCTGTGCTGCCACAAAGGCCACATTCTTCACTTTTCATAAGGCATGGCAAGAGAGACAGGGAAGACTTCAGCAGTGATCAACAGGTCAGAGGGTTGGATTGAGATTCCTTAGGATCCAGGGCTGAAAGGCAGCCTGAGTCAGGAGAGAACACAAAAAATGAGTCTGGAGGACAGCAAACAGTTTTAGATTAGTGAATAGGAACAGCCTATCTACTTGTGTCTGTAGGCTTGATTTCTGTGATCCTAACTCATGCAGGCCATGCTACTGCGTTTCAGCAGGCTGGCAAGGGGCAGGAGCCATTCCTTGTGAGTAACTGTGGCAAAACTGCCCTATTCATTTGCAAAGGTTCCGAAGGGGGCAGTCAGAATAGGTAACAATTGGGAAATGGGCATTTTTCCTGCAGAAACTTCCAGGCATTTGTTTCTGAGTCAGTTGCTGGGTTTTTAGAGGACAAAACCCTCTTCAATTTATTTCTTTTAAGATCCAGACCACATGTAAGATAGGGCACTGGAGGGTCCTGAAAGACAATTTGTGGTGGCTTGAGGCATTCACAAATTAACATTGTAAAGTTTTTTTCAACATTGTAAAGTTTTTCTTTACCTGCTGGGATGCACTCTCGTGTCTGATGAAATCGATGCATTCCTTTCTCACTCGTACGTAGGTAGCAACATGTGTGTAAATTCTATCGCACAGTGGATTCTCATCTCAGGTATCATCAGTGCAAAATGCAATTGTCCCAAGTGCTTTTGTCCTCAGTATTCTGATTGTTAGTTGCGTGGCTAATCTGCATTTGAAAACAAAATCTGCACGTAAAGAATTATTCATTAGGGTATGCTAACAGACTCTCTCCCTACAGCAATGCTCTGCACCCTAAGATATTCATTAGCTGCATGGGACCAAAACAGAATCAGAAACAGAAGAGTTTTCACAGCACGCAAGGTAGTTGAAAATTGTTATTCAAAACCACTATAATTTTCTCTTGGTGTACTTTACACCCTGTGAGGGGAAACCTTCATGCAACAGCGCCCAATACTGTAATTGGGACTGATTTAGTTTGTACTTTAACCCTATAAAAAAGTCCTGATGTCTGCACAATTTTTTGTGACTTTTGTCCACTCTGCTGCTTTTAGCAATCAAGCTTTTTAGACCATGAAAAACCTTGCAGGTAAGGCTGTACTTAGCCACCCACATCTTTCTCCATGGGGAATGGTAGAATCTGATAGAATGGTTTCCTGTACTGGAGCCAGCAACCAGAAGTTGGGCCTGCTTGTATCCTCTACACTGGAAAATTCAGAAAAGGGTAGGTTTGACATTCCTGAGATTCTAAAGTAACATGCTTGAAGGCACACAACAACCTCGCCGCAGGAAAATTCCCCCTCCAAGTGTTTTACAGCTTTGTTGTACCTTGTAGCAAAGAAGGAAAGGAGCACACAGACACAGCTTTTCCTTGATGAGTCATCTTATTACAATTCTCCCTTTGATACAATTATTTGCAAAGGGCCTTAAAGCTCTTGTTTTCTTCAAAGTGGCACGTTTATTAGAAAACTGGAAGATCGTGTATTCTCTTGCACGTGTACGTCTTACATGAAAGGTCATGTGAGCTTCCCCTTCTTGCACGTTGATGAATTCACACCTGTCTTGTTTTGGAGGCTGCTCAAAGGCCAGGTGCAGAGTCTGATAGTGTGAATGGGTGCTGCCCCATGTTGGAGTCATGCTAAACTCTTTGCCCTTCGTAGTACCCTACCCTCTCCACAAGTGCTGTGGAAAGTGTTGGCTGCCATCCTTTAAACAGCACAGTATTTGCATTTCCCTTGATCGTCTGTCCCAGAGCAAAGGTCAGTAGTTGAGGAAGTATTGTTTGAGTGCAATAGATCTAAAAATATATCAAAAAGAAGACTACTATATATGAGCAAATCATGGAGAGGCTTTATATAGGTTTGTTGATGTCTGCAAACACATAAAACAAGGAAGCAGCAGCTTATGACATGGTTATTTCTGGAAAAGCAGAAGGTTTGACTGTTGTTATTGTTATATCATGCACAGAGCCAGGCAGTTGCTCCTGAAGAAATTGTAAGCGGAATTAAGAATCCCAAAATTAGAGCTATTTTCATAGGGTTATCACATTTTGCTCCAGGTCTTGCCTCTTGCACATTAGTATCAATGGGATCATGCTTAGGATTTTCACTTTTTTCTACCTGCTTCCTTTTCTTTAAACAAAACCCTTTCCTTTTCAGGAAATACCCGTTCCGACAATAAGCCTGAAGATTTGACAATCTTCAGTGACTTCTGGCAGATCTCAACATAGAATATTCCAAAATTAGTGAAGTGGTGTCAGTTTACTTCTTCAGAAGAGAGAGAAAAATGTATTTGCAGTATCCACGGGGGGAAAGGAAGGAACTACTAAGTCATATAGAGTATTTTATGTTCAACTGCAGTATTAAGCAGGCAAATAAAAAGGTATCCAGATTTGAAGACCTCAAGAACTAAAGATGCCATTGAGAATTCCCATGGTAATTTCAGCTATAAATAACTTGTTTAATATGCCATGTTTCTGCATGGACTTTGTGTTTACACTAAATAACCATTAGGAACCAGTATTTTCTGTTATATTAAGTCGAGCTAGTTAAAAATGCTAGTAAATGAGTCTTTCCTTCAAACATGTCACTGTAAGATGTTTTCCTCTTCAAATAATTTTGTCTGCTTTTTTTTTTTTAATTCTATTTTGAAATCATTCTTTCTAAAATGTGAAACTTGGCGTGGTGATTCACTGCATGTTTCACCAGTGGAAAAGCTGGTTTTGCTTTTTATCTATACATACCAGGAACAGATTAGGACTGGCTTTTTGGTGTGTGGTTGTGGTGTTTGGGGGATATTTTTGCTACAATGTCAGCTGTTTATCACCTGTAGTTCTTGGTACCTTTGAGACCACATGTTTTCCGAGGAGGAAACTTGGCTGGTGGTAGAGTTTTTAGTTCTAATCCCCTTGCAGTTGGCTGTACTAAGACATGTTTGATTAGAACCGGCTTAGTTTATTAAGTGAGTCAAATTGTTCTACATGACTACCTTTAGCTTTCATCCTCACAATTTTATTGATCTCACAAATCTTATCATGGATGTATATATTTATTTTCATATCACAAAAGCCCTAAAGTTTGTTGCAAGTCTCCATCCATTATTACTTTGTTAGATCTTTCAGTTTTCTGTTCTTTTAATACAATTCACTGATAGTATTATGCTGGTTTTCATAATGAGTATGTCATACACTATTAAGTCAACTGCTCTCCACAAGTATATTGCAAATATACAATTACTTTTATCATACAAAATGTCTGTCTCATCAAACAATGCAGTAACTTAATTGACAAAATCTATTTGCCACAAAACTGGGTTCACTGGTTTGATATTAATTGTATTCCATCACCTTAATTCTTTATTAAATTTGTAACAGCTTTATTACCTGGAAGCAAGGTCAGACTAATTGTCCATAGTCATCCTAGCTCTCTTAGTCATCCTGCTGGCCTTTGTTACTATTGGCACAACATTAACACTTTCCCAGTGAAATGGGATTTCCCTGGAATGCCTTAATTTATTAAAATAAATATGATTAGCTCTCTGGTCTTCTCAGTCTTAATTCTTAGTTGTGAGGTGAATGAATTGGCTAATTTTAAAATGTTGATTTTTACTGTGTGTTGTATAACATCCTGCTGGGTTACCAAGGGACTGGAAAATAGTTCAACATCATCATGCGACATAATAACAGCCATCCAAATATAGAATAGAAATATTTCTAAAAATGTCTATCTCTTCTACATCACTATTAAAAGTCTTAGCCTTTCCATCTGACAGAGGGTGTCTCTAACTGCTAGGGATATTGTAGTCTTGATAAGTTTGGAGGGCTTTTTTAATTCTTCATGTTACTTTGATGTGGAATTTCTGTTGCTTCTTATTTGTGAATATTTCTCCCTTTGTTACTCCTAACTCATACAGATTATTACTGTTTCTCTTCATTATTATATAGTACTTCTTATTATGAACCTCTGCTTGCACTTGATTAGTGAAAGAAGACAGCATTTTTAGGCAAAATTGTCTTTTCCTTGACTGTGGAACTACAAATTTGTGACCATCCGAAGAATTCTTCTTAAAAAAACTTCTCTCTTATGACTTTCCTACATCAATTTCAATCATCATTTTAATTACTCTGCTAGGATTCTGAACTTGCAGGTTAGTGACAACTGTAACACTTTCATCACACTCGTGGCTTTATGCAGCAGTGTCTCCCTCATCTTATCTACTCATTATGCCCTCTTTGTGTGATTTGTTGGGGTTTTTTAGCATTTAAATCAGGTAAATCATTGCACAGTGCTCACTAATAATAATGCCATCATTCTCTCACATTGGGGATAATTTCATGTTCTCGGGCTCATTACCTCTTCCAGTCTCAGTACATAAAGGATGGAAAAATGTCATCCTTTAACATTATCTGCCACAGTAATTCCATTTTGTCAGAGACTGAGCATGTACTGTATTTGTTTTTTTACCAGCTTCCTCAGGTGTTGCTACGTGAACATCCTCCTGCCTACTCCAACTTGTCTCCAAATCAAAAAGAGGTTAACACTCGCACTGTCTACTTTTTAAAGTTTTTCTAAGAGGTAAGATTACCATGGGAAATGTATTTTCATAAAAACCGTGTTAAAGAAGTCTTTCCAAGTCATGCCCTTGTATGGCTGTTATCCAACTAATCATACTTACTCTGAGGATAATGTCAGCTGGTCCAGAAGAGATGCTGCAAAAGGGAGATTTCATACATTTTGCCACATTATGTTCTCTATGCAAAATTTTCACCAGCATGCCTTCCACAGTGGTATACCATGAATCCAGAATCTGTGATTCTACCAGGAGAAGCCAAAAGTAATTTTATTTTTTACAGTCTTATACAGCAGACCCTCCTTTTAGTTTTGTGCATTTTGCCTCTGTGACTCAGACTCCTGCATATCTGGAGGATGTGTCAGCTTTTTGTTCCAAACTAGTGTATGTTTTTCTTCTTTTAGAATAATGTGTAGTAAATTAAATGGGATGATATAAAGGGTGTTGAGTGAGCTATAGGATCCAGCTAATTTGTAAGTGATATTAAAGGCTGCTCCCAGGAGTAGAGCACACTGCATGTTTTGCAGGGAGCATTCAAATTTAGTCATCATTCTGAAAAAAAATAGCCATTCAGAGGTGATAAAAAATTGTGGCTTGGACAGACCTCCTTGCTTTAGTATTTTAAATCAAGTGCCTTCCAAGGGCAGGACCCTTAGCACAGTTCTCCCCTCTGACTTCCTTTTTCCTTCCTAAAATGTAATTGTCAATGTAGGTTCTCCTGTCTCCTATCTCCTGTACTGTCAGCAAAAACTGTTTCCTTAATACACATATGTTGCAATTAAACCTTAAAAAAATTATTTTAGTAATAATAATTTTAGTAATATTCTTCCTTAAATCTGCCAATTAGCTAATACTAGAAAAGAAACTAGAAGTAAATAATAGCTTCTTTTGTATGTTTTCCTATCTGAGAACAGACTACTCATTGCTCATGAGCAGAGGAAAGAACCATTGATAACATTGAATTGTATCTCTTCTTTTTCATGGACTTCCAGTCTGGTTTATAACTGAGGAAGGAGAGGAACAATAATGAAATGGGATTCGGACATACAAAGAATTTTAAAATGCAGGCTTTTATTTTCCTAATTCTTACCTATTTTGTACTCTGTTCAAACGGTCATCTTCTTACCCATACTTAATCTCATATTTTCCAGTAATAGAGATTAAGAATTTAATCATGCCTGAGTGTCGCATGTTTAACATGTGGTTGGTCTGGATGTGATTTGTGCAGATCATGTTGTTAAGGAAATCTTCAGGATCTCATGAGTACGTAAGAACACTGATTTCCTTCCTGTACTTTTTGTCATAAACCTGCACAGTCCTACTGTAATAGCAGTCTTATGTTTGACATGATAAACGCAGAAAAAGTACTAAGAAAGAGTCACGGTGGCTGAGCCACACGGTCTTTCTGAAGCCAGACTTGTTTGGATGTTTTGAAAGAGAAAATGAAATTGTCACATGGTCGCTGATTACATAGTGACTGACTTGTTCGAAACCCCTGTGCTTTGGGAGTCTGCAGCTGGGAAATCCCCGGCATGTGACTGGTACAGCTGTGTTTGATAGTGTGGTTAAGTTTCACTGCAGCCCTGAGTATTTCACTGCATTGCATCTTATACCTGTGGGTGTCTGCCTTTTGCAGCATTCCTGTAACTGCCAAACATTCCTGGACTTTCAGAATTTGCATCACTGTTTGAACATCTGAGCTGCTTGAACTGTGCTAATCTTTTGTTGATAAAGCAATGGAAACAGAGTCCCAAGTGAGGCAAAGGCAAATTTCTCTTTAAGGGTGAATACAGTAGCTTTAAGTCAGCAGCATTTTTGCTAGAGTGCCAGATGATATAAATCAACGGGTAAGAAAAGGGGAACTTCTGGACTTCTGCTTTTCTTCAAGCTATTTTTATGCTTATCCATCCCCATCTTGTTCCTGTGTTTCATCCTCCTGTGGCATCTTGTCAGCAGTTGAGATTGTGTGGGATGTTTGGGATGGGAGGTCTTTGTTACTTATCGGTACCGTGCCAAGGTAATGAGATCCAATTCTTTAAAGGGTTGACAAGATTTTTTGTAATACAAATCTACTATCAGTTAATGATCCATTATTTGACTAATTTTGACCCACTGTGTTGTCTAAGGTGTGGAAGCACAAGCTTCTAGCTACCTGATTGAAAATTTGGATCATTAACAACTGCAAAGCATCCCTGTGGTGACTTCACCTGATTAGTAGTCAGACTTTTTCACAGTTCTGCCACTTCCTGGAGGTTTTCTAACACACTGTGGTCTCCACTGTCTCTCTCAGATAAGAACTCATAGCATAACGTGGTAGCAAGCAGCAAGCTCCATGGCATTCCAAGAAATCACCTCACTACAAAGTCTTATCATACTGGGAGAAAAATGCACCACTTTTCACTGTTTGCAAAGTATTTGCAGGAAGGTATCCCTTGAAAATACATTTAGCCTTCGCTTCTCAGATTTACCATATGTTTCTTTTACATGTATGATGTCCAGGTAGAACCTAGTGGGATTCTGATCTTTATCTTCTATCTCAGCTCTGTGGTTTGGGGATTGGATTGTAATGGTGCTGCTTTCATCTTTCTGCCAAAGCTTTGCATAACATTTAAAATACATTTTCCTCTTGGTGTGCATCACCTTATGTTTCTAGACACCAAGTAGGGCTTTTTCTCTGATATTTAATGGATTATTTTAAAATGCCTAATATGTTGAGGTATTTCTAGTAGGTTCCTGAGAGGATTTTGGTCATGTCTAATTTTATTCACATGTTGTGGCAAAAAGATCTGTGGTGCAATACTGTGATGTGTTAACTTTACCTTCTCTGATTCTCAGTATAAGTTGTGTTTCTTGATAAAATTCAATGTCTGTGATCAGGGTTGCTTGTTATCAGCTCTACTCTGTAAGGGGCAGAAAGGGAAATTGTACACATAAATTTCACCTTTTAAATACAGAAGAATATCTGCAGATTGGTATATTATTCATTGTTTCTTTTTATAATATTTTTCAAAAAAGTTATCCCTCTGCAAGGCCACTATGTATTCTTTGCCTTTGCTCATTTCATAACAAAGAGCAACCTATGCTTTAGTGTATCTGGTTCATTAGTCAAAGGATAGCAAGAGATGACAGAAATGTTTGATAGACCATGTAGTAAGGATAAGCACAATAGCAAAAAAATCATGAGATATGCTATTATTAGTCCCTCAACTTGTTGGTTCCTGGTTTCTGTATGTTATATATATTTCTCTGTATTTTGTTTGAGGAAGTAGTCAGATGAAAGGTCACAACTGTTTTGTGAGAGGGGGTGAATCATACACTGATTCACTGTGCAGGCAGTGAATGCTCAGTGTATTTGTGACTGTGCATTCCTGTATTAGTTTGCCATCCATTCTACTGTGGAAACCAACTTACAAGAGGTGAATTGGGCTGCACATCAGTTAAACAGAAACAGTGTTGTAATATAACCTGATGGACTTGCGTGGGAAATTACACAGTTTGTTTAAACTGCACATATAGTATGAACTTATATCTCAAAATCTTTGAGATGTGATTTAGATGAGTGGGGATTTGCTTGACAAAAGTAGGATGCAGGACCATGCCCATTGCTTTGGTCATGAGATGGAGAATGTGCTCCCTTCAGACTTCTGTGATCATATGCAAATGTTGTAGCTTAAAGACATAATGCCTCCCCAGATGCACATTAAAATACATACAGTAATGTTGGGGTTAGAGACAGGGTCTCTGTGACAGCTCATGTGATCCAGAGCAGCAGTTTTGCTCTTGCTTTCCTGTCATTGGCACTGGAGGTGGGAGGAGGACAGAGAGGTAAAAATCACACGGCGCAGACAAAAATTTGGAGGAAAATAATCACCAAAAATTATAATCAGGATGATGGAAGAGTCTGGGTTAGTTTTGTTTGCTTTGTCTTTAAGACTGTCCAGGGCAAAGTTGATGCATTTTTAAATGCCTCATCTGCTCAGTCACTTGGCTAACATGCCCAGTTCTCTGTTACCACCAAATTATATAACATGACAGGGTTTAACCAGCCTCATGTGCTTCACCACAGTGGGGTAGGCCACTTGACAATATGAGGAACATGATATGATAATTAGGGAATCTTGTCTTTCTTCTTTTTTCCCCTCCAAAACAGACAATGTCATGCTTGTGGGAAGGTATCGTGCTAGCAGTTTTGGGAAGTGACACTATATTCCCCAAAGAGATGCCACAGATATGGTTATGTACATTGATATACTGCACCTTTTCCTCATGCTGACATGACAGCATCCTCATTCTCACGTCATAAAGCAGCGTTTAGGGCTGAAAAAGCAGATCAGGCCATCTCAGGCATTTAGCCTGTTGTTACTATACCTTCTTATCAAGATCAGCAAAATTTTAGAAATGGACAATTTCCTATAATTTCAGCCAGAGCAGAGAGGAGTTCATCTGCTAGAGGCACTATCTGTTACTTGAGGCAGTGACTATACCTCTCATAAATCATGTAGGACAAAGCTTTAAAAGTGGCTAATACAGCCACAGGTGCAGCTGTGATATGGGCAGGGCACTGCATGTGCATGAAGCACCACATGACTGGGTACTGCTGTATGGAGTGACGTAAAGAGAGAAACAGCCCTGTTAGAAATGCTGGTGCATCTACTGTAAGGTACTTGGAATCCCAGTCAGTATTTAGAATCCTATCTAGGAAAGTACTGCTGAACTTCTGTACGGTATTTGGCAACTGAAAGCTAAGCTATTTCATTGATACATTTCTGTACTGAGGCCTTGAGTTTCTTCTAATGACAAGTATAATTACAGCTTGTCTGCTCTGACCTTTACTTGGCTTAATGTAGGCATCCAGGCTTGCAAGTCGTACATTGTACAAAGGGAGTTCGAGTTTGGTTTTCTCTTACTACACCTACAAGTGGAATGCCAGTCTGATGTGCTCAGAAATGAAAATAAACACTGAGCAGAGCAAGTAGAAGCACTGTCGGACAGAAAGGTTCAGTATAATTTGGTCACCAGAACTTCATTTTTATAACACCATCCTGAAGATTTTTTTATTTTTTAAGCAGAAACAAGTCTAAATAAATTTATTTTTCAGCCTCTCCTCTTCAGATGATATAGGATTAATGTATGTGGTATTGAGCAAATTTTCTCAGTTTTACAGTGCACATCTTTTGAATTACCTTAAAACATGTTTATTTACTATTTCTCCATTCTAGTAGCTACTGTGTTTTCTGCAGCTCAATGAAGGCTTTAAAACGTAAAATGTGTGTAACTACTTACCTTCAAATCTGCAGGCGTTATGCAAGATAGGATCATAAAAGTAGTTTTATCCCCTCTTGATAGGCACAGAACTTATCTCTGAGATCAAAATGTACAATATTCAAGGGGAAAAACTAGAACTCCTGATTCCCCTTAAGTTTTTGGGGTTTTTTCAATTATTTGTATAAAATCTCCTTTCCTATGACAGTTTAAGATGTTTTATATGTTACTGTATCTTAAGGGGAGAATGCAGCTGTGCTAAAGAGATGTGTTTGTGTATGATTTAATGTTCCATTTTTAACTAGTGAGGTGCTTTCCTGAACTCAGGTGCTTTTACTGATGCCCTATATTTCTTGTAATTTTATATTCAAGAAATTGTACTGTGTTTTAAAAGACAGTCAAGCATGCCAGCAGTTCTGGGAAAAAAAATAAGCTACTCAGATATTTGAACAAGAATGGGCAATACTAAGTAATCTTGAGTGGGGGGAAGCACGTATGCAGAAGAAAGAGCAGAATTTGGGAGCTAAACCAGAAAAACCACAGAGTGAGTAGGAAGCATATCTCGGGTAAGAGGAAAGAAAAGCTGAGCAAGAGCTCTTGGGGCAGCATCATGCTTTACCAGCTGAGGGCACTTTCAACTGTCTCGTTGGGTTGATTCTTGCACAGCTGGAAAAGATCTGACCCTGTAAAAGGGCTTGTTAGTTTTATCTTGAAACTATAGCTGATAAATAAATTGGGGGAGAAAGAAGAAAAACAAACAAAGAGTGAAGTCAGCTCTTGTTTCTGCCTTCTCTCTGTGGGAGGTTTCTAACCCTTCAGCGAGAGTGCAAGTATCCAAGGAGATGGAGAAGCTGTAGTTGGCACAGCTGAGAGGCTGAAACTGCAGCGTGGAGGCACAGCCTGGAAACAGTGTCAGAAGTCTCCCAAGAGCAGTCTGGCTTTGATGAAACTTCCTGTGCTATGAGCAGCAGAGCTAGAACGGAAGAGTCCCGCTTCTTCCTTGGCTCCTCCTGTTCCTCTGCTGTGCCAAAGGCTGATCCAACACCCTTTGCAACTGTGCTGTGAGTGATGGGGCGAAAAGCCCAGAGAGGAAAGTGGAAGTGGGTAGTAGCATGAGAGGATACCTTGAAATTACAAATTAATGCTAGTTATAAAAAGCAGCAGTTAAAACTAATTATTATTTGTGAACTTAGTAATAATTAAACCAGCACTATTTCGGAGTTAAATTCTGTACCAGTATCTTCTAATTGGAAGGACCTACCTGAGTTTTGGGTAGGTGCTCAGGTTAAAATGTTAAGAGCTGAATAGTTTGACTGGTGCCAGAGTTAAATGTGCTTCAGCAGTGATTAATGGTCAGGCTCAGCCTCCACCAAGGCTGTCTGTGGTTTCACAAGCACTTCTTTCTCGCAGTAGTGTCATCTGCTTGTTATTCATTCTTGGTTACTGCCCACCTTCACCCACATATTCACGTAGGCCAGCGTAACAGTGTGATTGCATAGTGAACTAGGTCGGGAANTTCCTCAATACAGTTCAACGCATGCCTGTACCAGCAGTCGTCCTGGCACAAGGAAGGTGGTGATATAAATTGGGAGTAAACTGGAGGGAGCAATGTGTTAAGCCAGCATTGTTGCCGAGATGTGAAAATACACCTTGTTTTGGTGCAGAGGAGCAGGAAAGAAGGTGTAGCTAACTCTTTTGGGAATTGCTGGGTTATATGTGGTTATTTTGCTCAGAACAGAGGCCTATATTTGAGTGCCTGCAGGTCCCCATTCAGATCCCTCTTTTCTGTAGCAGGCTGAACAGGAATCTCATTGCTTCTAAAACTGGAAGAGTGTGCTGTGCTAGAATGGAATGGATGTAAATTTATTCACTGGTAGAATGGAAAAAAACCCTAACCCAGCTGAAATTTTTTATATGATACTGTTGATCTTTGGTGCAGTCATCTCATTGTTCTTTTCTCCAGTGTGCCCTGGGCACTGCTGCCCCAGGAGATGCTGCAAGTGGCCTGTTGTGCTACAGAGGTGTATGTCTCCCTTCCAGGTGTTTGGCTCAAATCTGCCATTCTTTGTGCTGTAAATCAGCCCTTCTGGACTACAGTGGCTGCACAGCCTGTTCACTCCCTTCTTGTGTATCTCACTACTTTCCCTGAATTTTAGTTCCCTCAGGTGTAATATAGTAAGATTTTGTTCTTTATCCATTGCTTTCTACTTACAGTTCTCACAGCTAGGTAAGTACCTTCTCTTTTCTTACATAGAAAAATAGACATAAGTGGCTGTAGCAGCTGGAACATGATCACAGCCTGCTCTCTGTCAGGGTGTGGGATAGTTAAATAGCTGTTCTCACTTCAGGCCACTGCCCAAGTCATCTTGCATTTTAACAAGGGACCATTCCTTCTGACAACTTGATTTGCTTATTTTCATACATGTGTATTATGTTTCTGTGATATATGTTTTTCTGTGCTATGGGTTAATCGTGTCATTAAGTGAAGTTAATGAGACAGCCAAATTCTGCTGTATGTCTGCATGCATCTTGCATACCTGAGACCACACTCACCCGTATCGCTCCTCTTTTTCCAGTCCCAAGTTCTTCCCGTGCTGCCATTGCCAAAGTACACAGTGCTTTGCTTGTAGATAGGTACCCACTAAAGCCCTTTGGTGCTGTGGAGGTCACTTCACCTGGGCCCTAAGGAAACAGACTCATCTGGAGAGCTGGAAAGCAAGAGGAACCTGCACGTTAAAGTCAGTGACTTGATTCCTGAATGGATTCAGAGTTGTGTTGCATGGCACAATAAGAAGATAATGATATTAAAGAATAAAGAACAGTGATTACCCCCCCTGATATTTTCTTTATCAATTTTATTATATGAACTCACTGATCCCTCCAGTTCTGTGCATATTCTGTTAACTGGTCAACTGCTAGAAGCCTTTTTCCAGATTTTACTCGGTTCTCAGCTGGGCAATTTTCCTGTCAAAGTTGATACTGTTTTGCCTGAGAAGAGGACCAGTAAAAAGGAGAGAGCATTTCAGAGTTTGTGCCGTGTAGCAGCATTAAGAGTCTTATTTAAGACTTCTCTGTCTTAAACCTGACAGAGAAGCAAAGCCACCGCTCAGCTCCACCTGGCACTCACAAGTCAGGGTTATCTTCGCTGTGGCTCTATCTGAATGCTCCTATCTATGTCCCAGTAAATCAGTGACGTGCCGTTCTTTTCTCCTCCTCGCTTGATTACACGAAGCCCTCTATCTTCACGTTGCCGGATTCCTAAACTGTTTGAATCCCGGAGTCTTCCCGGCCCGGTGCGGCGTTTTTAGGATGTTACTGCTCTCTAGTGGTAAATCGTTCTGCTTTCGGTCCTCCGAGGCAGGCACTGCCTTCTCTTTGCTGCTCACACCTTAATGCTGTTCTTGAAGGGCAGTGATGCTGTTCTGGCTTTGCAAAGGTTGCCTAAAAATAACAAAAACGTTTAGAAAGAAGGTGACCTGTCATAGCGAGTCCAGAGGATGCCAAAAAGATGCTCAGAGGGCTGAAGGATCTCTCCTATGCAGATAGGCTGAGAGAGGTTGTTCAGCTAGTTAAGAGAAGGCTCTGGGGAGACCTCATTGTGGCATTGCAGTATTTGAAGGGAGCTTATAAAAAAGAGGGAGAGTGATAGGACAAGAAGGAACAGTTTTAAACTAAAAGAGAGGAGTTTTAGATTAGATATTAGGAAGAAATCCTTTACCCAGAGGTTGGTGAGGCACTGGCACAGGTTGCCCACAGAAGCTGTGGATGCCCCATCCCTGGCAGTGTTCAAGGTCAGGCTGAATGGGGCTCTGAGAAATCTGGTGTAGTGGGTGGCATCCCTGCCCATGGCAGGGGGCTGGAACTCAGTGATCTGTAAGGTCCCTTTCCAAACCATTTTATTCTATGATAAGTTCTTAACAAAGGAACTTTGTGACAAAGTTGATGTGACTTGTAACAGTGGGACTTGGACAACGTAATTCAGTTTCAGGTTTAGTTTTAAGTTTTGGTAGGCTGCCGCAGCCATTCTTTTGTGTTGTTCCTTGAACTCAAATGGAGGAATGTTTCTTGGAAAAGTAGAAAACACCAAGTCAAGGGATTTGAGTTATTGCGCCATTTCAGCTGTAAAGTGTTGATGAAATTTTAGATGCAGTTTTTCCCTATCATTTTCTGTGTGGAGAATGGAGTGACAATAATAGCTACTTTATTGTAGTGCCTGAGGGCTGTTGATTGAAGCAAGATCCTCAGTGCAAAGAATATGTGGTGTAAAAAACACTAATATGTTATCCATTAGAATAGGACTCAGGTTCTTTAACAGAATCCTGTCTCTGGAGGGATATTTTTTTAATGCTTTCACAAAATGAGGGTGACCTCGGAAGGAAGCACCATCACCATTTTTAAGTTGTTTTTCAGCGAATTCTTACCACAGACTCAGTCCAAAGCAGATGTACGCTAAGGAAAAATATTTACTTTTCTTTACTTTTTATGTAGGTATATTAGAGTATGGTTTTTTTAATATATTTAGACCTAAATGACTAAATCATTGATTCATTAGTCTTAATCAAATGTTAATTTAACCTTTAAATAAATAAAAAATTCTTTTGAGATAACTAGAAAGTAATAATAATTTCATTATTGTCTAATATCCGTCTAACATCTACATCCAACTGTAATGATGTAGAGGTGAAAATTCCACCAGTTACCCTGTTGATAATAATTCTTCTAATAGAAGAAAATTCACATGCTTTCTTCTGCACTCCTCCAAAGGGATAAGTACATAAATAGAGAAGTTCATAAAAATTAGTATTATCTCCAGCCAGCATCACTTCTTCCTGCAGTGGAGCAGTAACCTGGGGGACTTTAGATCTCCACAGTAGAGCAATTAGGTAAGACTTAATGATTTTCATGGGTCCAGACAGATGGAGAGGTGTCTGTTTTTCTCTCTCTTTTTTTCAGAGACCACTCCTTAGGACGTGGCAGACTGACAAACTCTCAACTTGGGTTATTTGAGTGTAACAACTGGATAGTGAATTTAACACTGATCAAAGCTGTTTTGAGGGGTGGCAGATGTATGCTAGATAGGCTTTAGCTTGGTGTGTTAGAAAATATGGCTTTAAAGGCATCTGTAAAGGATTTGCTGTGGAGGAAAGAGTAGGAATGCAAGTTCTGTGACTGGTCAGACAAACCACATTATTCTGTGCCTGTGCCCTGTAGTAAATAGCTGTTTGCATAGGTGGCTTGCTTTGTATGTAATAGCTCACGGACACACAGGGTTTTAAGACACCCAGGTGTTGCTTAGACTTTAATACATGTATGGTTCATCACCTGTATGGTTGTGATGACCCACCCTTAAGGGGAAGGAAGCACCTAAGATTCATAAATGCTTGTAGTCAAAAGGAAAAACAGAAGTCAGAGGGTCTACAATCAATCAGAAAGTTTGATTAGTAAATTACACACTTGGCATGGAAATTGGTATGTTAGTCTTCTCTGACCTACTATATAAGCACATGACAGTGGGTTTTGGATAAAGGGGTGGGGAGAAAGGAAGAGAAGAATTAAAAAGACATCACCAGTCCTGGTTCCACTGTTGATCCAGCTGATGGGACATCAGTCCTGGTTTCAGCATTGATCCAGCTGTATTGGTTTGGCCAATGGGGTGTCCAGGGCCTGGGGAGTGCTGCCCAGGCTTGGTGGGGGTCCCCTTTTTATGGACAGGTTTCTCCATCCCAAAGACAGTCCTCTCGCTTTCTACGCATATTAGTTATTACGCACAGTCCAGTCTTTCAGGCCTGTCTGGAAATGGGTCAGAGGGCTTTGGGGGTCTTTGGTGGTCTTAATCCCCCACACTAGTCCATGGCTACATCTTGGCCTCATTTCTGCACTTGTGCTGTACAATGTTGTGCTTTTCTTCACGAACTGCAACAAAGATGTTTGTCCCAGAAAAGAGCTGCCCTATCTCCATGTGGTCCCCTTTCTCTAGCCCCATATTGTTCTTTCTCATGGTATGTTAATACCAACAGTCCCTGGTCATTACCAACAATCCTTGCCTGTTTTTACCAACAGTCCTTGGCTGGCTCCAGAGCCATCCAGCTATCAGTGTTTGAGACAAACACGTCTTCTGGGATTCTGCAGTGGTCCTCCACCACTCATGGCCACGGAGTTATCCCTCCCCAGACTGGTCAAGGAGTGAGGCTTGCTGACAACTGGCTCGCTGCTGAGGCTTGAGATGAAGCTGTTCATCACAGACCAGAGCTGCGGAGCTCCACCTGCATAAATGAGTTGTGGGTAACGTTCACCAACAGCTGTTATTGTTTGATCAGTTGTGAATACAGGGTAAGATATTGAAACCAAACAATACCAAACCAAACCGTACGTGGTCAGCAGGGAAAAGGTAAGCTACTCACTTAGGTATTGCCAGTTGCCTGGTGGAGGGGGATGTGCTGACTGGGATGTGCCACATGAGAACTCAGATGCATCCCTAGGGAGAGACAACGTGAACAACTTGGCCTTACAAGGCCAAGTACATCCCCTTTTGAAATAGATTTCGAATTGAAAAATAGATCTTCTGCATATCTACATTAAGTACTTTGTTTTTTGGTTTGGGGTGGGGTTTTTTTTGGGGGGGGTGGGGGGAGGCAAATGTTTATTTGACAGCACAGTTAAAAAAACGTTGCAAGAAAGTGCACAATAGAGTGAAATATTCCAGCAGAGTGCACAGTACAAGACTTGAGCCTTCTGGGTTTTTTTCTGTGTTGTTTTTTGTTTTGGTTGGGTTTTTTCCCTGTTGTTTGGTGTTTTGTTTTGTTTGTTTGTTTTTTAAATTAGGAATAACTCTATTGCAGCGTGACGTTTTATTTGGCTTATGTATGATGGATTTTCCATACATATATGTTTTAAAAAGGGAACCAAATTCCTTCTCACCTGACTCAGTATGTCAGTTTTTTCATAAGTAGCATATCCTGCTCATTTTGCTTCATCACATTACCTTATTTTACCTTATTGACTGCATACAGTTGTCTCTTTAGAAGCTGGGAAATATATCCCTTAACAGTGTTCCTAACACCTCATGCTGCATTGTTGTAAGTGAAGTCAGCAATTGCTTGCCTTCAGTTCTTCACTAAATATGGAAGACTTAACTCATTCCTTACTCTCTTACCAGAACTTTTCATTCAGGTATTTCAAATTTATAAGGGTCAAGCATTTTTAAAAATTAATTACTTAACATGTAGTAGTGACAAAGTTGATTTTTTTCAATTAAATTACTTCCAAATTAATATTGCTAATACTTCATAAAAATTATCTTCATGTTTCCCTTATATTTCCCCATCCTCTCTTCAGATTTTTAAGTTTATAAGCCCTTTTTTGCTGGTTTATGTTTCCAAGTAAGCTTTTTATATACAAGGAATAGTTTATATGTGACAGTAAAGCCATGGAATTATTTTATGACAAATACTGTAGATACTACTAATTTATATTAGTAAATTTAAAAATCTGCTTCTCTCTGCTCTTACATGGAGATCAAACCACTTATACCAGGACTTACAACTCGTTCTCTGGAATTTTGTATCAGTATTGACTGGGAACTCTATTTACTATGCAGATAAAAATAAGTAGTACAAATACAGTTAGGGTTAAAGAAAATATTTGAACAGAAGATAGCAGATGTGAGAAATAGCCGTCGGAGAGGCAAAGGATTGGAATGAGATTATGTATTGACCCAGACCATTATAGCTTCATGGAAGTAAATAGACCTATTCCAGTTTACATGTGGAGTTCAAAACCAAAATAATGAAGTTAAGCTTCAGAGAATAAGGGAGAACTACGGATGGGACTTTGAGTAGGCAGTGAGGAAGTCTGTAGGTTGCAGGACAAATACACAGCAGAGGTGCCAGCAGTGCTTCAGCCACTGGAATATTTCTTCTCTGTTTCTGGTCATTGACTAGTAAATGGGTTTTTTTATACATGCAGGGTCATGGACTAGTAAAGAAGGTAGTTGACTTTGTCTCTAGTTATGTCTAAAAATACACTTAAATGGTGCTGCCGCTGGATGTCTCTGTTGTTCTGTTTCCCTGAACAAGGGCCGGCCTTCCAGAGTGAGCAGCCTCCATCACAGAAAGAGAAATGGGTCAGTGTGGAGAGCCAGCTGTTCACTGCTGCCCAACTGGCTGCAGCGATAGGACACACCAGGCCAGCTCTCATCTCTGCAACTATGAGATGCAAGCAATATTAACAGATAAGAAATGCATTTTTCTTCCTGTACAAGAGCAGTTTTTACCCACCCTGTTCTTCTCAGTTGTGCTCTGTACCATTGTACTGAACCTGCTGCCAATAATTGAGTATTATTTGAGAAAATAAGTTAAAATCAGTACTGCCTTTCTCAATAGTTACAGTATGTAAGGAGATACTATATTAGGCTGGATAGTGGAAATGCATCGGGTACACTTCCTTTCTTCCTGATGGGGGTTTCTGGCTCAGGTCAGATGAAGTTAGGAGTAACTTCAGATAAACAGGAATTAGATTTACCTTTTCTGGAAGCGTCTGCACCTGTTATTTAATTCTGAAACAGAACTGAGAGAGACATAAGTTTAGAACTTTCCATGAAATCCTGTTATGGAAAAATAGGCACTAGGAGAGGCTTGTGATTACCTGTGTGAGTTGAAGGTACAGGACTGGGTCTTTGTTTTGCTCTACTGCTGTGTCACTTAAGCAATGAAAAATCTTCCTGTATGTATGTTATTGGCTTGTGTTTGTTCAAAGCATCAAAAATATATGAATGCAGAAAAATACTTGAAAAACCCTTCTGAGGTTAGGAACTTCGAGGTCTCTGACTTGCATAGAATCAAAAAGTTTTGCACTGTTTCCTTATATTCATATTATATGTTTAATTCTTTAAGTTAAAAAACAACGTCGATTACAAAATCCAAATGCTGAAAGTCTGATATATTGCAGAATTTTGCTGGATTTTTTTTCCCTGTATGTTTTTCCTCAGCATATATTAAAGAGGTTACATAACTTTTTACGTTACTTGTTGGCCAATATTTGAGCTACTCTAGTTTATTTATGTCAAAAATGTTTATACGAAGTGATATATCTTTGTGTACATTCTTTGTAATCAAAGTAGGATTAAACTGAAGTTCTGTTTTCCTGAACAGAGCAGGAAGAAAGACAATAGGAAACAGCTCCTTTGGCAGTAGCCCAAGCCTCTCCGTTCAATTAGGGCTGCACTCAAGAAACTCTCGTTCCCTTTTTTCTCTCTTTGTGAGAATTCACGATCGTTCTACAAAGTGCTTCACTCGTTTGAGGTGTTTTCTCGCCTGAAGATGTAACATTTCTGACGGGGCCACACCATTTTGTTAGAACTATATGCACACACTTTTGTGTTTGCATACACGTGGCTCAGATTTTTATTGGTTTTTTTAAATTTGTCTGTCTTGTGGCTGGTGCTTGGGAGGCAAATACACTATTTGTCTGCATCTTCTGTTTGCCACAGTTATATTTCAAAACCATTTTCTTCTCTAGGACTACAAACTGGTTTCATTCCACCCTGTTTCCTGTCAGTTTTCTCTGAGGCTGTCCAGAAAAACAGGCAGGGAAAGTGTGCTTCCCACTGCTTTGTAAAGGGTGGGTTTATGAACCAACCTATTACCATTATTATCATATTACCATTTTAAAATGTGATGCTGTCAGTTCTTTTGAGCTTGACTTCTGTTTAAAGGACCTAAATGGCATTTGGTCATTCAAGAAGTTTTGGTGTCTCTTATCTCAGACAGTGAAATTTAAAGAACTTCAGAAATGTTGTTTAACAGTCTAAACTAAGCCTTAAACAGGGGAAGTGTTCATTTGCATGTACTTAAAGTCTAGGGTAGACAAATCTGCATTTTGCTATACTGACTATTTAAAGGCCATTACTCCTTCTGGATTTTAGCTTTTCCAAGTTTGTACTGAGGAAGATCTTTGCCTAATCCTGATTATGTATAAAAATAATAATCAGATGTGGTTATTTAGTGCAAGAGCCAGATTGCATGGTTGTTATCTTAGACTGGCAGTGAAACCCCTGGAGAGTTATTTAATTATGTAAATTAGTGTGCAATTAGAAAACAAGGTTTAATTTGAATTTTTGGGGGGATGTTTGGTTTTTTCCACAGCAAAATCAAGAATAAACATCATCAAAATGTATACTTTGTTTCTATAGCTTCTAGCTGGATTTAGCAATTGCTTCAGAGTTCATCATTAGTTATCCTATACTGTATCTTACAACAATATTTGCAAAAACCCCCAGTAGTGTGGATGTCTTAAAATTCTTCAAAAGGAGACACGAAGGGAAAGCGATAATAATATACATGTACAGTACATCACAGAGCTCTGAAGTTCCAGCATGTTTCTAGCCAAAAGCAAGCACATTTAATTCTGGAATTATGGAAGAAAAGTGGATCTGTAATGATGTTCA
The DNA here is from genome assembly GCA_013396755.1 of Sclerurus mexicanus. Taxonomy (NCBI): domain Eukaryota; kingdom Metazoa; phylum Chordata; class Aves; order Passeriformes; family Furnariidae; genus Sclerurus; species Sclerurus mexicanus. The sequence continues at coordinate 777,936 of VWZF01006901.1, forward strand.
TAATTAGAGAAGTCCTTTTTTTGGTGCTTAATATAAATACTATAAAATATATAGGCTTTTGAGCACCATAGAAAACATTAAAGCTGGTAGTGTAGGAAGTTATTTTGGTCCAGGGAAAGGAGGAGGGACTAGATTCTAAAATAGTGAAAATCCACATAGCTCATTTGGAGCTCTGTATTTCTGTGATATACACTGGTTGAAAATTGGTTTATGACTTCAAGTTGCACAAAAACAAAGCAAATAAACATTAGAAAACTGCTATGAAAGCATCCATCTAGGAAAACATTTGGGGAAGAAAAATACAGTGAAAACAGTACTCCTGCTAAATTAAATTTACTATTAAATTTAATAAAGTTTCCTAGTGGGGAGTTCCTGGAAAATGTGGACTGAAATGTGAAGCAAACTTTGATTACTCTTTTAGCTGCCTTGATGGTTTATTGACAAGAACTACATTTCTTAATTTCTTTTTTTTTTTTTTTCATTACTTGTAGAGAAGCTTTCTAAAGAAAAATACCCATGCTTCTTAACCACCCGAAGGAGCATTTGCTATGGTTGTTTCCAAAGGAACGGCTTAAGAGTTTCATAAATATCAAAGTTAATAGGTTCTTAAAACCAAGGAAAATTGCCTGTAGGTGATTTCTACTTATACAGAAACAGCAACTCTCTGGACTGAAATTTTCTTTAAACTTTCTCTGCGGGCCTGTTGCCTATTACTGCATACTTTGCTGTCCTGTTCCTACTTCCTTTAGCTGTTTTGAATCAACAGTGGGTAGAGCAATATTTACATGAAATGTACTTGAGGGTAAAACATGATCTCACAAATTACAGAAAATAAACAATATTAAGTGTAGCTTGTGGCTATAGGAAGATCAGAAACAGTCTAATGGGAACACACTGGTTTTTTGAAAATGCAGCAGTTATGCCACACTGTCATAAAGCCATAGTTATGGCTGGATTTGAAGAAGAGAAAATCATTTAAAAAGTGGCTTCCAGAAAGAAGTCTGACAAAAAATATCCTTTTCTTGTGGAGTTGCTATTTGATATGCAGTAGGACATGCTTCTCCTTTATTTTTGCTGCTTTGCCCCCCTCCTTGATTTTCATTTTAATGGTGTTAAGGCACTTAACAGTATTGATAAACAGCTTTTACTTAAAGTATAGAATAATTATTTTCTGCATAAACATGGTAATACTTATACGCTTCATAATGGTCATACTTAGAATAAGAGCTCTTTCCTCAGAAATGCAGGCAAGCCTTATCATTACTAGACAGCTCACGAAATCATGCTTATGAAAGGACATGCAGTATAAAAAGACATGTTAGAAAATTGCATCTTCCTATTAGGATTTCTTAACAGGCTTTGAGTCCTGGTGGACTTTCTGCTGCCAGAGCCTTGAACCAGGTCTAAATGCAGTAGAGCTGATTTTACAGAAGGCAGCAGGTGGCTGAAACAAGATTGAGCAGTGCTGGTTTATAGCACGGGAAGAGTCTGGGGAAAGCTGCTGGGACTCTCCCCATGAGGACTGAGCTGGTTCCACCCAGGAAGGGCAGGTGAACTGTGATTTAGTTCACAATATTGCATCCCCATTCAGGATGCCCACTAGGTACAAACTAAGAGGCCCTTGCTCTACTTTTCTTTCCTCTTCCAGGTTTTGATAATTTCATTTTATGTGTTGACAGCTGTTGATCATGTTACATATTTGTATTTCACATTCCTCAAATCTCCTAAATTCTTTGTCTGTGGGGAAGAAACCTTCATAAAGTTGTTTATCCACTGGCAAGTTTCAGAAGTCCGTTATCTGAAGTTTTACTCAGGAGCTTTTATAAAAATCCATATTTTTGAAAGGTAATTCTAGAAGTACACGGTTACTGGTAGCACCCCTAGGAGACTGGTTCCCTCTGGAAAATGTGTGTCTCCTTAGCAAAGATGATGAGATGTTGTAGTCTTGACTTAAGAGTGAGCTCTTATTTCCCTCAGCTGGTGTTTTTTGACAAATCCATCCCTGATGCTCCATTGCAGGGTATAGTGTACAATAAGGAAAAACACTTTTATTCCCCCAGGCAACAAGTAAGCCTCCCCCTCTTTCCATCCATTCAACTGCAGTTGAACAAAAATCACCACTGGAACTTAAAGGGAGAAATATAATTCAATATAATATTTCTCTAGTCACTATGTACAATATAAAATAGTACTTAATTCCCAACAGTTCATCCTAAAACATGTGTTCCTTCTTTCCCCACTTCACTAGTCTGAAATAACGAGGCAGGGACCAGCCACGCAGTTAGGCTGGCTCTGCTCTTCTCTTGCTCTGCTCTGGCTGTCAGCATCAAAATTTCTATTACTGATCTCTCTCTCAATTGTGGGGGTCCTCCACTCTTATTCTTTTTTTTTTTCCCACTGATTTCTCCCTCCTCCTCATGCCACTCTTTCATTTTCTTGATTCTCCAACAGCTTTTCAGCTTGCTCTATGTTGGCAGGATGGGGGCCTACTGTATATTTTGTTCTGTCTGACTGGGGAAGCTGAAACTTAGCATCCCTTGGACTTCTCCACGTGTTGTGTAACTGAATTGTCTAAAGTGTTAATCATCATTTGATTCTTCTGACATTCTTAATGAAAAAATATGTACGCTAAAATAATAATGTAATTACAGAATTTGCTTTTAGCATGAATATATTTCTTAGTGACACTGAAATTATTTATTACTCCCAATATTTATATATTGTTTTGACAGATATGCAGTGAACTATGAATAATTTTAAGGTGGCAGTTTACTCTATGCAGCTTAAAAGCAAAGATTTTCCCCCTCCCCTTTTGCCCTATCACATTTTATTATTAATGGACACATTTGAATTGTCAGCTTTCCCAGAGCCTGGGTGTACGGGCTGGAATGATCAGATTAATTGCTTAACCATGTCACCACTAACTGGGAGTACCGAACACCCTCATTGGTTTGCTTTATCTTTTCCCTGGAAGTTCTTCTGTTGGTTTTTTTAGGTTTGTTTTTTTTTTATTCATGCTGTTAGTTTAAACATAAGGATTGGAAGCCAAAATAGCCTGTACCATGGAAATGTAGGCTTCCAGGAGCTGTGTGGGCTAGGAATAAACTTTTGACTCTGTCTGGAGGCAGGATGCTAAGACAGCCGAGCTGGCAGGTTAATGGTGATTGTCATGAATATTAAATGATAGAACCAAAACAAAACTCCCAGAGAGACACTTATGCACAAATCTTACACAGCAACACAACCAGCTCAGACAGCTGGCTCTCTGTAGGCTTTCTTGAAAGAAAACAGCGCTGAGGCGTGTTGGGATGATCTTTATAAACCGAAAAGCCAATTTGTGATGCACTGCTTGAAAGTTAGAGGCCTTAATGATTTATAGCTTGAGGCAAAAATCTGTTTTCTGAAGTAGATAAATAACAGGTAAACTATATCTATGTTGTTGTCTCTTGTATGAAGTGTTTCAGAATGGTTTTGATTTTTGTGCAGGCTGAAAATGCGTGAACAAATGTGAACAAGCCTTACTGTTAAAGTTCATACCAACTCTCTGGTGTGCAGGTATAGTCCCACTTCTTCCTCTGAAGTTACTCTAAATCCCCCTTTTGTTTTGGTTTTTTCTTCTAAAAAGATCACATTGCAGGGCACAGAATAATGAACTACATTTGGGGTTGTTTCTGTTTTGTGATTTGTCCCAGACAGGGTAAGAACTTGCTATTCACAGAGTTCCTCCTTTGGCTCCAGTGGTGTAAATCTATCTCCTGCTACATGGAAAAATTGCTCCAGTACATGCAAAAAAATTAAGAAGCTTGGATTTATTTGAAGTAACACCAACATAAATCTGGGATGATTCCACTAACAGCACTGCAGTTGTTCTCTGTTTCTAAAAGGATATCTAAAGGTGAGACATTCTCTGTGGCCTAGAGGATAATCTTTGCTACACTTTTCTAAGTTGGGGTCAGATTCTTGCACATACCTTCCTTGGCTTTTTATGGTTATGTAAATTTATACCAGCTTAATATGTGGCTCAATGATTTTCAGATTCCAAAAGGAATGAGCTGAAACAACAGTAAGTTTTCTCAGATAACTGCATGTAGACATGATCCATTTTGTGGTGTTACTCTGAGTATAAAAAGATAAAGTAAATCTAAACTATTTTTAGATGCTATGAAGCAGTCTAAATGAGTTGATGGAAAAATATAAAAATGAAAAAAACAGTTTAGTTAGAGGAAGTTGTGGAGAGTAATACTTTTATATAAACATACTGCCAAAGTCATTTGCTTTTCCAAACCCAATCTGTAAATCAAGAAGCGCTTTCCAGGAGGTCATGGAGGCCTCTCCAGGCATATGGTGCAAGCTGTCTGCTTTCAGTTCAATTCTACTGAAAGCAGAAGATAAACATTTAAAGTAGAATTTCAAAAGTATTTATGTAAATAATTGATGCGGGTGTTCCAGTGACACTACATGACTACAAACAGTGTGCACAATCAGAAATACAAGCGGCCAGCAGGTTCCCAGCTGTGAAGAAAACACGTTCAGTTAGATAATTTTTCAGCTAGTATCAGGATAACCCCTGATTTATTTCTGTTGTTGTTAAATCAAACAGCCTAGTGGAATGGGAGGGTTTTTTTTTTACAGACAACATATACCAGATACATTTAAAATACTTACACTAGCTTATATTTTTGTTTTCACAGTACTATAAGGAATTTACACATACACCCTCTGATAGGCCTGGCAATAAAATGAGCTACAGTATTTTAGAGTAATAGTTTGTAACTATTTTCCTGTGTATGAAAGTTTCCCATAAACACATATGACCTTGTGAAGCAGATATAGCTAATGTCATTATTCAGATAAAATCTTCCTCTTTTCCAAGCTGAAAAGCTCCTTTAGGTACTCAGGGAAGTTCAGGTTAATGTCTCTTAGCCTGCAAACAGGTGATTTGGGATCTTAGGCTCGTTGCTTACTTACTTGAAATATCTAGTCTACTTTACCATAAACTAGCTGAGTCTTGGGGATGAAGAGTTTACCTCTAGCTTCCATGTGCACCTTCATTTTGCACATTTTGAATTTATTGTTAAAACTCCTGTACACAATGTCTTGAAGTGGCTGAGCCTGAAATACTGTTGGGGTCATCAGGGTTTCTACCAGCATCTGAACAAACAGTGGACATATAGACAAATTCCAAGCAATGATAAACACGGATCAGTGTGGGTAAAACATTCTCTCTTTGGCTGAAAGATGAAGCACCACAAAGTGATGGTCCACTGGAGTGAAGAAAGTAAAGCCAGACCTTTATAAAGCAGCATTCTTGGTATTATAGCAGTTTTGGGGTCCCACCAGCCCAAATGTCCAACCAACATTACCTTCTTCAAATGGCTGGAAGTCCCAATAGTGGTGTAAGACCAAGGGAATTCAAGGGAAATGCCAGGAAACCTATGATTAAGGACTGCAAAGTTGTAGTGAAGCTGAGAATTGCACCTTCATTTCCGTGTCTGTGCTCACCTCTTCATTGGCAAAACTGCAGTCTTCTTTCTTAAACTGGAATGGGCATTATTTAAAGACAAAATGAGAAAAATTGTTAAGTTATGGTCTGAATTAGCAGCAGTATGATTTTCCATGAATCCAGGCACCTGCAAGGTATCAAAGCCAAAGGCATCCGTATTTTTGGAAAATGAGACTGAGGATGTCAAGCAAGGAGCCAGCAGTCACAAACTGTTTAATTCATGGTGATTTGCCCAGAACTGTATCCAAGGAGAATGTCACACTTTTCTGTTCTCAAATTTAACCTCATCTCTAAGTGCATCAGCAAGTTTCACCTCTTCTGAAACTGTACTCTCCCATGAGTTATTTATAATCTCCTGATGCTTCTTGTAAGTAGTTTCACTCATCTTCCTTCCCTCTGCCTCAGATTGTTATATCCCACTGAGATGCTGCAGCTTCACATATAAACCTTTCAGCAGCCTCTCTCCTTCCAGCTGCAAAGCATGGTAAACTCAAAAGGAGACCAGTCAGAGGAATGGGAAGGAATTTAGGGACAATATGTAGTATTTAATGTGTAGAATCATAGAGTCTCAGCACATACCAAACATCCATGGTAAACATGTGTTCTTAAAATCCTTTCAAGTTCACTAAAATCGGTAAGTTGGTCTTTTGCACATTAATACTGAGAGCTTCTCAGATATCCCTACAAGCTCATTTCTGTCTGCCATTTTTGTGCTATTTGTGAGCTGTTCAGTTTAAGAAATACAGGGAATACAACATGTTTTAAAAGACTGTAAGACAGTTGCCTTTGTCTAACTTGCTAGATCTGTCTGTTGTGTATCTCAGGTACACACGTATGTCTTTCTGTCACACAAAAATACTTCACAAATGCCTTGAAAGGCCTACTGTCCTATTCTTAAAAAGTATTGCATAACTATTATAAAGTCCAGAGAATGGTTAAACCATAAATAAGGACAAATCAGTGAAATGCTTGAGGCACTGCCAAGCATCATGTAGGACACAGTCCTGTTACCTAATGTAATCTCAATTTAAACATGTATTCCCTTTGATTAACACTCTTGCCTTAAGTATACTTAGGTGCGCTGCACAGTTCAGCAGTTCAGAATGAACACTTTGCTTTTTTGTGAAGCAGTATTTATTCTTATTAATAAGGATTTTAGGAGTTTTGCTCAAACACAAAAATTAATAAAGGGTTAAATGTAAGGAATAAGTTTTGAGTTTACCTGGCCTTTATCTGAGACCATTACCAAAACAGCACAGCAATGTAAAATAAAGGCTGTGTAGACACAGCCTCCAAAGAGACAAGTAACCTCCTAGGATACTTTTGAGTCACCCCAGCTGTTTTGAACCAGCTATCGGTTTAATCTATAAAGTTATCCTCCAAGCAATGAATTTCTTGGTAACTAAGCTGTGTATGTCCAATGCAAATGATTTTAGAATCTCTGCAAAGCAGCACAGAACCAGCCACAAGGAAGTTTTCACTTCAGTCGTCACCTAATTCTGTTCCGTCCAAACTGGCTGAAACAAATGCTACCTTTAAGGCATGTTTTTCATTCACAGATTTTGTTGCCTACAAAAGAAGGGTGCGAGGCTCTAAGTTTCAGCTCTACATTCAGACATTCCTCCTAGTTTAGGCCTGTTTTGATTCAGTTCGTGTGTTTGACTCTTTGCAGTACACTAACAGGGTTATGGTAATCTTTAAAGCCCCAGGAGATATGCCAAGAAGTGGATTAAAATTTTCACAGTGCAAGGGTTAGATCCAAGCCTCTGCTCTTTCTGCTGCCTTTGCACAGTATGAGAAAACTTTCAGCAAAATCTGGAAGGTAAAATATAGATACTGGGACACTGATTTCTTTTCCTTTTCCAGAGAGCTTTCTTTAAGTAGAGGGAAAATGAGGTCATATTTTCATTTTTTTTGGCTGGCTTATCTCCAAGATGGCTTGCATCCAGTTTCTTTTAAACTTTTCACTTCTCAGAAGAATATATCTCATGTCAGAATGATAAAGGTTCACGTCAAGAAATATGGTAGAAGATGGTAATCTGAACATTCATTAACAGCACAGAATTTCTGATGGCAACAGCTACAAATAACTTACAGGAAACAGTAATAGGAATTGTTTATTCCAGACTACTTCCTGTGGCTCTGCAGTTCGTCCAGGTGTACAAGGTCTATTTTTCACAGAACGTTAATCTCTGTTTCTCTTAGTTTGGATTTCTTGTCAACAGATAACTCCAGCCAAGACCTATGCATAAGTTTTGTAAACAAGTCAATTAGGACTCACACCTTCTATGGAACAGGAAGAAAAAAGCTAAAGCAGAAGTTGTTCTGTAAAGACCAGCAGAAGGATAATGGTTAACATTGTTATCGTTGACCACATTTGACAGAAGCAAAAATAGGAATCGCTGTCTGTTAGCAGACCTGCTCTGCCAAATCTACCTTGCCAGTATAAATTGTCCCAGTAGAACAATAAGACACAATATTTCCCACCTATTCTGTTTTCTGGGTTAGGGGTTTTTTTTGATCATGCCAAGGTCAGAATCATGCCTATGCTATTAGAGTACTTCTAGCAGTGATGCCCACACATCATACATGTAGTCCTTTGAAACTCTGGTTGAATAAAGTAAAAAAAAAAACCCTTTTGATATAGCACTGCTTGTTCTGTCAAAGCAGACACATTGTACGTCACAACTGTCTGAACTGGCATTTACAGACAGAGCTCTGAGTGAAGTAGTTACTACAAATTTAAGAGTTTAGGGATTTTTTTGTTTTAAAGCATTCACAGACAAGGACTGATTTCTTGGAAAACAGCCATTTTGTATACCATGTAAATAGCTTTCAGGTTATAGGTTCATGTGCATTTTACTTTATCTGAATATTACTTACGGTGTGTGAATTTGCCATGTAAGTTGCGTAGTTTATATATTGCTTCCTGTATGGACACAAAAAGCATTAGGCAAGAGCATAAATGGATGATGGCTAACAAAACTGTACGATTGTCATCACTTAAGTCAGTTCTGGGATTTCAAGATATCCCTGAGAATATCCAGTGTTCATCTGAAAATATGCAAATACTAATCAGAACTACTTAGCACGTCTTACTGATGTGCAGCTGAATCCTTCTGAGTAGCAGTTTTTTCACTAACAAAAGTAGTCAAATGCTTTTGACTTTTTTTTCTTTCAGTTCAACAAGATCAGCTGAAAAATTAGCATGACTTCCTACGTGAATCTTTTCACATCTCCTCTGTTTTCTCTTGAGCAGATGCAAACTACATTGAGCTCATTTCAGATAAATATGTTGATCAGTGAAAGAGACAGAATATATATGTGAAAGTCAGCTCATTCTACAAGTTCTTGGGAGGCTTGCAAGGGAAAACTGCTCTTCCAAATTATAATTTCTTAAATATATTGCCTGATGGTGGTTTTGAAACAAAAGGAGGTGGTTTACAAACTGTGCTCAGGCTTCTCCCATTCAAAACCACTGTACTTAAACAGATAAGCATCTTCTTTTAGTTTTTACTGAAACATGAAAGTCTGGCAGGTCTGACAAGTACAGTCTGAAACTTGATCCTACATTGATTCCTGTTGTTATGAAGTCACAGCTGGCAGTATCATCAGACCACAAAGACAGTAGCTGAGGCTGCAATTTTCAAAGAAACACAAGGCCTTTTCTGCATAAGAAAACTAATACAAAATCTGATTTTTTAAATCAATGAAACACTAATATTTTGGCAAAGGGCTACAAAAAGAATAGTGTTCATATAGACATTAGAGTTAGGAAAGAAATAACTTTTTTTAAATTTCTAATCCCAAATTATTGGAAAAATCTCAGTAGCTCAATCTGCAGGATTCAGAGTCCCTGCATTCTGGCAGCTGCTCTTGTTTAGATTAGGGTGCAATAACTAATAACTATGATTAACAGCTGCTAACACACGCATTCTTGGTAGGATTTCTCTTTAACTGCAATCTCCACAACTGCAAAAATAAAGATAATACTTTGTGTTTCATAACCCCTTTATTAAATTATGGTTGCTTTTATTTGTAGTCCTGATGCCCCAGTTGTTAAACAGAGAAGTCTTAAACTAGGGATGATAGAATCTATCCTGTCACAAAAATTAGTCAAATGTGCCATGGTCAAAGTGTGGGACTATTGAAAAGAATGCCAGGTGGGAAACAGCAACTCAGGTTATGTATCCTCTAAGTGAATGAACCCATCTGATATTTCTTAACATTCTGGAGACTTATTATTAAATACTAAAGGAAGGCAATTCTTGGTGCAGCAATTCATTAAAACCTCAGATCATTCAAGCACCCATGTTAAGTTAGCAAGATGCATATTGGAAGCAGCACAGCAAAAATAATGACATTTGCAATGTTTTCTGTAAGCAGCAAGTAAATTGAAAAGAAATTCTATGCTCTCCAAAGGAGGTGTGGAGTAGTAGGAGAGCTACAATAGGGCTTTACACAGCTTGTTTGTTTTGAGTGCAATTTATAGATCGTGAGGGCACCTGTTTTACTGGAATAATACAGAGGTCAGGGAAATGCAGCTGACTGAACAAAACAGCCACAGCAGACAGTTTGCTTCTAAGCAAAACACATTTCAGCCTGTTGGCAAGTAAAACAACCTCAAACATAAAATAGTGTTGTGAAATTAACACTAAAAGAAATACTGTAGTACTCTGAATGCACTTTTAAAAAGCAGTCAGCAAAAACGTGCTAAGGATGTATGCCCACTTAAAGCCTTATTATCATAACACTTCTAGTGAGGGGGAACCCGAAGTGAAATAGCCTAGGAAGTAATTAAATGTGAATCCTTCAGTTCCCAAATTGAAAAAGGCAACATTTTGCTTTCTAAAATGCACTCAGTCATGATAATCTTGTCTTTAATAAGAGAAAAGAGGGACTAAAGCATCTCCCTCACAAACACAAGTGAGGGCAGGTTGGATTTGCAAGGATCTTGCATTACAAGAGGGGGTTTGTATCACCATTTCCTGTTGCAACAGGAGCATTTCTTCACTGAAAAGAACCTGGAATTTAGTACAAATAAAAGCTGAGTTATTTGCTTTGAGAACACCAAAGATGACCTTCGTAGCAAGAATAGGAAAAGCAGGGAGAGAACAGTAACACTAAGCGACTCAGTGGTGACGAGTTGCAATCAAGCTACAACATTTCTGAAATGCAGCTGGATATGATAATTCCAGATGAAGCAAAGACTACTACAGTAATCACAGTAGCACAACCACTGAAGCTGCCCCATAAGGAAACATGCAAGGAGGAAAGAGAAGGGGATAATTATTAGTGAAATGCTGGCAACCAACCACCATTCCCACCAAACCCACACGCATTCCTATGAAGACAGCCAGTATTATCAAGGAGCAAACTCTCAGATGCTGTGGGTATGTATTCAAAAGGTCAGCACTAATAATAATCTGAATCAATAGTCTTTTATATGCCAATTTATTTATTCTACCCAGAGCACCATCCAACAGCGGGGTGGGCCGTGGAGTCCCTCCTGCAAATGAAGTGGTCTAACGGTAAGATGCAAAACAAGTTTAGAATGAAATCTGTAACATTGTGAAAGGATGGACAAATACATAGAAACAGCTTTTCTTGTTATTGAAATGACTGGCAGCTGTCCCCCGCAAACTACAAAGTGGAAAATCATCTCATAAAATCTTCCCTTCAAAGAAAATGGCCAAAATGCTAAAGAAATAGAACAAAATACAGAATTGCATTTTTATTATTACTGTATTATTAATACAAAATTTGGAGCAGCTGCTTAGTTTTTCCCACCTCGGTTCAAACTGTCACAGTGGCAGATAAATTCACATACGTGACAATTCACATTCTACTTAAGTTAGTGAAAGTCAGTGGTTAGCAGCAATTTATACAGCCCAGGCTTTTATGGTCCTCTTGTTGCTGAAGGACTGCCAGGGAAACACAATAAATGGGGTCTGCTTTCACCCTACAGGATCTGCACTTTTGTATTAAGTTAAATGGAAGAGGAACATGGAACTGCATGCTTCATTAAAACAGCACTGATGAAGCCAGAGTAAGAGCAAAGAAAAAACTAAGAGACATAAAAAAATGAGAGCTGAAATTGTCAATATAAAAATGTTAACAATATCCACAGGACACTAAACTGCTATAATAAACTTGTGCTGTAAAAGTATGTGATAAACAGTGGGCTACCATTTCCTCTTTTTGTCAGAGTGTAGGGACCTAGAAGGAAATAATCTAATATACATGACATCTTTGATAATTATTTTTAAAAATTAGAGTGTCATTTATCCAAAAATAATGTCACAGCCTTATTTAAAATGTCACAGTGGTTCTCATGGGGGAAATAAGATTTATTTTTCTTGGTTTACAGCTGTAGGCTTTGCAGAAATACTCTACAGTAACTGCATTTTAAGGGACTGAGTGGCTTTTTATCCAGTATTCTCAAACCTATCAAATATTAAACCCCACAATGCTTTTTAAAATGTAAGCCCTTATTGCACCTCTTTGTACTTGTGATACCTACATTCACATGAGGCACGGAGAATTGATTTTAGCTCATCTGGATAATGCATTCACACTTTTCCAAGGAGTTGACAACAATTTGGGATTTGCAAGACCACTCATGTTTCAATTATTAAAAACCCCCTTGTCTCTTCTAAGAAATGTAATTTCACATTGCAGACTTGTAAACAGAGAAATCAAGGCAGAAAGAACTTACATGCTGAATAACCCCCATATTTCACAGCAAACAGCCCAAGTGTATGACACCACTACAGATCTGTTTGTTTCCTCTAAACTATGCATGTACACACAAACATATTTCTGAACAGGAAACTGACTTATGATATCTAATTGTTGTAACAAACTCCAGGACATAGAATCAATCTAATATTCTACTGTGCCTCTCCCCAGGCATTCTCTAGGTACAAAAATATTCCTCAAAACTCGTCTTTAATGTTGAAATGTGGCTGATCTTCGGGTTTAAAGTCTAGATTGGGGCTGCCATCCTCATTCAGAATTCGACGAGAAGTATAGCCAACAATTGGATATTTGGCCTTATAAACATTATTGAAGACATCATCCAGGGACTTCAGTTCCTCTTCTGTGAGTCCTGTCTAAAAAAGAAGGGAAATGAAAGTCCTATCTCAAAGAAATAAAAATAGAGATATTTATACGCATTTTTTTCTTTTTTATTGATTACTATAAAACTTAAGGTCAGTTTTTGGGTTTCCTTTGGAGAGCATGATGAACAAATTTAATAGTATAATCTATAATTTTATTATTTTCATTCAAATTCAGCCTTGACAAAACTTTAATATACTTAGGTCAAACAAACGACTAACCTCCCTTCATCTCCCCTGTGTAAGTACATCACCTCAAATAAGCAATAACCCACTGCCAGAGTTAGCACCCGCTGCCATGGCAGTGACACAGGATACACTAAACCAACTGACAAAGAAAGAGATCTGCTCTCTGTGTGAGCATCTTTTTAAACAGCAGGTGATTTCCCCTTTACACACTTACATAAGTTGTATTGATTCTACAGATTAATAACTTTCCTCTTGAAGGCTGTTAGCACCTTTCATGAGCAGTAAATACATATCTATTTTATGTATTTAAAGAACATCCATGCATTTTGGTTTTAAATATGTGAGTCAAATAAATAAATTTTAAATTATTTTTCATCATCTTGCAAAATATTTAAACTTTGCAAAATGGAATTAAACCAATGGTCCATTTTCTTACTGTGTCATGTGTAAGATCTGCTGGATCCAGAGACATCTTTGCAACTCCTCTTGTTGAGTCTTTTCCAACCAAAGCATTGTATGGGGCTCCTTTTCCATAAAATTCTGTCAGATTAAAAAAAATAAAAATGCAGTGATGATCTAACAATGTACAGGTTATGTCCAGCCTCTGTCTTCCAACGAGCCTGTTAAACTTGTCAGTGAACTGAAAGCAACAGCTTAAGTCTAAAACTCTTCTTTCCAAAACTGATTCTGGATTTAATGCTTTTGGATAATATGTCCTAGTCTTTAAAAAAAAAAACCCAAACCAACCAACTAAACAAACAACAGAGCATGGGCTTATATAGTTGTTGAACTTCCTATACTGCAGGAAGAACTTCCTATACTCTTAAAATTTATCTATTATTTGGGGAGCTGTGCTTTACATTCTCATGAGATGTTTGTAGACTCCAACTTAGGATTTGAAGACCAGCCAACTTGTATGACCAGACAAGCTGCATTAACAAGGTTACCATTAGCAAGGCAACAAGCCATAAGTTTACTTATCATGACATTAAGGCAAGTGCCTAAGACCCTCATGGCCCCTTCAAACATTTTATAGCAAACATGGAATAAGTAGCAGGAATTCAAATTAAAACAGGAGTATTTCTTAGGGAAGGCACAAACAGCAAACCATAAATGATTTAGGTGTAAATGACAAGACAAGAAGCCTCATGAAATAGGAAAATTTTCAAGCAGAAAAAAAATTACTTGGCCCCCCACCCCACTTTTAGAATCACAGCCAACTCTTCCAAGAGTTTTGACCAGGCCACTTGGACAGCCCAGGTGGGTAAATACCAGCACAAAAGGAAAAGATGAGCTGCAGCAGTGCTGATATTACCATACGGGTACAACCAAGCCAGCTTTGATCTGGTCAGTTTTCATGTACCCAGGACAATAAAGTGCTGTAGCAGCAGCTTCCACGTGGCTGAGCCCACATCTGGTGACTCAGGGGTCTGGGCAGGTGTTTTCAGCATTCCTGTCAGCAGTGCCCGAGCTAACTGGACAGTGCTGGCTTGTCTGTGTGTGGTGTAATCTCAAACCAGTGTAAGTTCTACACAAAGCCTTTGTAGAGCAGCTGTCAGAGGAGGAAAACCAAGTTTTTTAAAAGAAGAAAAAGTGTGTTCTTTTTGTTGGAGGCTTCTAATGCATTGGGAATCTTTAAAACCAAATGACTGAACAATAACATGACAAGTAGACAGCAGACACAAACTAACCTTTTCCAGAGGTGACATCAAATACTACTCCCTTCACTGCCAGGTAGATGGGCTGTCCTTCCTGGAGAGAAAGCCATCAGTATATCCTCAGCACTTCAGCACAGGCAAAAGGCTGTTAGTTTTAGCTATGAAATCCATAAGCATTCAGGACACAAAAGAGAATTAAATTATCTGTTGTATGTTTTCTCTTGTTGTGTGTGTATACTAGCATACACAATTACCTCTTGTGATATTTCTTGCTTGTGCTTTAAGCTATCTCTGATTTTTCTTTTTTTTTTTACATTTTAACAAAATGCAATGAGAGAATCTTTTTAATCTAAACAACACAATCATAGAAGATGTCCCTCTTGCAGGTCACCCATTGCCTGCACACTCATCTGCTGAAAGATCATCCTATTCTATTCTATTCCTAATGCAGATGGATATTGCCCAAAATATAAGGCTGTATGGCCAACAACATTCTTTATTTGATTAAGAAACAACATAAATGCATAAACACATGCAAATCTGATCTGCTGACATCTGTTTTATTTAATAAGCCAGTGCTTCTGCTTTGTCTTTTATGCCTAAGATGTACTTTCAGTCAGATGTTGATTACTTTCCTGAAAGTATCTGGAGCAGACCCTGAGAAGTCAGCTAACAAGTTTTTCAAAAGAGAAGTGGATGTGTATCCATACAGGGCTTTATTGTTTTGAATGTGGAGTTCTGATGAGGTTTCCGCATCACACAAAGCTAAAAACGCCTTGTTATTTCCATAATCTTGTTTAAAAAAAGAAAGAAAAAGCAGAGGTGGGGGGAGGTGAGAGTCTAAATAAATACATGTCTTAATGAGTTACTGAGGGGAAATTAGTTTGGCTCCCACTCGCGGTAACCTGAGACTCCCTGGCAGCAGCACATCCCGCCCATCGTTCTGTGTGTGCCGCCCCGCAGGAGGCACCGGGGCAGCGGCTGGAACACGGCCCGGGGCGCAGGGGAGCCCCAGAGCCCCCG
>VWZF01006901.1:793437-835994 GCA_013396755.1 Sclerurus mexicanus
CCCGCACCACCTCCCGGCCCCGCACCGCCTCCCGTCCCGTCCCACGGCCGCACCGCCCCATCCCATCCCCGCACCGCCCCAACCCACTGCCGCACCGCCTCCCATCCCATCGCCGCACCGCCTCTCATCCCGCTGCCGCACCGCCCCACAGCCGCACCGCCTCCCATCCCATCGCCGCACTGCCCCATCCCATCGCCGCACCGCCTCTCATCCCGCTGCCGCACCGCCCCACAGCCGCACCGCCTCCCATCCCATCGCCGCACTGCCCCATCCCATCGCCGCACCGCCTCTCATCCCGCTGCCGCACCGCCCCACAGCCGCACCGCCTCCCATCCCATCGCCGCACNCCCGCGCAGGGACGGGCCGTGGGATGGGCACACGCCCCGGGGGCAAACACCCACGCGTGGGGTGCCGGCGCTGCTCCCGGGAGCATCCCAGGCGGTCGGCGGGGGAGGCTGGCAGCGTTTAGCCCGCGGGAAGAGGAGGCTCGGGGGGATCTTACGGCTCTCCACGGCTGCCTGGGAGGGGCTGCAGCCGGGTGGGGGTCGGTCTCTTCCCCTTGGTAATGAGTGGGACAAGAGGACTCAGTCTGAGGTTGCACCAGGGGAGGTTTAGGTGGGATGTTTGGAAAACTTTCTTCACAGAAAGGGTTGTCAAGCACTGGAACAGGCTGCCCAGGACAGCGGTGGAGTCACCATCCCCGTAGGTGTTTAAAAGACGTGTACGTGTAGCACTTAAGAACATGGTTCACTGGTGGACTTGGCAGTCCTGGGTTAATGGTTGGACTCCGTGATTTTAGAAGTCGTTTCCAACCTACACGATTTTATGATTCTCTTCCAGATGGGATGCACAGCTGGCTCTGTAACACATATCTGGTAATAAAAATATTAGTCAATTTTCATCCTCATTTCCCCTCTGAAGTTTCTCTGTTTTGAATGTTTCTTCACAAACTCAGCACACGCAGGGCAGGATTCCTCTTTATGACTTAAAAAATGCAGACTATTTTAGCCCAAGAACAGAAAGAATAAATAGGAAATTTTCAGATGACATGTTTTCCCCATGCTATAAATACATATCTGGGAAACATTCAGGCCTGGCAGAAGAATAAGCAGCTTGATGTTTCTAATTCTATAGAGAATTGAGAAAGTTAGAAACTTTTTACAGTTCAGATACATATATCACATCCCTCACTGCAGTGCTAGCAAATGAGGACCCGAAGGATTTAAAGCCTGGACGTGTGACACTGCAGCACCAGGGCTGCCTGACCACCTTGCTGGAATTCCAATCCCTGCTTGGCCATCTTAATCTCCGCACCAAGTCTTGTAAAAGCTGAACAGTTCAGAGAAGGATTTAGACAGTAAATAGGAGATAGTAATGAGTTTGATGTTTGTTTTAAGAATTGTTTATAAACTCTTCCTGTGTAAAATCCATATGTCTGCCTCGTAGGACACCTGTTCCACATTGCCTGAGGTAACACTCTTGTCCAAAGGCAGTTCTGTACACTGGTGTAAGCAGAGCTGCAGTAGATAATCCAAAGCAACTCCCCATAGTTCTCTTCTGGACAGCAACAGCAGCACAAGATGAGAAGCACAGAGGACTGAGAGCAGGTCACCACAGGATGGGGGTGACAACCAGTGGGCCACATCCCTGTATGAGGAGTTGGGGCCAAGCCTGCAGAGCCAGGGCATGGGGAAGGCGAGTTGCTGTAGCCATGTGGGAGCTGACTGCCACAGGCTGCCCTCTGGTGTGGCAAGCTGAGGTCCTGTGGGGGTGAAGGTTTGCAAGGTTGTTACTGTGATTCGCCTTAAGCGGCGAAGTTTGCCTACACTGCCTAAACAAGAACTCAGCTTCAGAATGGGCTTCCCGTCCCAGCTGCCCGTCATGTCCACTTGATAACTTCACATGCCACAAGACAGGTATGAAATGTCAAGCAGAAAAGAGACCTCTGGTAAGGCTTTGGCCAAACGTCTTTTGAATACTCCTGTTACATGTAAGAAAGAGCTCTGGAATTTGCCTGATTGCTTTGTCTGCAAATCTCCTGCATGCCTTACCACAGAGACCCAAGCTGCTGGGAAAGATGCAAAAGTCTGATTTGTCTGCTCGGTTCAATCACATTATAGACATACCTTGTATTCTAAAATAATTATTTATTATTTTACCACAGAGGAGGGCTGCAAGTGCAGAATGCTAGCCTGCATCTCTCTGAAGTGTTAGTGATTTTGGGCCTGCCTTTGAACCACAGACATATGAAAAAAAACTAACAAGAAGGAAAATATTTTCTTTCTGAAAGGGGAAGCTGTATATCAGGATTGCTATCGTTGAAGGACTTCAAACCTTGGTTATTAACTTACTAGGCACGGGTCTTGGGCATAGGGAAATGATCTACTGAGCAGGGAATCCCCTACAGTGTTGCGTCTCAATGCAACAAATGTTGTGCATGCTTTTTCTTGATGATGAAACATTAACAATTACTTCCATGCCGGGGAAGGAAAAAATAGCTGTGTAGGTATTCGTGGACGGATGGGTCCTGAGTCAGCTCTTAGGCTTTTATCTTGCTGAAGTGCCGCATTGCTTCAGGTGAAGCGGTGGTGGGTCACCCTACAAGCCCTGCAGAAGTTCCGTCTGGTTGCCAAGCGAGTGTGCTGTTTCGGTGCTGTGCTAACAGCCTTGCGCAGCAGACAATAAAAATAAAATTAAAAAAAAAAAGAAAATTAGAAGTAATATTTCGTGCAGCTCAGGGGCAGCTGGCAGAACCACCGCAAACAGCTTTTCCAGCCTGGCTCGTTCTTGTGCCAGCAGAAGCGCGCAGAAAAGACTCATCCTCCCACCACTTCGCACCTCCTGGGAGGGACGTAAATCTCACAGACCCCCCCCTAGGCGTGTGCCCATCCTGCCCGCCGGCCACGGCGGCTCTGCCCGGACTACGCCTCCCAGCAGCCCCGGGAGAGGCGGGGAGCGGCCGGGGGGGGGGCCCGGCGCCTGCGTGGCCCTGCCCGGCCAGGGCGGCTCGGCTCGGACCGGCTCGGCTTGACTTGGCTTGGCTTGTCCCGTCCCGTGCCATCCCATCCCATCCCATCTCGCCCCGCCCCGCCCCGGCGGCGGCCGCTCCCGCCGATGCCATGCTAAAGCCAGAGGTGTCCGCATCCTACCAGGAGGTACTGGGGGGCCGGGGCGGGGTGAGGGTGTCACCCGGCGGTGTCACCCGGCGGTGGCAGCGGTGTCGCCGGTCACCTGCGCTGCCCCGAGCGGAGCGCGTGGTTTGGGTGCGCACGGTGCCCGCGTTCCATCTCTGCCCGCGGCCAGAGTCGTGGGCAGAGGTCGATTTAAGAGCGCGGGGTCGGTGCGGCTGGCCCGTGGGCTCTGTTGGTAACGAGGGGCTGGTCTGTCGGGTGTGAGAAGGGGCTTTGGTACCACCCGAGCTGCCGCATCCGAAACTGAAGGCCTCTTTATCACCCTGCCAAGACCCCGAGGCAGCGCCTGGTTTGCATATCAATGTACAGGCTCGGCGACCGGAATTCCTTGCTCGTTCCTATCTCTCCTGCTTGAGACACGGGCTGTTTGTGCCAAGTTCAGCTGCGCTAGAGAGTTACAGCAGGGCACTTTGGTTTGTGTCTTGCAGGCAAAAGAAGTGTGTCTGTTTTCTTTTCTCTGCACGTGACAGGTAGTGCGGAGCTCAGTTTTAGTACGCTCTAATTTAGTTTAGTGCTGTCTGTTTAGTTTCAGCTTCTGGTTTTTGTGCCAGGCTAGAAGGCGTTGGAAGGTGATGAATCAGCGGACCAGCAAAAGGCCTGTATGGCCAAGTTCTGCTTTTATTTAAGAGGGTTTTATCCGGTGGGAGGGTTTATCAGCATGAATTTGACTTGTGGTGCTTGTTCGTAGGGGAGACACTTGGGACACTTAACGAAGTGGCATCGATGCCTGAAGTATGGACTGGACTATGCCTGTTAGGCCTCCACCTGGTGTATCAGCCACCACTGACACTGCTTCATACACTGGGGATTGCCCCAAACTCTTTGGCACAAGCCTAGCTGGTGTGTGTCTAAGTGCAGCACCTGTGTTTCCATCCCTCCTCCAGTGCCTGCAGCAGTCTTTGATGCTTCTGCCCCAAGCAGGAATGTTCAAATGTCTGGAATTTTGCCTTTTCTGACCTCTTGTTTATCCAGTACTTTTCTGTGTGCAGGACAGAAAAGTTGCTGCTGGGACACGGGCAGGCTTCTGCAGTTGTTTCTCACTCAACTGTATGTGCTGAGCCCAGAGGAATGCTGAACAAGGGTTTGTTTCATGCCCTTCCTGCCCTTGACATCCTATCCTATCTCTGTATCCTATTGCAAGCTTAACTGCCCTGCAGTTTGTGTTCCTTCTGCATTAGCACCATGCTTCACTTCCTTATAAAAAATATGATGTAGGAAGAGCTGGCCTGTGAGGGTGAACACAGTTGGTGTGCTCCGGGTTCACTGCTGACAGAACCCCCAAATCCAAGACAAGTGACAAGTGTGAACAAACCAGAATCAGCTGTCACACAGTAGTGCTGTGCCAGCTCCCCAGTCATTAGGAGAGTGGAGCTCGGTGTATTTGTGAGTTGTTGGGCTTGTGGGTGTGTGCTGCTGTGCCTCAGAGGGACAGCGTGCTGTGTGCTGTATGCTCAGAAAGATGGGGCTGAGCCATGGACAGGGCAAGGCTCTTGGTCACCTTGGTGGATTTATGCAGCTTCACTTCTTGTCAGTCCAGATGTTCAGGAACTGCTGTAAAATGTAGTTGGTTTTAGAGAAGGGGTTTTACACGTCAACCTACTCAATGCACCTGAGGCAATGTACTCCTGCTTTGGACGGACTGTCCTTACTGGCTGTTCTTTTCTGGTTTGGTGTGTGAAAAGCTTATGAAACCATGTCTGCCTTGTCAACTGAGATAAGAAAGTGTAGTTGCATATTGTTTGGGTGTTTTGTCTTGTTTCTAAGGAATGCTGAAAGGCAGTGTTTTCTGAGCTTTTTACAGAAAAATTTAGTTTGGAAAAGACCTCTAAGATCATCTTTCTTCTATTTGTTGAAAAAATTACTTTAGGTTCTCTTGAGAGGATAAAAAATGTTGCATGTTGTGTTGTTAAACATGTTGGGATCTCTTTGCTGTCAGGAGTAGAATTCACTTACCCTCTAAATAACCTCAGTCAATGAGGTGCCTGTACCTGGGGAATCAGAGATGTGTGGGAGTCAGGTGAGAAACTGGAGTGACTTGGTAACTTACACTACATTTTTTGGATCAGCTCTGGTACAAGGAATTTGCAGGAGTATAATTGGAACTGGCTTCTTAGCTGATTTAGCTGAGTCAGTGCAAGAGGTTCAGTGAGTACTCTTCTTGTATCAGAATAGCTTATTTTGGGTCAGGTAAACAAATAGAACTGGTGTGTTTCTACAAAAAGGAGCAGAGTGTTAATGTTTCCTTATTTTACAAAGGTAATTGAAAAGAGTATCTTGACCCTGGTAAGTCTCCTGCAAATGAGCTGAGTTTAGCCTGTTACCTGTTCAGTCCATGCCTCATGCCAGAGAAAATCATGCTTTATTTATGTGCTAAGCATTTAAAAACAACTTTGTAACTGCTTTCATCTTGCTTTGCATGATGCAAATGAATACAGAAACACAGCAGGAGGTGATGGAAGACTTTACGTCAGACTTTGAAGATGTAAAATGAGTAGACTCTTTCCTAATAGGTGCTAATGATGATCTGGTAACGATATCATGATGATTTCAATACTGAATTAAAGTTGGGTGAAATAAAAGCACTTCCTTATGGATACACGCAGGTTACTGTTGATTAAGCTAGGGGTGTAAAGTTTCTAGCCTTCAGTATGGCTGCTGCATCAACGGTACCCCCATTTTCTGTGAAACAGGAAGAAAGTTAATCTCCCTTACCCAGTGAGATAGGTGATGCTGAGTGTTTAGCTTGGACAGGTACTGTGCAACACATGATGTGCTGCAAGTTTGTGTCCCAGTTTGCCTTGCTGTAATCTGTGTGTCAATCCCTGCCAGAAGAGAAATTTGGAAACAGGAGCTGCTATATATATATATATAATATAAAAGGTATAGAAACTAATGCTTCATGATCTCATTTGGTACATATCTAATGTGACAAGCTTCTGACTCTGACAGAAGTGTCTTGGCAGTTTGGGCCCAGAGCTCTGAACAGCTAAAAAAGAAAGCATCTGGTCTCTGTTGCTGTTTCAGAAATACCGTAAGATTAATTAGTTGCATAACTGCTAATATACAATAATCTGTATATAATAATAAGTAAGATCAAATAAGTACCAGAAATATAGGGATGTTTGACTGTTGTCTCATAATGACCTATGTGGCTGAGACTGCATTTGAATGACTTGCCCTAACACCTGTCAAAATACATCTCGTGCTTTTTGCACCTCTTTATTAAGTCCAAATGCTCTGTTTGCTGGTATGTACTGTGGTTTGTTTCTGCCTGAAAATACATTCTTCAGTGACAGAATGAAGTTCCTGCTTACTTCAGAGGATGTTGTCTTAATTGGGGGTTTAAAGTGGGTTGGACCTGCCAGAGAAGTAATTACTTGGATCTTGAAATAAAAGGCAGTGCTATTGTTGAAGCAGCAAGGTAGAAGTAGGTTAAATTTAATGTGGTGTCTTTCTTTTTTTGTAGCATGCAAGTCACTTAATTTTTAGCTGTAGGTCTACATAAATGTGGCATTTGTCTTGCGAACAAGTGGAACTCATGTTGGGTGCTCTTGGACTGGGGGCATGTTTTTGTGTGTTTGGTTAGTTGGAGCCTCTTTTATTTGTACCATAGAAATTCCAGCAATTGCAAGTTGAGAGCATGTTTGGAAATTGAACCACTCTTTTAACTACACAGCTGAGTGAGGATGTGGAGCGAGTATCTGAAAACCCAGCAGATGAGAGAGAAGGAGAGATGGAAGTTCATGAAGATGCCAGCTCTGTTATTTTACCAGGTGAGAGCTATTGACCCAGAAATTACTGATTCTTGGTGCCTGATAAGCTGCAGCTGTGTGTGGCTTTGGTTGTTTTGGTTTTGTTATTTTATTGCACTTCTGAAAACTAATAAAATACCGAATTATTAATTTTTGTGAATCAGTACTGATGGAAAGCCAAGGAGGTTTTCTGATGACTGTTGTGAGAATATTTCTTTGTCATGAACTGTGCTCAGTCAAAGAAGATTCAGCACATCTGGCTCTGAGATAGCACAGTATGTCATCTTCCTTTGTGTTGTGTCTGACCTGAGCTGCAGCATCTGTGGTGGCTGTGGGTTGCAAGCAAAGTCTGTGCCAGATTTACATGGGCAAGATGCAATATTGAACAGATGTGCCTTTAAATAGACTTTTAGTTAGACTGTTCAGGCCCGCTCTTGGAAGGGGTGGAGCAGTGTTAAATGGGCTTATTGCAGCTCAGGTGTAAGCACTGAGGTAAGCCCACCTGAGAGGAGTATGATCTAAATGTCTTGCAGCTGTTCAAGACATACTTGTTTCAATAGTGCAATTTCATGCATATTAATGTCCGAATTAATTAGCATTTACTGCCATCTCCTAACATGTAACTTGGGAACATGTGTGTGATCACGGACCTTTGTAAGAGGTTATGAGTACAATAGGATTTCCTAAAAGGCTTGTGTTTGCTGTGGGAAGGAGCAAACACCAAACCATGTCGTTAGAGTTGAAGAGCAGCACATGGCATGGTCTCAGAGGGCCTGACTCATTAAATTATCTCCTTTCTTATGTTGGATTTTAATGTTTCTTTTTCATGTTCAGCTGTTTATCACTCATGATCAAAGCGTGATGTGTAACTCAAGAGTACATGAGCTTTTTTCTTAGAAGTATTTCTGAAAGAAATGGGAAATAGAGTATGGAGAAAGCAGTGTCTGTATGCAAGTGAGACTAGTGTGAAGATCTTCAGAGAATAAGGTTTGAAGGCAAGGAGACTGTGAGAGAATTGGCTCAGTCTTTTTCTGTGATTGTAAGAATCCTTTTGTGAAATTTTAGGCAGAATGCACAAGCCATTATGAACTGGAGGGTAACATATCTAGTGACCTCTACTGTAGTGCAGATGCAATGCAGAGAGCTGTGCAAGAGCATTAGAGTAGTAAATCATTCTGCTGATGCATATGCTGAGTGTGTAAGAATCACCTCAGACTGGAGGTGGGGAAGGAAGTTGTTTTTTCCAGAAGCAAAGATTGACCATGAACAGACTTTTTCTTATGAACTTTGAACTTTTTTTCCAAGTTGTCCTTGAAAATAGACCTTGTTTCCTGACTGCAGTGTCCTTAAGCAGACTGCCAAATTCTGGCATGTGAAAAAGAGGCGCAATCTTAGGATACTTGTATGTCACACTTGAGAAGGAAACATCTGTTTGACTGATTGTCAAAATCAGCAATAGCTATGGCTTTTTAAGTCAGGCTGAGTTTGAAGCTTACTTTCTTCTCAAGTGATCTTTAAATGTAAACTGTGTAAATTCAGCCCAAATATCTGTATTTTAAAGTTCTAATCCATATTCACTTTGGTTCCAGATGGTGAACTGGGTACCACTACCCCTTCTTTGCGTTTCAGCAAGACCTGCCTAAAGAATGTTTTCTCAGTAATTCTCCTGTTTATGTATCTGCTGCTCATGGCTGTAGCTGTGTTCCTTGTCTACCAAACCATCAGTGACTTCAGGGAGAAGCTCAAGCACCCAGTGATGTCTGTCACTTACAAGGAAGTGTCCTTATATGATGCACCTGGTAAGAGCTGTAACAAACAAAATCATTTAAGTTGTTGTGCACATTTTTCTTGGATTGTTAAAAATCTTTGGTGTCGATTCTCCAGGGCCCAGAGTGCGTATAATACTTTGACCCAGACCTTTTGCTTCTTCTTTTTTTAATCTATGTTGTGTTGACTTTACAAAGAAATGTTGATGTTGTGAAGGAGATTTTGGGAGCTTTCGTGCAAGTAACATGAATGACAGAAGCTGTGATGCATTGCACAACATTTGATAGACAAGAAGTGTTTTCAGACTCCTGAATGAGTTCTCTTTTAGAGAAAGAAAATAATTCCTTTTGGAAATATTCCCAAAACTGTATTGTTTAAACAGGGTAGCACATAGGATGTGTGTCGGGAGCTCAGTGCTGATCTGGACAGTGAGATGCCATTCATAGTAAAGAAGGTGAATTTCTCAAGCCAACTACAAAATAATCACAATGCCACTTTCTGCTTGCATCCTGCATTGTTTACAACTTCGTATTAAGTCAGTAGGCAATGAAAATGTGATGGGACTGCAGGGAGCAATGTTGGCATAAAAATGCAGCGTGACAGCAGAATCTGTGTTGCAGTTTGCAAGAGGAATTACTCCACAGGAGCATTTTTGAATAGTGAGTTCTATCCTTATTATTTTTTTAAATTATCCAGCAGCCATTCATAAATAGAGCCATGGTAGCAAATGCAGCTCAGTCGGTCATTGGTCAGTTTCCAATTTAACAATAACACTTTTGTTTGAAGTGTTACCACGTGTTACAAATAACCACTCCAGTAATTGTGGCTGAAAGGTGAGTGTTTCAAAGTTGTTGCCATATTCCTGTAGTTGTTTTTGTGTATGGTCAGTTAGGCTTAGCTCTGTAAGTAGGTCTTTGCTTTTGGACCGTATGGATTTGACTGTAAGTGCAAGCAAGCTCGAGCTTTTCCCCCTTTT
Organism: Sclerurus mexicanus; assembly: GCA_013396755.1. Classification (NCBI taxonomy): domain Eukaryota; kingdom Metazoa; phylum Chordata; class Aves; order Passeriformes; family Furnariidae; genus Sclerurus; species Sclerurus mexicanus. The sequence continues at coordinate 803,124 of VWZF01006901.1, forward strand.
TATTTTTTCCACATGAGCTTTTCATACAGCAACAGGAAGAAAATTTCATTTAAAGAAGCAGAGCAACATACATGTAAATCCAAAAGTACTGCTGGGGATCCCTGCCAGGTCAGAGAACCCAAATTAATGTAGTCCTTTAGTTTATTGCTCTGTTGAAGAGATGAGATAGCAACTTGCAAGCATGGAGTTCTGAAGAAAGGGGTAAAGCATTTATAGACTGATATATGCTGAGTGCTTTGACATCTCACATTTTGATGGGCACCTCATTTCGGTTGTGTGAGTTAATTATATCTAATCAATAATACTTTTTTTGTGTGTGTAGTTGGACTAGGTTATCATCCAACAAGCTTGTTTCCAATGATAAATGTGGCATATGAGGTGTAACAGGATTTTGAGGTTTGGGTCTTACATTTTGCTAGCCTTCTAAAGCTGAGGTGGCTGGGGCTCTTTGAATGAATGCTGTTGGACTGAAACAGTAGGTTTATAATACATACAAGTTTCCATTCAGGTAAGCAGCAGCCTGCCTACTCAGTGGTGTAAATACTAAGGATGGTAATAGGTAGTGCTTATTTGATGGCTTTGGTTTTTATCTTGACATCATATCCAGTGAGCAGAAGCTGCTGGATGTTCTGAAGAGCATCTCTTGACTTTTATTAGATCAGCCAAGTAATCTTTGATATGTCATGTATAGCACATGCATTATTTCCAATTAAAATTGGATTGTGTTAAATGCTAACAGCTGAAAACACGTACAGGCTGAAGCATTACATGTCCTATTTGACTTCAGTAGTCTCCTAACTTACAGATTCATTTGGGATGAAGGGGACTGATGTATTAGCTGCTGATTTATGGAAAGACTACAGAAACTTAGTAGCTTCTGTGAACCTTTTGAGTTATTGTAACAGAATAGGAACCCTGGTATTTTTCAGTGCATCGTCCTGATGCAGCTGTCGATTTTGACCTGTTCCAGAAAAATGCAGGAGAGCATGGTTTCATTTGATTGTTTTGCTGGATCTTGAGGATATCAGTATCCTGACAGATTCAATTCCAGAATGAAAATCTATGTACTTGGGAAAGAAATCAGTGCTCTCTAACATTTCTATCCCCAAACAGGTATTGCCTTTTACCCGGGGAAGGCTCGGCTGCTTAGCTGCAAACATCATTACTACGATCACATTCTGCCTCTGAAAAATCCAGGTCAGCCAGGAGACATTGAATGCACCACTCAGAGAATCAACTACACAGATCCTTTTACTAATCAAACTATGGTAATAATAATAATATAATAGAACAAAGCTCATTCAGTATGGGTTTGCTGCTCATAATTGTATTTGAAAGTAAATGTATTTACTATGTGCTGTAAAAAATCCTTTCTTTCAGGGTTTTTTCAAGCCATCTGTCCTTTTGTTTTCAGAAACGTAAAAGACCTCAGTCAGTGTGTACATGTTATGGAAGATGAGCTGTCATGTGGGTGTGCGCAGCACAAAAACTTGAATGGGATAAAATAAGTAATTTTTCACAAAAAAACTCTCACTTCGTTCCTGTCTTTAATGAACTGGGAAGCATTCTCCTTGATACTGTAAACCTGGCTTTGATTGAAAGCCATAGCAGTCATTCCATTAAAGCAGGATAGCTAATCTCCTTTTCTGTATTTGCTGGGATTTACATACTATATTTGTCACACTTGGAAGAATCTTAAATGGCCACCAAGTGTTTCATCACACTGAAGTGCTGTGAGCCAGCAAGATGGGTGCATTGAGTGATTGCCTTAAATTGCCCTTTAAAATGCAGGGAATCTGCCTTCTGTATAAATAAATGTTCAAAAAGCACAAATTACCATATGTAATACTTTAGATAAAGTGATTGTTTTTAAGGAAACTAAACATGAGCAAATAAACTGTCTAGGTACCCATTTAGTCAGCTTTGTCCCTCTCCATATTTTGCTTTTTGTCCAGTCACCATTTGTTTTTAGGAAGCAGCTCCTTAGTATATTTGAAAATAATAGTCTAGGTGCAAATCTAATTTAATTTCTGCTCCTATATGCTCTTTTTTGCATGTTTTAACAAAATAAGGGCATGTTTTTTATGCTGTGCTGTAGGCTCATTTAGAAGCTTGCCCATCCAATAGACTCCAGTCCTGCAGTGGAATAGAGAATCATTGAGGCAGAGACCTCTGATGTTCTCCACATCAGACTCCACATTTACCTGTTTCATGTCAAGAGCAGAGTTCCAAGACTTTAATGCTCAAAACAGTTTTGTTTGTCCTTCTGCAGAATGCAGGGCCTTGACTGGCAATCCCACGTGAACTCAAAGGATGATGATGGGATTAAAACAGGTTTCTTAGAAAAACACTAAATCTTGATGCAAAGACTTCATTTTTAAACTACAAGGGTGGATTCCATTGGCATTCTCGTTGGATATTTTAATAGATGTGTACTTAGTAGCAGCCTAGAAACTCTCGGTGTCTATTAGATTTCTATACAGTATTAGTGCCTGATGGTAATTCATGAACAGGAAATGAGGATTCCTTTGCTACTCTCACCATCTCTGTTTGCTTACAGAAATATGCTTTGGTTGTTCAAGGCCCTCGTGATGTGAAGAAGAAGGAACTGGTATTTTTGCAGTTTCATTTAAATGAAACAGACCAAGATTTCAGTGCTATTGACTACCTTCTGTTTTCTTCTTTCCAAGAGTTCATCAACAGGTATGTAAAGGGATGAGCCTGTAACTGCATTGAACTCGCTACCACAGTACTAAAAAAGCCCTGCTTTCCCAAGTCAAAATCAGACAGGCTTTTATGTTTTTGTTTTTTTTTAATGTGTGGGTTATGCTGATGCTCTTTCATGTCATTTGCTAATCTTACTTTTTAGAAAATGCATTGAGAATTTTTTCAAAAATGCATTGAGAATTTTTTCAGTAACAGAAACTCCTCTCAGCTGTGCTTAAACCATTTGTTGCTGCAGCTTCTGAAAGTGAAGTTTGTGCTGGCTTCCTGCTGTATCTGCTGCTGTGAGTGATCAGCAAGTGTACTGTCCTGGGTGGTGTGTCAGGAAGTGCACAGAGAACAGCAATATTTCTCTACCATTTGGGTTTTTTTAAAGCGGTTACTGTAAAGATCAGATCCCTAGATTGATTTGTTGTGACTTTATTGAAAGATTAACTGTATTTCATTGTATTATTGGCTTTATGTGGGATTGTACAGAATGATTCATATATGGGGTTCTCAAAATTGCTTCGTATTGGTTTGATATTGGTGCCATTGGAGTGACTGATCAACCTTCTTCTAATTCTAATAAGAGTGGAATTAATCTTGAACTTTTTTCAAAGCCCCACCCTTTTTCCCACCTTGTGATAATAAATTTCATACTTAACTGTTTAATTTTTGCTTTAAGTTCAAGTTCTGTTCTTATCTCTGCAATCCAGATTAAAAGATAGACTAGAGATGTTAGTCATATTGACATCTGACAGAAAGCCTTAATTTGGTAATAGATACTCAGTGAAAAAGGGACAGGGGATAAAGGACATACGCAAAACAAAATTAGGTGAGGGAGGGGAATAGTAATAATGAATTTTATTGTAGCAATGCATTCCCAGAGGCTTGAACTTGTCCTAATGGTGCTCTTCAGATACAGCATAGACTGGAAGTTTTCAGTCACAGTATCTCTGGGTGGCCAAAGGCATAGCTAGGCCTTGGAAGCCACATTTCTGTGCTCATTGTATCAGTTTGCAGGTAAGCCATTTTAAAGAGCTCTTCCTTCCCAACTTAAAACATGTGTCCCACTTACATTGGCAGTATTTCTGCAAGCAGGCTGCAAGTGTGCATGCTACTGGCCCAGGCACTTGTGCCAGGTGTTGTGCAAATGCGGGTTAGATGTGCAGAACAACAATGTGCTTAGTGCAAAGGTCTGAGCTTCAAGGCTGTGCTTGTGCCAGAGTAGGTGAGTCGGTTAGAATCATCTGTCAGCTGCCTGGCAGAAACCTGGATCGCAACCTTCTGCCTCCAACTTTGCCAGGTCAGATGGGTTACGTGGCAGAATTGGTCCCCGAAAAGATGAGGAAGTGTCACTTTGTTCCTAGAGAAGCTGCCTTATCCATGTGTTGGAAGGCACCAGCATGGGAGCCAGGAGAGTGAAGGCTGAGCCTCAGTTATGTTTGGAGAAAAGTGTAAAGATAAGTAATGGGGATGTCTGTTTGGGGATGAGTGCTTTGTGCCTGTTTGAGGCAGGTGGTAAGAATGGGAGTTGAAACTGATTTGGAACTAACCCAGGTTAATGGTAAAATTGGCAAAGGTATGTAGACCTTAGTAGTAAATGATCTGCATGTCTAGATGAAACACAGGAAGAGAATCAGTTGTGAGTAAGATGCCACTAGTGTCTGTTTTACAGTGTCCTCCAAAACTTGGTACAAATGGTATGGCTTGTCTTGCTCAGTATTGTGTTAGTTATCCTTCTGTCCCGGGGCATGAACTGGACAGGCTCAGGGCAGGTTGCAAGTTTGTTTTCTCCTGACCATGAAGTGCATGTGAAATTGCACTGTATGTGTGGAATGCACTCATTCTGTCCAGCTTTCAGTAGAAGAGAAAATAGAAATGATTTCTGGTTCATCAGCAGCTGCTGAATTTAGTTCTTGGGAAGTCTGGACTAAGGTATCTGTAGAAACTGTTGTGTGTCCTTCCACAGAGCCTCTAAAACTTCAGTTAGTGGCCTCTGTCAACTGCTTGTCCTGACAGTGTCTCACTTACTGGTTATGAGAGCACAGTGTTGGCACTGTGTCCAGCAGTTCGTGTACAGTGCTATCAGAGACGCTAAAACTCACCAGATACCATCATTACCTTCACAGTTTTTTTGCTATGGCTGCAAACAGCTTGTGTTGGGCTGGGCAGGCAGACTGATGTGAAACGTGTACGGTATTCCATCATCCCAAATCATGATTTAAACCCCCTTGAAACTGGTGAGAAGAGTCCTGCCCTATCTACGGCACAGTTTCTGTGTAGACAGTATTATGTGCAGCTGATTTTTGCTTTAAATGGCAATAATTATATTGGTGAAGGCTGCTGAAAGCATCAGCCACAAGCAGTAATAAAAATGGCATCTAGAGACTTGTATCTTTAAAGGTTTTTTTTGTGGCAATGGCAAGTGGTGAGGACTCGAGCAAGGTCCAGTTGTCTCTGTTGAGGGTTTTATTCTCTGCAGCTCTTCTGTTAAAATTGGATCACAGACTACACGAAACTGGCACTGCTCTCTAGTTTTGTTCTGGTCTCCACAGAACACTGCTGCACTGTGTGCTGTTGTTGGCCTCTGAGTTGGAGGGATACTGCTGCTGGCTTCTTTTCTTTTTTTTCTATTTTTTTTTTTAAGGCAGTGGCAGCTGCTGTCTGTACCATATTAATTGGAGGGAAGGAAATAATGAAACCCTTGCAAATTACCCAAAAAGTGTGGCTAAAAATACAAGTCATTTTCCTGAACTGTCATTAGTATAATACATGGGTTTTAAGAAGAAAATCCTCTGAGCATATTACAGACAAAACTATTGTTAGTATAGCATGTAAAATTACTTATGGTCCTGTGAAATTATGGATACCAGTCAGAAAGATCAGAGATTATTAAAGGGTCTAAACAGAGCTCCATGTTCATGTCTGTGACCTGGATTGCTGCAAGCACAGAAACAAAGTATAAGATAAAAGTGTCAAGACATTGGGTACCACACCAGCTGACCCTTTATTAGATCCCGTGGCTGGCTGAGAGTTTCCTGGTCTGGGTAAACACAAAAGCAATAAACACAGATTGGAATCTGGTGGTGGGATGCCCTAAAAACTGCCTTGGACTAACACGGGTTAGTTCATAGAGACAGGTGTTCGAAGGATCCGCTGCAGACCAGCCCAGAATAAGGATAGTGACTCCCACACCTGGGACAAACACAGTCTCTCATGGCCTGACATTGACTGCTGTGCGCAGTGGGCTCCCTGCTAGCAGGCTGAGCTTCAGTGGTTACCAGAGAGTACTGGCTGAGAGGAGACCGGGGCTTTGGAGTTCACCTGAGACAGTGGCCTCCTGCAGTTCTCTTTCTCTGCTGTGATGTAGCAATTTTTACAGGGTCTTGAGGCACCATTATCCTGGGAGAGCCTGGTGCAGAGTATTCTAGGAACCTTACCATACCTCTAAAGGACAGTGTAACAGGCAGAAAAACTAACTGAAAAACAACAACCAATAAAACCCGAAAAAAACCCCAACCAACACCAAAACAAGGTGCATCCTTTGTAGGTTGTCTGTCTTTGGAGTGAAGAGGGAATTTAAAGAAACTGCCTAGAGAACTGTTCTTCAGCTAAAAATCGCTTTCCTGTCTTGTGTGCATTTAGTTGTGTGTGGTTTTAAAGCTGTGTTATTTGCCCTCTGCCACAATTTATGCAAAGCTTCTGCTTCTCTGCTGCTCCTCCTGCCCTCCCCTTGCCATTTTTCCCCCCCCTCACTCTGTTGCAGTGGTCTGAATTATGGCCAGATGCAAGAAGATGCCTTCTCAGATCACTTCTCCACAGCTTCTCCTAAGATATTATTAATCCTTCTTTTCCAAGCCTACAATTACTGTCGAAGGCAAAGTATACCACTGCTGTCTGCCTGCCGTGTCAGTTGTGGCTGTATCGTTCAGCTCTGTGTCATAACTTCCTGCCTCGATTTTCCATGTTGGTTTGGAAAGCTTTTCTAGGATGCTGTATTTAGTCTGACATTAGGCGTGTGACTGGCTGGCGGGGTGCTAATTATGTATGTTCCTCTCGAGTGGTAGAGCACCCCCAGTGCTCTTCTGTCCCATCAGCTGCTGCTTTACCCGCATCCTGAAGGGGAAAGAAGCTGTTGTTGGATTAGGTGTCCCTGTGTCACCGGTGTGTATGGTGAGGAGCAGTCAGGCAATGGGCTTTGTCCTTACACTCTGCCCACTTCTTTCTTGTGGGAGTTAGAGAGGTGCACTGCCATCCTGTTGGGGGTCACTAAACAAGCACCTTATGTCACAAATAAAGATATTCCTAACTTGCTAAAACACCCTGGGAATAGCATCTGTCTTAATGGGTAGCAAAGCATGTTAGTTTTCCTTTCCAGGAACGCTTCTCCTTTGTGTGTGTGTGGGCAGTGGAATTCTGTGCTTGAGCCCATCGCCTGAAGCCCTGATGAGAGCAGTGGCTTTGCTGGGTTTTGCCTTCCTGTGAACAGGTGTGTGTTGATCTGTTAAGCCTCAGCAGGAGGTGTAGTACAGAGGAGCCAGCAGTGAGATAATCTTCTTATCAGTGCCAGCTTTTCCTGCCTTGTAGACAAGGCATCTTGGTTTATAGGAAAAAAACGAGCCCTGGTTTTGAAAACTAGGAAAAAAAAGACAGGAAAAGTGCAAATCCAGCGAGTGTTGGTTCTGGACAAGTCTTCCTGATTGGACTGTTCTCTGGAACAAGAGCTTGCTTCTTCAGCTGTGCTTCTCTTCTTTACCAGAACACCTTCATCTCCGAGCAGACCTGGTCATGCATGCCCTCTGCCATACAGGAAAAGTGCACTCTTTCCCTTCACCTAGGAAGAAAGATTTGGCCTGGGTCAAAACCCTCTCCCTTGTTTTAAGGACCAGCATACCCTGAACATGTTTCTGCAAACTGAATCTATCTTTAGTAAAAATGGGCAGTATAGGCTTTAATGATTCATGACTCATCACAGTGGTTTACCCCGTCTTCTCAAATGAAACCTTGTTACAAAAGCAGCTGCAGGGCTGGCCTTGTTTCATGGGGATTACGTGAAAGTGGCTAAAATCAGAGTAGGTAAATAATAGTACATAAATAATATCTTGGAAGGGGCTCCAAGTAAATAGCATGGTTAATTCACTGTGTCCTGTGCACCTGGTAGAGAAGAGATGGAGACCTCTTTACTACTTGCAGCATGAGGGATATTGGAAGCCTTAAAATGGCTTAGAGTCACAGCATTGAAAAAAACAACCAGCCAAACAAACCAAAACACACAAAGCAATCCTGCTGTTCTGGGGGCTGCAGATATCTGTGATTGCATATTGGGAAAACAGTCATGTTGTTTCAGGTGAGAGCCTTACACCAAAGGTGTAGTGTTTCCAAAATAATAGCAATATACTGAATGTAAATTTCAAAGCATTCTAAGTATGTCTGCATTGCAATTGGTTTGTTTGGCAGCCAGTTTATTTGCATCTCAGGAATAAGGTGGAGCAGCCTGCCCTGCCTCTGGGCTCTTCTTGCTTCTTGATTTCCTGGGGTCCTGGCTCTGTTCCTTTCTGTCCCGGGGATGACAGGTGAGCGGAACTAAACTCCCCTATGAGGCAGAACAGTCCATAGGGGGTTGTAGGGTACCAGGTAAGTCTTCTGCAGTTAAGGATGTGCTGCCATAAATGAAAACATCACTGCACGCAATGTTTTAGATATGTTGTATTTAGCAGATGAAAGATAAAAAGGAATTGTGGCCATATTTTGAAGCGCCTGTGGGTCTGACATTCTCTTGCCTACGGTGCTCAGGGTTTGGTCAGTAAAGTAATGGTCTTTTTCCTTTAGTCCAGAAAAACCAAAATTCATGAAGGACTGTGAGAGTTCATACTCCAGCTGGAAGTTTTCTGGAGGCTTTCGAACTTGGGTCAAGATGTCCTTGGTCAAAACAAAAGAAGAAGATGGTAGTGAGACTGTTGAATTCAAACAAGAGGTAAAAAAAATAAAAATAAAACCATGGCAGTAATTATTTTTTTTTATCTTGGAGCAAGTAGCAATATGAGTTGGAAGAAAGGTGGGTGTGTTGGTTGGTTAAGTGAAACATCAGGAGCTCGGTTTTTGTTTCATTGCATCCACTATGCCACTTGCTACTGTGCAGTTTTGGCTGTACAGTTATTCATGTTCTTTCTTAGCACGGAGCAGTTCTGTATAAGTGTAAATGTCTCGATGTGCTCAGCTGTTGGTATTGGCCTAGTGACACATCTCAGGCAAACATCTCCTAATAGGGAGGCCAGAAATCCAGGCCTCAAATGTGTAACATGTGACACCTGTAGTGTGAGGTCAGGGTCCAGAGAGACTGACAGAAATGTTAACATAGCTACCTTTAGTTCAAGGTGGAGAGCAATTGCCAAGGGAATTGTCTAAATAATAGCTAGTATTGGAAAGAGGTATTGTTTAAGTTACCACAGGGGCTGATGTGAGGATGAAGAGGTAAATGTAAGCCTTGTATCCTTTGTAGCAGTCTCATGTCTGCTTTTTGTTTGGGTTTGGAATTTTTAGCTGTTGAGTGTCCTTAGAAACACGGAGTGACTTAACTTCTTGCATCATTTAAGACTAGAAAAGATGCATGTGGAAGATGCAAACTTTAATGTAGAGAGGAAATGAGTCTGACTTTCATTCTGGCTCTGTTAACACTAATGGACAGGCAAATAATTGTGTTTTGAGTTTGTTTAGCTCCAAGTGTTTGTTGGAAAGGAAGTGTCTCATCAGTGCTGAGAAATGAGAATTTTAAGAGCAGTCCTTCCCAGACGGTGTCTCTTCCAGAGATTACACTTTCTCTTAGTCCGTGGTATGTTGTAAAGAGCATTTTGTGGAGAGCAAGATGAAGCAGAATCTTCAGTTCTCCTGTCTTTAGTTCTCAGAGTTATGTGGCAGAGCCTTAAGGGAAGAGCAGAGCTGTGACTGTGAGGTGGGTACTCTCCTGCTCCAGGAGAGGAGGACTGGAGGCAGATCCCAGTCATGTGAGTCCCAAACTAATGCCTGAGGTCGGAGGAGAGAGAAGAATGCACTGGTCAGCTGCTGACAGCAGTTGTCTGTCTGTCCTTCATCACCTGCAGCTCTGTATCACTTGCCATTTGGTGCTTACTAAGTGTAGGATTTTTGAAAGTCCTCCTTTGTGTGCCCAAGTCTGATGTATCTCAAAGTGAAAACAAAAGGCTGACTCAAACTCAGAAAAAAAAAAAAAAAGAGCTTTTTGTGGCCATAAACATCTACTTGGTTGAACAGTTGTGTACTCTGATCATCAGGGTAATTGAACGCTGTGTTGGGGTTTTTTTGTTTGTTTTGTGGGTTTGTTTTTAATGAAATGTAGGAACTAGGAATCAGAACCCTATTAATAAAATAGCAGGAGTTGAAACAGCTCAGGTGTAAATTGCACTTGCTTTGTTTGACAGTACTACATCTGCTCAAATTGCGCACGGCAGTCCATTAGCCTTTCAAATCTAAAACTGGGAGCTGGCATACCGGAAAGATGGATACAAATATTAGGTCAAACAGCAGAGTCAGTCACTCTGCTAACTAGCTCAGTAGTCATTCATTTGAATTTTCTTCCTTTCCCATTGCCTTCATTTCGCTTTGTGTACTGTTTGTTTCCCGGTGCGTGGTTTTCTTGGATGAGTGTAGTTGGGGCACTGGTAGCCTGCAATAAGGAAATGAGCTGTACAAGTATGGGGTAAGTTGACAGCAAAGGTGTTTGACCAGAAAACAGGAGGTGCTGAAGCTCCCATATGCTCTGAATGGACGCACATGGTATTCTAGCTCCTGCTTCTACTTGTTTGCAGCCTAAAATCTGGGCAGGGCAGGGTCTGTGGAGAAGACTAATAGAAACCTTGAGGTATTTGTAAAGAAACTATGCCATGGTAGATGGGGGGCTTTTGTAGCAGGTCATCCCTCATACAATGGAAAGGCTTGTAAGTATGAAGATAGCAGTCTGTTTAGGGACCTCCAACTCAACCTTTCTCTGCCTGGAAAAATGGGCTCAATAAAATATGGGAAAAGCAGCTTCTTCCGTGATCTGCCTCAGCTTCCTATCACAACCATGAAATGAAGTTACAGCGCTGCTGAATTCATTACTCCCAGTACAGAATTAAACAACTGTGGGATGAGCAGCAGTATTCCCTTGTGCACACACCAAGCTGTAAACATTCCTTTGAGGGCTGGAGAAGGGAGAAGTCTCTCTCACTGTGCTTTCCTGTGAGGTTATAGTCTGGCTCTTGAGCAGTTTGTATTGTCCCCCAGGACCAGGGGGTCAGTGCAAACTCTGTTAGTTACTGCCTGTGTACAAACCTTGTGTAGTTCCCCTCTGGGCTGGGGGTGGGTGTTATAATACAAATGTTCTTCTGGGGCCTGATGTCTTAATACTTTCCTGACTGTGGTTCTTAAGACTATGGTTTCAAGTGGCTGTAACATAGTCTGATATCCTAGTCCAGTTTGCTGCTGGAATTGTGCTACAGCTCTCTGCTGGTCAGTGTTAAAGGGGTAACCTAGTTAATGGGCAGTAGTGGGAAGTGTGGTTTCAGTTGTTAACATCTGGGCTTCTCTCCTTCCATTTTCATTCTGCACTTGCTGGAATCCTACAGTTTATTCTACAGTTGATTTTTCAAAAAGGAGTCTTCCTGCCATCACTGTGTGGTTCTCTGGTAAATAAAACTAATTTAGCATTCTTTCATAAGAACTTTCCAGGTAGAAAGTTCCAGGTAGAGAAAGGCTGAATTGGAAGTCCCTAAATCGTCTGCTATTTTCACCTTGTTTCAGGCCCTTTCTGTTGCACAAAAGCCTCATTGTATCACCAAAGAAAGTAACCTGCACGTTTTTTCCCTCTCCCCAGACCAGCGTGGTTAACTATATTGACCAGAGAACTAAACCAAGGAGTGACCAGCTGTTCTTTGTGGTATTTGAGTGGAAAGATCCTTTCATACAGACTGTTCAGGACGTGAGTAACGCGCTAGTCCCTTTGTGAATTGCTGTCTCATGGTTTGTGTGTGCATGCACTTGTCTGTTACCTCACTCCAAGCAGAAATGTAGAGGAAGAGTGGGGTTACTTCCAAAATTTCGGGCTGGGCTCTTTCGTATATCCAGTAATGTATAGTCTGTGGAGGTCAGGACCATCCAATGCCTTTTCTTAGATTGGTGACACTCAAGTGTTCTGCTTGCAGCTAGAGGTACGTGTAGCTAAGAAAAGCATATGAACCCTGTATTCCAGCAAAGTGTAGTTTCAGGTCAAGTCTGAACTTTTTGCTTAAATAAGTGTGCTTGGATAAACTGATTTAATGGCTCTTTTTTATTACACAAACAAGAAACCTAGAGTAATTAGAGTAATAATATCCTAGTGTATTTTTTTATCCATTGTTAGAATAAAATTTGGTACTGTAATTTAAAAAGTTCTTTAAAATTTAGCTCAATATGCTGCAGCCAGAATGTGCCAGACAGGCCCACAATCACTCAAAGGTGAGCACTACAGGTACATGGGCTGTAAGACGTGATCTAGAGCTTGTTTTCCCAGTGTTCTAGGGGAGGTGGTCAGATACATTTGCCCTCCCCACAAAAACACAGAGTGGCAAAGTGTGCAGAGAATCTGGTTTACATTTTGCATTTAAAATTGCCCTACCTGATGTCCAAGGTCTAGCAGCAAAGTCCACAGAGTTCTTATTTTCTTGCCCAAAACCAGTGTGAATGCAGACTGTGGGACAGGAGTTGGGAGCCTGGTCCTTTGCATTCCTGCTGTCCTGGACCTGGGCACCTTCTTGGCCTTGAGAGCCCAGATTCCCACACCTGTCACTCCTCTCTGCCACCTTTCAGCTGAAAGTGCTGGTTTCTTGGTGCTGAGAAGGCCATAGTTTACAAGCACTGGCAGCCTTCAGGAAGATTAACAAATATGGAAAGCCTCTGTAAGACCACCTGGCTCAGGGGGATGACCTACTGACACTGTGCTGGCCAGCCCCAAAGTGTGTCCTGCCTGTTCACTGCTGCCTAAGCCTGGCTTTGCCTGCTTCACCAGAGATCCTAGAAGTCATCCTTGTGTCTAGAGGTGCAAGGAGAATTCCAAACTATAAAGAAACTTAACTATTCTTGAACTGAACATAGTGAAAAATACAAGATACTTGCTGTAGTTCAGCAGAAGCAGTTGGTCAAAAGCTGGTTTAGCACTATATTGCTGTCTTGGTAAAGTTTTCCAGTAGTTGCTTTTCCTGGCTTTGTCTTCTGGAGTATCTTCTTCCATGTAACTGCTTCTTTTTGTAAATACTTAAATAATACAGTAAGCTTAATCTATAATTTTAAAATTAGCAATTTAACTGTAAAGTTTTAAAAGAATTCAGTATCCTGAAATAGTCTAAAAGGAATTCAGTAGCTAGTACATGTGTTTTCTTTCTCCTGGAAGGAATCAGAAAACCATGACGTGGAGAGAAGGCGCTACAGGCAACCTTTGCAGCATAAAGGAATATGCTGCAAAACACTTCAGTGGGATTGTTTGTAGTTTAATAGGTATAAGACATGGTGAATTGGATGTGGGGACTTAAGATTTTTCATCTCTTTCAGATTATCACAGCAAATCCTTGGAACATGATTGCTCTTCTTTGTGGTATCTTTTTGGCTCTGTTTAAGGCAGCAGACTTTGCTAAGTTAAGTGTTAAGTGGATGATCAAAATCCGAAAGAGACATTTGAAGAGGAGCCATCAAGTCATGAACCATATAAGCTGAGACTAAGACTGCTTTTTAATCGTTCATAGCAGGAGGGATAGAAAATAACTGGAATAAACTTCAATCAGCAATAAAGCTGCAAACCAGGTATGTTTTCTTCCAGAAAGAAGACAGCTGGAAGAACAGCCTTGTGAACTGGCCTTTGAACTTCAGAAAGGAGCTAACTCTAGGACAGGTCTAACAAACTCATGCTTTTCTATTCCCAGTTTAACAAGTTTACCTCAGTGTATGGGGGAGCTGAGGGCAAAGGAGACAACTGACTAATGTTCAGAAATTCAATGCTGTAGTAAATGGTGAAAAAGGGAACAGTGTTTGAGTGCTTCTCAAACAGACCATTTAACTTCTGCATGAGCTGCATCTCCTAAAGCAGCACAGTCATTACCTTGACTGTGCTTCGTAGATGGTACTCTAAAAACAGTCTGGCCTCCCTTGTCCAAAGTATGTTTTAAAACAAAACACACTGGAATTCTATTACATGTCATTTTTGATTTAAAGTATAATGACATTAATATTAAAAAAAATATTTCAAATAAGATATTGTGTACCTTCTTTGAAAATACCTGCTCTCAGGTTCAGCTGGAGGTTTACAAGAGGCAGTCCAGGGAGGAGTGTTACTGCACAAGGATAAGGTAAAAACTAAAAAGCTATTCCTAATCAGTCCAACTGAAAGGAAACTCGAGCAACATGATAACCTGGGGGGCTGAGCTGATGGTTGATTCCGAAGTGTGTCTCAGGCTGTTGCTTATCCCTCTTCCTTTCCAGTCTTTGCTAAGGAAGTGAAAAACAGTCTTTCATCAGCATGGCATTGAAATGTGATTCTCTGTTATAAGGGGAATGCCTGCTAACTAACTGTGCTGGGGTGGTGGTGTCTTTTTCTTCCTTATAAGTCTTGTGTTAGTCGAGATGCCTGACTTAGACTTGTGCAGTCTACAGGACGGCAGTGCACCACTGTGTGCTTGCTCTGACAGCTTTGTTGCAAGGATGCCAAGTCATATTTTGCTTCTTCCTTCCTCTTCTAACAGTACTAAGAAAGGAATAAGTATACCAAAAGTAGCCCCTCACTTTTTTTCCTCTTTTTTTTGGCTTCTGAGGAAGCTGATTTCCAGAGCAAGTCAAGGCACTTCATTGACCAAACACAGCCTTAAACAAGGGAGCAACAAGTCATTGTAACAAGATAAACAAAACAAGCACTGGCTGTTTGAAAAAAAGTCTGTATGTGAGAAAGGTGACATCCAGTCATCGCTTTTTTCACTGTCTTGCAATGATGGCTCCTGAACATGTCCCGTTCAGGACTTCAGGTGAGACAGGTAGGCACAGGGCATAGCATGGGAATGAATTAAACTGAAAGAGAGCAGCAAAGGCCAAATACTGCACAGTTCAAGCCAACTGAGCTACTCGGTCCCTGAGGAGTGGTGCAGAATAGGACAGAAACCAGGTGAGGGGTGTGGATAAAAAACCCCACATTTAGACCATCCACATCAAGAAAAACCTCATTGATTTTGCTACAGCTTATAGCTCTGTGCTTTCCCAAATACCTGTGGAACAGGCACTCAGCACTATAAGAGAGACACAGATGAGCTTTCCTGATTCCGTGCTGTCAGAGAAACACCCAAGTGTACCTTTAACAAATGATTTTACAGCAGCAGTTTTTTGGATTTCACAAAAACACATTTGGAAACATCAATTAGATCAGGTACCTATGGATCCTGCTCCTCCTGATGGATCCTACTGCATTTTTCTTTCTTTCCCTGCCAATGAGCTCAGAGAAGGTAAGGTGGAAGACAACTTAGCCACAGCTGTGGAGCGAGTAGGAGGTATCATTAAATAAAGGATACACTCATTTATGCACTATGTGCTTTTTTCCCCCCCTCCATAAATTCCCACAGCAGTCCACTTCAGTGACTGCATCTCAGCTGTCAAGATGTTTTGTTTTATAAGGAAATGTTGTTACAAGTGCAGGCCCGACAATCCCAGCCAAGAAACTTTTCTTTTACATACCTATTTATAGGACTGATTCCAACTACATGGGTTGCACAATTCAGAAAGGCCTCTTACAGCTTGCTCTGTTGTTTTTATATTACTTAAGCTTGGTGCCTATACTTGTAACTTTTTGAACAACTTCTAACAATTACAAGCGTCAGTGTTTTGGGCCTTGTATCCCTGCAAGGTGTTCAGTTCCCCAACATTTGTCTAATTCATTTCCTTTAGGCTGTAGGACAGCTGAAAAATGTTGTGTGTCACAAATTGAGGGGCTTATTCTTCTAAGAGCAAGAAGGCACTGAAGCACTAAACTGAGTTGAGCTGTGCCTGTGTGACTGCCCTCTCCCTTCAAGAAGAAGCACCATGAGAGGTGCCAAATTTTGGGCAGCCAGCTACCATGGCGGAGTCTGCCTTGGTCAGCTGATTTTGTAGCCCTTTTATATAAAGCTGACAGAGTAGCAACTAATGGGTTTTGATCTGCTGGAACTATGAATCCCTTCAGGCAGTGCTAGTCCCTTACCCTCTGTGAAACAACCACTTAGGAAACAAAAATCAAGCAATAGTGAAAGTGTAATGAAGTCAACTCAAACACGGTAGCAAATACTTCCCCCACCCCAGAAACTCCTTGAATAGTGTCAGTAAACCAGCCACAGAGCAGGTAAGGGAAGCCCTGGACACCTGTCTCAGCTGTTCTCACCACCACAGAGCAGAGCCAGGCCTTCCACCCTGCTCACCAAAAACAAAACCCCAGCACCCTGTGCCTCCAACACTTTCCCCCTCAGTGAAAAGCCACAGGTTAGTAAGAGACTTGTGCATTTAAAAAGGTTGTTCACAACAGCCATTCTAATTCTCCTAGACTTCATAAACAAAGATGTGAGGTACAGCACTAAATACAAACATAAAGACTTTATTGAATGCTGCTCAATTCCCCAAAGATCTTTCATTACAAAATTTATCCACACAACTGCAATTTAAGAGATTGGAATGGTACTCTGATAAAAGATGTGAAAAATACTTGATCAAGTAAACAGACAAGACTTCTATTGTCAGCTTTCCACTTTTAAGAAACAGACTGCATTTTCTTTAAAGACAACAAGGAACTATTTCTTGACATTCACTTTCCTCCTTACTATTAAAAAAAAAAAGCCAATTTTGGTCTCTTCTTCAGTCCATGACATGCTAAAACTAACACAGAAACATCCAGGATATTCTGTGAGAGACCTGCACTACTCTGCAGAGTCCTTGGGCTGATGAGGAGCATCATCGATGGGCTCTCCAGAGGAAGCTCCATCCTCAGCTGTAGCAGGAGGAAATCCCTAACTAGCCCAGGACCAAGACACAGCAAGAATGGGGTAGAGGCACTGGCCACCCCCGCCTTCTGCAGCCGACTGTCTCCCTACCTTGCCGCCTCCTAATGTGAGCATTATATAAATCTAAATCTGAATCCAATCAGGAATTCAAGGACAGCACCGTATCCAAGTTCCTTTCAATGCTGTAAGGGGCACATACTGAGTATCTCAAGTTACTGGTAACGTACCTTGGTTTTATTTGAGAAAATACAGCACAACTAGAAGCCTTTTCTATCACCTTAACCAAAGTATGCAGCAATGTGAAAAGCACATACAAAACAAGGAAAAATGTGTACATAGCAAACTATACCACCTATGTGCAACACAATCAAAAATTCAAGTCATAATTCTCACCACTCCCGTAATTATTTCACTCATTAAGGATGATAATTCAGTTCTATGAAATGCTGGAAGTGACAGTCTATCAATAATTAGACAAATTTACAATATGTTGTGGTAATGACATCACTTAAATGCTGTATTTAAATTCAAATCCTTACATTTGCCAGAGAAAAAAATGGCTGTTTCTATTAAACTGACGAGGTTTCTTTTGCAAATCCTTATATATTTCAAAAGGGTACAAAAAAAGAATGTCTGCCGAGTAGAGGTGGTCATTTCTTTTATTTGGCACTTGTATTATGTGCATTGAGCACATTGTGAGTCTGCTTTTCTGCCATTGCCTTCTTAAGCTTTAACTCCTCTAGCCTTCTCCACAACTCTTCACGTTCCAATTCCTTCTTTTTCTCCCTGTAGAAAAGAGTGAAGGATTGATTTCAGATGCGTTTTAAATTCAATCTGGAGATGTAGTAACTTAGCTGAGACTTACATCTAGTAATTTATCTTGTAAGTTTTTCTCCAAAGCTATTTTTAGAGGCAACTAAAGTTTCCTCAATTAAGAAGTGAGCATACAAATCAGTAATGGTTAGTGGCAAAACTGTAGCTTTGCTCCAGCAAACGCAGACAATTGCTGTAGTGTGGCCTTGCACAGACAGCTGCAGTTCTAAGAAGCTTCTTTATCAAATGCAAACAAATTAAGTGACTAAGCATTTTGGGGAGGGGGGAGAAGAGCACAGCTACTGAAAGGAGACTTGGCACGTGGTCTCAGCTGGCCAAGGATAACCTACACTCTGACTCTCTTACTCCAGTAGTGCTGCTTAGTAGGTTAGTAGGGTAGGAGATGTTTTTGCTGAGCTATGAAGCGTTCTCCAGCTCAGCTCTCTTCAGACACCCCTGAGGCAGCAGAGCCAGCAGCAGCTGAGCCCACAGCCACAACAGCAAAGTAACATCTAAAATTACAGCTTCAATAAATACTCAGTGGGCATTTGAAAGAACCGGTACCTTTGCCTTTCTGCTTTGTATGAGCTTGTGAGTTCATCAAAAAGCTTGCCATTCATTTCCATCAGGGTTTTCAGCACGTTGTACACCAGTGCCACAATGGTTCTAAAACAGAAGGAGCACAGCCATTAGAGTTAATGACAAAATTAACTTCACTAACCAAGCACTTGATTTCTTTTTTGGACTCTGAGCTTCTAATTCAAGATACTACTGTAAGGTCAGGGACTTTCTGAAATAAAATCCTTTTCATTGTATTAATTTACAGAGGAAATTATAGTATAGTCAAACATTTTTTGAAATGGCTATTTAACCTTAAATTCCTGACTTCTGTAATTTGCACAAGGTATAATTATTCATGCTGTGGTTGTACTCTAAAGCCATTCAATTATGTTAACCTTTAATAAACCAAGTTTTAACAACAACTTCGTAAAATTTGGGTGATGAAATATGAGAGTCCAGACAAATAAAACTTCTGGCTAATAGCTTCAAGAAGGCAGCAGGGGAACCACAGGCACGTGGTTTAGCACAGCCACACAAAGGTCTCCCAGCAGTGTTTCTGGCCAGCGGGCAGTGTTGTTGCACATGCCCCTTTAGAGAACTGAATGGAGAACATCAGATAATGGCTTTGGGTACCTTAGTTTAATAAACTCAACAGCACAAGCAACACTGGCTGCGTTACATGGCTGCCCATATTTCCACATTACATATCACCCTTTTTGTGAAAGCATTTGTATTTCAATAAACGATCTTAAGCATTGTGTTGTTTATCTCCTTTAAACACACTCAGTTATACAAAAAAATAAAAACAATTTATTGCTGAAACATTAAAAGGTGCCTGTCATTAAGCTTATCACTGATCAAAAAGTAGGTAAACTGTCTTCCCAATCTTCTCCCCCACCAGCAGTTCCCATTGACTGCAAGGCTGCAGCCCTCTGATGTTGAAAACTGAGTTTAAAAAAACCAAACTTAAGGAAGTAATCAAAGGACCAGGTTTGCCTTTTCAGTACATTGTCCATTGTGGCACTAGGAAATCTCCCAGCTGTTCAGCAGAGCCTTGCACTCATTCAAAACACGCAGTACGCTTTGCCTGTTTACAGGCTTTTTTAAAATTTTATTATTTTAATTTTTTTTTGTCCCCTGGCTTTCATGTGGTTTGAAGTCAAAAGTTTATTCAGGATTTTGGTTTTCTGACAGGAAAAGCTTGATTTTGAGTGTGTAGTTAAGTTCATATCAGAGAGCCAGATGGATATAAGCATATTTTGCTCCCTCCAAAACAGACTAAAAACAAAGTCTCAGACTTTCTTCCCCAAATGTCCTCATCCTCCAGGTATGCAATTATCCTGTGTCTTTTAATTCCTTCATAAAGAGCAACTTCTGTCTGCAGCTAGGAAAAGGGGGACATTCACCAAATTTGTTGAGGTCCCAAATATCTTGACACTCCAAGAACTAGTTCCCTAAAATTTATATTCAGTCTCAGCTGCTATGTTTACAACTAGACACCATCTAGATAAATTCAGAATAACTTCAAAGCCTCCAAGAGCTTAAAACAGGACATGTGATTTACTCCAGAGTTGTGGGAAGCTCTTGCTCACCTCACCCTGGCTTTTGCCTACACGAGCTTCACATTCTGCACACTGATTTGCATCTCAATTCAGGGTGCTGGCACCAGCACACTTGGCTTTTTAGTATTTCAATACTATTACTGCTTCTTTCAAACATGATATAAAAATACTAATATTTAACTTGTGGCATTAAATAAAATATGAAGTAGTCACTCATTTCTCAGTCCTACCATCCTTTATAGTCGTAGGTGTTACTGTTATCTGAGAGTATCTTTTCCCCTTCTCATCTCACTGAGAAACAATAACTAATTATGAAGACAGAATTTTATTCATTTTAAAGTAGTAAAAGACAGTAAAGCATAAATACAGCAGAAGCAACCCTTAGAAATGGTTTTGGTCTAAGTAGCATTGATCTGCATTTTGAACTAACACAGAGGATCAAATGTGATTACAGTATGAAGGCCATCATACAATTTCCTCACACTTTTTCAATAAATTGCAGGTCCCCATCAGAACAATGAAAGCACAATATAGCTGACAGTGGTGTTCAACTGATTTAAGTAAGAATGAAGTCACAAGCTCACAATCCAAACCTGAAAGAGTGGACAATTTATGTGGTACTATAAACAAAATTAAACATTACATACGGATTCCAGTGTTCTTTGGAGATCTTGTACAAACTGCCAAACATAATTGGTAAAATTTTATCAATGTTCTCTTCAATCAGGCTAAGAATATATTCATTATTCCAGAAGTACAAAGCTCGTTCTGCAACCTGAAACACAAAGTTTAGGGGTCAACAACCATAAAGTAAGTTACTACATGGGGTTTTTTTTAAATACTTTTTTTTTTATTTACCTGAAAATGTGAACTTGACACGCTCTTGGATATTTGCTTAAATAAAGGCTCTTCTATTTTTTTGAATTGTGTCGGTTCTATTACATCTAAGATTTCTTCAATTTCACCTAAGAACATTACCTGTTGGCATTAAGGAAAAAAAAGTATGAGAATGTTCTATATCACAAGTATAAAGAGAAACAAACAAAACACAGCTCATACATTAGTCACAAATCCTGCAAAGAACACTGTGTATAATTACAACACATTAGACATCCACAGGGTTTTTGCAGCCTCAAAGAAGTCAAACATCAATTTCAGCTACCAGATCTCCTGTTGGACTTCTTTTGTGTAAACACTCTCAGTACTTCACCAAACTGCTTATGCAGAAAATGAGCATTTTATTTCAAGAATGGCTGCAGAGATTACGATTATCCAAGATCTCCAAAGTAAGTTTTGAAGTGATGAATAGTTAATTCCCATCTAAAATTGCAACCAGCATAACACTGGGTAGGTGGCACAGAAAAATTTAACGCCACTCAGAGAAATGGGGACAACAGCATTGAGGGATCTTTTTAAGAACTGTTGGGGATGGAATCTGGTGGTATAAATCTTTTTAAACTCCTTTTAACTACATAGGAGAAACCAGAAAAAAATGAGTTTTCCATGACAATTTAAAATTATTTCCATACTACAAAAAAGGTATGCTTGCTTTACCAGACACTTGCTCAGAATCTCAAAACGTGTCACACTGTAGATGACTACCTTCAACCTGGTCTATATCTACTAAAATATTTGTCACCTCAGAAAATTGTTTCTCTATACAGCATCTTAATTAGAATGCAACTTTGAATATAGTTTTAACATAGTGAGAACAGAGATATACAAAACAATCACACTGAGTGTCTTGACAGAGGAGAGTGCCTAAAAAAGATTAAGAACCGCAAGTGTTCTGCAAAATCTCTTGAAGAGCACAGCAGATAGGTGGTTTGTGAACCTGCCCCACCAACATTTTACTTTGCAGCAGACACCAGAAATAGGAGACAAAACCAACCTCTTTCTGACTGCATGTTTTGGGCCAAAATTTGAGCAGCCCTCTGATGACCTATATGAAGAACACAAACAAGTTAGAGCAGAACAAGTTTCTATTACATACTTGATAAGATAAAAAAAAAAAGGACTAGTTTACTTTTCCTTATCCAGAGGTTCAGTGAAAACTGAATACAGCTAAATGTAGTTCCGCTGAAAACAAGCACTCATTTAAATATTTATCTTCTTTAGGTTATCAGAATAACTTAGACCCTTATCACTTCGCATGTCTGCAATTATCCATTCACACTCTGCTCCCATCCCAGCACAGACATTAATTGATAGGATGCTGATCACATCGAAGCATCACAATATGAAGTTAAACCCCCTGTAGCTAAACTTCACTGAT
The DNA here is from genome assembly GCA_013396755.1 of Sclerurus mexicanus. Lineage (NCBI taxonomy): Eukaryota > Metazoa > Chordata > Aves > Passeriformes > Furnariidae > Sclerurus > Sclerurus mexicanus. The sequence continues at coordinate 825,071 of VWZF01006901.1, forward strand.
CATTTTTTGTCTTCTACTCATCTGTACTTTGGGGAGCACCTGCCTTGGCATCAAAGGCTTGAAGCCTGAGAGGAAGCAGTATATGCTGCCTGCACAAACAAGGTTCTACAGAAGAGCCGTGGCCTCCAACAAACACTTCCTTTTCTGTGCTACAATTTGAAATGTTACACTGGAAACTTGAAGTAAGAAAGATGTGAACTTGCAGAGAAAATATATTTCAGTATCTATATTGGAAACTACCCTACACAAAACTGGAAAAAAAAACCCCTTTGGGAAAATTAATTGGAAAGTACAGAGGAAGGGGGGACACAACAAAGAACAGCTAGAGGCATTTTTCCTAGAAATGAAACATCTCAGATGGCATCTAAATTACAAAATTAATGCTGTCTTGGGAAAAAAAAAAAAAGCAGAAGCAGAAATGTTCACAGAGCCTTATAAGCTTTCATTCTGAGGAAAGGACTTCTATTTTTATGATACAATAGCACCTAATTGATCATATCCAAAGGGAAAATGTATTCAACTACTTGAATACCTTCTATACTTGCTTTCTGTCATGTTGATTTTTTTTTCCTTCAGCCTTCCAGCTGGCTGTTTTATTCAGAACTACATGTACTATCAAAATGGCTTTCCAGAAGAAAAAGTTAGTATGACTTTAAGTGCCCACAAGTCTTTATCCTAGGATACTCACATATCCCTCTACTACACAACTGACTGTCGCTTCAAATGACACTGAGCAAATGCAGAAGCCTCAGGCAGCTGGTAAAGTTCTATGCTCAAATCCACAAAAACACAGCAAGTTACAAGGAAAGAAGAGTTTCCTCACAGAGCCTTGACTGTACAGTTCTACCCAGCTGGCTGGAAGATGCAGACCACTGGAATATTAACAGCAGCATCTGACACTGATGAAGGAGCAGGAGGCTGGGGTCAGCCCACACAGGTGACAACTTTGCCCTCTGGCCCAGAGAGGCAGAGCTCCCTCCCTGGACTGCTCCACTGGCACTGACCTGCCCTCCTCGCTGCTCCGTGGATGCAGAGGCAGAGCCGGGACAAGCGGCACAGTGAGGGGGAAGGAGAAGTTTTAAGTTCCCTCATTTCACTGCAGTTACCAGACTGGGCATTCCTGTGCTTGCTTCTCTTCCACTCGAGGAGTCAGACTTGCATGAAGTAATTACACTTATTTCTCTAAATTAGTAATTTAAATTTGTGTATGTTTAAACACTTTAAATCTAGGCCCATTTTTTGTTAATCAGCTCATAACTGAGTGACTTGTTATATACTACTGACATTTCGTAGTTCTAAAGAACAAACCCCAACATTTCCAGATATAATAGCTCATTCTGCTGACATCTTCCCTTCCTTTAGAGCAATGCAAGTAAGCCAAAAAACTTCAGACAAGCACATTTGCCAACAAAAAGCTGTGAGAAGCTACCATACACCCTTAACTGGAACATTAATTTACTGGTCTCAAGAGCATAAAATTGAGTGTGCTAGAAAAGTCCTCTTTTCAGCACGTGTTACTGCAAGAGTGTCTGAACATACTTTGCTACAGAGACTCATATTCTCAACTTGATAAAGAAAGAACAAGTTTGAGTATAACAGTGCACACCTCATGAAGATACCTATTCCTTGCTCCTACTTGCTGGAATATCAGTTTTCAGCATGACTATGCTTCCATATTAAAAAAACTGATACATGTACTTCTATGTTCATAGATTTTATTCAAAGTCGTCAGTATGAACACAGACCTGAAATCCTGTTGCTCTTACTACATGAAAGGATTAATAGTCTTCCCTGAGCTACCAAATTCTCATAAAGTGACTTACAACAGTAGGCACCTGCTAGAAAAGTTGTCCCACGTACAAGGACTGCACATTTAGCCTGATTTCTTCAATGTAAAGGCCATTGCACTTAACAGGGTTAGGTAACAAACTCTTCTTGTCAGCTCTGCAAACATCAGCACTGACCTGAGGCAGACTACCATAGCTACAAGAGCTCATACTGAATGTCCTCTACATTGACCCTGAGTGACAATTCCTGCCAGAAAAATAACAGTAAGGTATGTGTGAAGACAGCCTTCTGATGGGGTTCTTAAAATATTACTTGACCTAAAGCCAAGAAAAATTTCCAATGCTATCTCATCAGTTGCCCCAAATTTTAACATTTACTTTTCAAGCATTTCAGAAAATAAGATGATAAGTGAAGCTTAAAGAAACTAACTTCTCCATAAAGCAAGTTTTCCTATGTGCTCAGAGTAATGACCAAAGCAAACACAGGCAGTGACTCTGCACCGAGTTCCTATATTTTCTCCATTCTGAATTCTCCTTTACTGATTAAGGAGCAACCAGAATTGTATACACATCAGCCCAGATGAGCCTCAGAATCGCACAACAGCACTCCTTCTTCAAAGCCCTGCCTCCTTCACTTCAAAGTCTGGGTTTGGATCCTGCATCACACTTCTGTAAATTCATGTCAGGAAGTTCTGACTTTGTCACGTTGTCACTTCATTCACTCTTGCAGGTTTTTATGTAATACTACACGTTTTCTGCTCACATATCAACTTTAACTGTCAAAATGCCTGGGTTATTTTATCGCTTGGCTTAAGGAATATGGGTTATGCAATTCTTTTCTCCTCACCATCTCCCACAAAATAAGCTTATTGATAATAAGTGTATCTGGGAACACTGCAGCACAGGGGGGAAAAAGATGCTTCAGCACACAAAGCAAATTGCTAGGTACCTTCCACCACCTAGAGAATAACTTGTCAGCTCATGAGGAACATCAGTACCAAAGTGACTGTGCAGAGAAAAAAACTTGCACTGAAAGACCAGTGAAGCTCAGTGTTGTTTTCCCAAAGCTGTTTACCTTTTTTAATTTATAGAACAAAATTAGGATTTGCCTAAGCTCTTCATTTTTCTGCCACAATAAGAGATAAAATACTTAAAACCAGCACACTCCTAGTGGAGTAATTTCTGATTGTCCAACTAAAACCAGTTTCTGCTGTAGATGGCCTGACATTATCCTGTGTTCCCAGGAGCTGCTGCACTGCCCTGAGCCTCTGTTCTTTTTTATGGGCCCTGCCAAAGCCCTTGCACGAAGCACTGCAAACCCTTTTTTAGCTGAGCTGTCAATATGTATCATGAGAGAATGTCTGGCAAAAGCCACTGATGCCTGAAGCACCTGTATTCTGACTGCCAAGAGGCACCCTGGGAACTGAAGAGACAGAACAGAAATAGCGCCTTTGGAACTTCAGAATTCTGTCTAAATAAAGTGTTGTTATTATTTTCAACTTTTGTTTTGGGATTGTTTATACCCTAAAACATTTCTACTTCATACAGTGGCTAAGCACTAGCAATCAATATCAAAAACATAGAAATTTTAGTTATTATAAGGAGAAAATACTTGTTTTGAGAAGTTGTGAGAAGCTTAGCAGTTTGCATGGTAGAGAGAGATTTAAATAAGAGTTTGAATGACTAATATCTTGGCCACAGGTTAAGAGATAACTGCCCTTCCAGACCCAGCATTTTCTTAGCAACTGTTTTAGATCTAATTTTTTTTCCCCCCAAAGAACACCCACCTATGGATCTTTGATTGGGATAGTATAGACATCACTGGTATATGATTCTAACAAGTTACACTGAAATACTTAATGGAAATTAAAAACAGAAAAACACTCAACTGAAAAACACTTACAGGCTCTGTTAAAGTTGTATCTTTTTCCAGGAACTGTACAACACAATAGGCGAGCTAGAATGTAAGTCATATGATTATTTAGTTTAAACAGACACTGTTTAGACATTGCAGCATAACTATCACAACTTCTAATAGAAGCACTTCAGATCATGGGGGGAACCCAACCCAAAACATCCCTGCACAGCCATTTCATATTAATCCAAACTAAACAAAACAGCAATTAAAGCAGCAAGATACACAGGCCTGCTCTATCTTACAAAAACTTCCTGTACACCAAAAATCATCTTTATTTTCCGTCCTAGAAGAAAATTACTTTTAAGCTTGACAGGTATTTCCCTAACTCAGAACCAGTAACTAGGCAGATTTTTCTTAACATTAATTCCTGTATTAACATTACAAAGCTATCATTTTCAAACCTCTGTAATGGAGTAAAAAAGGCCATACTTTCAGTAAAAAACCCAAGTTTTAACACAGGTTTGACTGAGCACACATTGCACACTGCTCAAATGCTAGACACCTACAGCATGCAACATTCAGTGGTAAGTTTACAGGTGAAAGAATTTTAACCCATTCCAAGGCCACAAGAGATCAGGCAGCTGAGTGTCCTGTTCCAATGCAGCAATGGCCAACAAGTGCCTGTGGAAGGGTGTAAGAAGTGGGAAAGCATAATGTCATCAAGTCACCAGCACTACTATCCCAGCCTCTAGTGGGTTCTGTGCAGGCGTTTTCTCAAGCCAAGGTCTGACGTTTCATGTTATATAATTACTTCTAGTTAAGTTAATTAGCACATAGCTGAGAAACTAAACAGTTATTCCACACAGAAACCATACAATACTCCTATTACTGAAGAAGTTATAATCCTAGATTCCATTAAGACTGATTTTAAGAAGTTATAGTATTTTTCAATTAGCCATATAAAGCAAAGACATAAATTGCATACATGTGTTACATTTCACTACTCAGGATGCTTGAAGTAAAGCATTACCTTTTTTCTTTTTTTTTTTTTTTTTAAATCTGTTATGCCAAAGCAGATAATTACAATGCTGTAATTGCAACAGGTCTAATTTATGTCTTTTACCCTTCGGCTATGGATGTATTTGTGCAGATTGAGAAAACAATAAATGTCACACATGAATCTTATAAAATCCATTATATATATTTTGTACAGTATTGTTTTACTGTTCCAAGACACAAATACTCAAGCTTAATTCAGCTTTAAGGCTTTCACTTTCAGGACTGCATTTGCACTACAGCAACAAAGCAACCAGGCCACTTCAGATTAACAAAGAGATTTAAGGCCAGCTTACACCTTTGGGATAATAGGAAATGAGGAACTCACAGTGCTTGGTGTGTGTGCAAGGCACTAGTGTTTTATGGAGGGATAGAGGTGTGGCCTGGTCAGCAGACTAATCACTACTTTTAAGTACCTAGTACAACTGAATTAATAGGGCCCCTTTCAGGTACCCATGAACTAGATTTAACATACTCCAGAAAAAAAGGGTGGCTTTCTGCATTTACCTATCCCTGAGAACACCTTTGGGAGGTGACTGCTGCCTTTTGTATCACTGACTCATTCCAGGGAGCAGCCTATTGCATAGCAATAAACCACAAAGACAAGTGATTTAATTAATTTAAAACTTTGTATGAGAATTAGGAATTAACTGGGCTCCTGATTTGATCCTGTTTGTAGACGATAGTCATAATGATTCACACTTTAATTAGAAACTCATTTCCTGGTATCCTTAGTCTGTAAGGAGCTGTATTAGTGAGCTGAGTTACAAAGCAAGTTTTAATTAGCCACAGCAGAATTACTGGCAAGTTTGCATCAAATATATTCAATACTCAAGTGCCATATGTCTGGAAAGCATACAGATTATCCCTCAAATAAAATGCTGAATGTCTGCGGCAAGTATAAGAATCAAAGTCAGATGAAGAACTGCAGCATTCTGACAGCGTGTCATGGATCTACGTAATTTCTAGCTGATCCAGAGAGCTACTACGCATTTCTGCCATTTATAAATGGCAACAACATTGTCCTCCCCACCCCATCACTGGTATGGCTTGAGAAATAAAAAAATAACCACTTCTGAAATAAGTACCTGGCCGTACTCAAAAGTTCCTTTATAAACAGCATTTAGGTTACATAAAGGAAATGACAACAGCATGCGGTCCTGGGATTAAATGAATCTTAAAGTGTGACAAGACTGCAAGCAAAAAAGCTTCCCACTTCATGACATAACTGACTCACTGTTACATTCTTTCATTTGTTATAGATGCTAAATAGCACAACAAAACTAACATTTTAAAAAAAAATCTTATGGATCTTATATTTAAGTGTAACTGTGTGACTGAGTTTGCAGGTATTTTGGAATATTTTATTATAACACATTCTGGTTTAAAACTTCATTAGTTTAAGATGCAAATACAAAAAACCCCACCACTCTTAGAAATAGGCAAAAGCTTACCTGTGCATGAAACAAAGCTAATCCCTTTGCAGTATGCATGGGAATCAGAACTTTCATAAGGAACTGTTTGTGTTCTGCTTTCAGTGGCAGTGCAAAACCATTGATAATACTGAAAACATGAATAAGCAGGATTTACTTTTAATTAAAAAATATTTTATTTCCTAGCAAGTCAAGAATTTCTCTAAGTTCAAGAGACACTCCATTTCCGATTCCTTCTAAACCTGATTATTTTTAAGCCATAAAATAGCCGTACACATGCACAAACTTTAAAATTTTGGTACCATGAGAGTTTAGACTCTTCAGAGGAATATCAGAGAACCATAGTAGAAGACAACTAATACTCAATGGATGAGCTGGAGTATTTTTATCATGACCTCCATTGAGTAAAATCTATAGTAAGTCTTGCTGTTCAACTGTAAAGCTTAGACAAATGCATCAGGAAGCTGATCCATTTCACCCACCACCACTAGCAACTTGGAGAGAAAAAAGAATAGATTGCATACAATTTTCAACTATTTTAGTGGTGCAGTTTGAACATTTGTTTTGAGACTGTCAAGCAACCTTTCCCTTCAAATACAGAGTTCAAAAGTTGTGTCATTGATTCAATAATCTTGTATTTAAGAGTTGATGAGCTATAGAACAGACAAAAGTCCTGCAGGAAATGGTTGGTTTCTTTTTCCCCTTTACATTTTAAGCAAATCTGAGAAAACAATTTTATCCCTTTCAATTGATTTTCATGAAAATTTGTTCCACAATAGCTTTGCAATGTTTGTATTTTCAGTTAAGACCAGTAATATTTATAGAATTTTCTACTGTGAAATGTGTGACAATTTTTGGAAAACAGTAAAAAAACTACCTCAGAAAAACTTCAAAAGTTAAAATTTAAATTAGTGAAATAATGCAAAAAATAAGGTAACTAAAAAACCCTAGCACTTACAAGGTTTTCCTGAAGAGAATCTAAAGAAAACCAGCCTGCTGAGGATTAAAGCTTTTCATTCAGCATGAGGGCAAAAGTCAACATTCATCTTCTGAATCAAAGAACAAGTCATCTATCAGATATAAGATAAGCAAGGGTAGATAGGCCTGACAAACAAGGACCCTTGAGAAACCTTTGGCCAGTCATCTTTAAAACTTGCACCGAAAAAAGAATAATTTATACTCTGTGTCCTAATTTGATAGTCATGTGGTAACCCAGACAGTATTAATCGTCAGTGACTGCACTTCATCACTTGTTGCTGTAATAACTCTCTTGCCCCCTCCATTCCCAAAGCAGAAAAGCTGAAGCAAACACCCACAATAACATGTTGTATTTCTTTTGTGTCAGATCAAACTTACCTTCCTAATATCTCAAGAAGTTCAGCAACACCATTGAAGTGCTCCGTTTCATATATAAACCTGTTACCAAAAGAGACAACCATCAAAAATTGAAACAGAGGATCAGAGAGTCCAAAGAAATAACCCTTAATAAGCTTCAAATAATTGAAAGCCAGATCACAGACTAAAACGAGGTCTTCTATTTCAAGAATAAATCACTGCAGACCCAGACCATAAAGGCAAGATAAAATATCTCTCAGCCTACTCACACACACAGCATACCTGAGGAAAATGTTGTTTATCTGTTTCCTGATGAATGCTCTTAAACCGAGGAATTTTCCATAAATTCTATGAAGAACTGTCTTTAGGAAATCACGTTCTCGTGGGTCTTCGCTATCAAAGAGCTCCAACAGCTTTAAAAATTAAATTTGAATGTATTACTTTCGAAGAACTTGAATTTTGTTTTGTTACTACCTGATTTGAGTTTTATCTTTAATTTACAAGGTTACATTAGAAAAAATAGAATCAATTTAAATTTTATTTAGATACCAATAATATATTTTCAAAATTACATTTTTAATAAAGGTGATTTTTTCAATAAGCTCATCAGCTTCATTCCCTTCCAAAGCCTGTACACAACAGACACCAAAGGCATTCCAGTAATTATTATACTACCAAAATAAGAATAAAATTGCAAGAATGACATTATTAAACTATAAGTAAGTGGTTTATACTTGTTCTTTAAGAAATCAGAATGAAAGAAATCTGTCATATTTACATTTTTTTAATTAAAAATCTTTACTAGTTATCTCCTAAAGGTACTTATGTCTTGATGGCTGAGCAAAAGCATTCCTATACAAAGAATTTGCAATTAATGAGGGGGTCATAAAATAAGCACAAGATAAGTAATTATAAACTGCTTCTTTGCTAATACAGACTAAATTCTGCAAGAAGCTAAAAAGACTTTCCATGCTTTTTTTTTTTGTAGAAAGTTTTCCAAGGACCCAGAAAAGACCATACTCACTCGAAGACATCAAAAAGTATTCCAATCACATAACAGACCATTATTTTTGGAGGTTTTTTTCCCCTGGATGTCCAAGTAACAGCATACTCAGAAACGCTAGCTGTCTTGAAGAAGTAACTTCACTCAAGTAGTCACTACAATCTCCTGCTCAGCCAAGGTCTCAGATTAGATATATCTGTACCAGGCAGCACAAGGGACTGGAAACAGCTGCTCAGGAACTTTGTTCAGGCTCATTTCAATTTTATATTTAGAAGGAATTTCTCAGGGTCACTACTCCACTTTTTTTCCCATATATAGCTAGCTGTTCATTGCATTGTCTTTCTTGTATTCTAAACAAAGATCAAGTGAAATGTCAGAAACTGAAACTCTACAATAAGGCTCTTTAGGGCCACAGGTCAATTAATAAACTGGGCACCCACAGCCAATAGTTCAGCAGCTGCTGCAGGCCCAAATTTTATGGGAAAGTTGAATAAAACTGAGAAGGAAACATCTGTAAACAAGAATAGTGACCATATAAGTGGAAATTAAATGCAGTCACTGAGGATGGGGACAGAAAGTGTCCACCTATGTTTTCACTTTTCATTGCTGTATTGTGATGGCCTGCCAGCACTCACTCTTCAGATACTGAGCAAATAAATATTTTGACAAACAAAATCTGGCAAAAAAAATATTTTGACATGGTGGGGAAAAAAATCCCCACTGAGTTCACCTTGAACAAAAATTGCTATGGTATTTCACAGCATAGTTCCTTGAGAAGCTGTATTTCATAGGAAATCTCACTTCATTTTCTTCCTCATAGTTACTCTGCATGGTAAAGTATGATTTTCCTTTGTATTTTCTTACTTGATTTTTTTTTCTGTGGTTTAACACACAATAGTAAAGAGAATGACTATCTAGACACAAGTTAACAGATGTTGGAACGCATTTCATGTACAGTAAGTACATGAACTTTTTACAGGAAAGTAGGTTGCTATAAGTATTCCTGTGACAAATCTATTAAAAGGAACACAAAAGCACTACAAAAATGTAATTAGCACACTTTTGATTTGACCGGAATTAAGTTGAAAATCATTAAAAACACAATTTGCATTCACAAGTTACAAATATCTTGCATTACCAAGCACTGAGGTTGATATCTGAAAACAAAGTGTTGCCAAAGTTACTAATTACATATAGCCCCTATGGTAACATATGCTGCTTATTTACTGTTTGGCAGAAACCACTGCTGTAACTACTGAAATTTACCATGTCAACATGAAAACCTTTAACAGTCCATTTGATACATTACACTTGAGAGGCAATCTTTAAATCTAGGGGTGGGAAAATTCCCCACTTACCTGCTGTACAAATTTCTGGTCAATATACCGCTTTGCAATGCTAGGCTGAAAGTCTGGGCTCTCCAAAAACCTCAGGAAAAATTCATACACCAACTACAAACATTGAAATGAAAATGTTTAAGTTAGTAAGTACACCATGACACAGATCTCAGCCCTGTCACCACCACCAAAGCCAGCAGGACTATTCACATGCTTAATAACTACCAGAGGAAATCAAAGCCTAACACAACTGCTTCATCACAGCCTCCACCAGAATTTACTGAGAGAATTACAGTAAGTATCAAGAACACTAATTCCCAGAAGTGTCAAAGCTTAATAAATAGTCTACTGAAAATATCACTACTGGGCAAAAAACAAGTTATAAATGTTACACATTTCCTGCCATGTTAAGAATTCATTACACAGAAATAAGTTACCAAATGCTTAGCAGCACAGAGGGTAAAATTAAGTGCTCTAACATCACATAATTCCTTAAAAAGATGAAGAAAAAGCTGCTAAGTGTTCCTGAAATTAAGTTTCAGCTGCAAACTCCAAAAAGGAAGAGCCATATAGAAAAGTTGAATGAATACAGAGAAACTAAGAGAGTTTGGCTTAGCGTCAGGTTTCTATATCCTGGACACTCAATTCTAACAACAAGACCCTCTGCACATTTCTCTTCAATATCTGTTATATTTTGCAGCATATTATTTCTATGAGTTGAACTCCCCATTTGAGTCAGAACCCCACAATGTCCACAGATAAAATATCCTGACAGCAGATAGAGCTAGCAAGGGCCTGGCCTCTTTGTGCCTCCCTCTGCTACCCCAGAGCACAATTCCCATATTTTGGGGTTCATCAAAAGGCCAAAACACAAAATACTGTACTTCCGTAACAATGGCAGATTAATAAATACACATAAGGCATCTCTTAACTAAGAGAGAATTTAGAGGAAAGATATCTTACATTTAGATTCCATTCAGAGCTGTTTATGTTCTCAATGCCTATTTCGTAACTCCACAGTAGTTAAAAAACTGATTAACACTACCACTAAAATGCAATTTAGGTACATAATGCCATTACTGACTGGACTTCTAAACAAACGCCCCCCCCCCCCC
>VWZF01006901.1:836024-862709 GCA_013396755.1 Sclerurus mexicanus
CCCCGCCCCGAGCTGCACTCATACTCACAGGCATGTATTTCAACTATTAACACTCTCAGAGCTCTAATTAAACTGAGAGCCAACACCTGCGTAATTCATAATTATCAAGTTCACTTGAGAGAAATGCATGACAGTAAGTACTTTTTATCTAGAACATTTGAGCTGACAGTTACTTACACATAGCCTCAAGGAGGGTGTGCTGCATCTGCAAAGCAGAAGCTCAGAAACACAAGTTACCCTTCACTTTCTCCTCCTCTGACAGACTGTAACAGCAGTTCATATAAAATCACAGAATTGTTAGGGTTGGAAGGGGCCTGTGGAGATAATCTAGCCCAACCCCTCTGCCAACGCAGGGTCACCTAGAGTGATGGCTTGAGCAGGTGACACAAGAATGTGTATAGGTGAGTTTTGAATGTCTCTAGAGAAGGAGAATTCATGACCTCTCTGGGCAGCCTATTCCAGTGCACTGCTGTGCTCAAGGTGACAAAATTCTTCCTTATGTTGAAGTGGAACTTCATGTGTTTTAGTTTATGGCCATTGCTCCTTGTCCTGTCTCTGGGCATCACTGAAAAGAGTCTGGCACCATCCTCTTGACACCTGCCTTTGAGATCCCCTCTCAGCCGTCTCTTCTCTAGAATAAACAGACTCATGTATATAAATTTCATGTAACAGAATTGTATTAAAACCCAAGCTTCCCTGTACAGTCTTGATTTAATAGCACACAGTTGCCAAATAGACAACAGAAGACAATTTTAAAAGCCTGGTAACAGACAATCCAATAATACAATTTTAAATACGACCATACTCCATCCTCTGTCTTAGAAAGAGTTTGGCCATGGCTGTTTAATATCTTCATCAATGACAGACAGTGGAAGCGAGTGTGCTCTCAGCAAGTCTGCAGATGACACCAAGCTGAGAGGGTGCTTTGAGCAACCTGATCTAGTGGAAGGTGTTCCTTCTCATTGCAAGAGGGCTTGGACTAAGGTGATCTTTAAAGGTCTCTCCCAACCCAAAGCATTCTATGATTCAACTGATCTTTTTCAAATTAGCAACTAGATAAACGCATTTGCTGTTTTATACAGAAATGGGAAACATATGGGCAGAGGGAGCTTATTAGTACAGTTTCACAGAGATTAATTTTGGAATTAAAGTTAATTAAAGATTTCTGTAATAAATGCCTATATTAAATATTTCTGTCAAGACTGTTCTTTGTTGTGGTCACTGTATGATAACCACTTGGGCAATACTCGAAGCTACCACAAGGGGGAAATTTAGGGGAGGAAAAAAAAAAAAGAAGTATGTCGTGTTACCAATGAGAAAGGACAAGTTGACCCTGAAGGCCTGAAAGAATAAATACAGGATGAAACTCAAGGACTGCAGTGTCACAGAGTTCAAAGGAAAAGCTCTGCTAAGTATTTGCAAGCCCTTAAGCCAAGAAAGGGTTAACAATAGGATGACTAAGATCCAACCACACAATAAAGCCATAAAAGTAACAGATGAAATCCTAGGATATTCCAGGAAAATACTGACAGTACAGACAGAGATGCACAGTCCTACCAATTGAAGAAATTTATTAAAACCTGAAAGGATACTGATAAAGAGCCACTAGAATTGCCAGGGAATAGAGCACCTTTTATGAGCAAACACTAAACTGGCATATTTTGTTTACCCTAAATGACAGCAAAGGAAGGACAGTCACGGCTTCTTTTCATGAGCAGATACACTGACTGCAATAAACATCAAGCAGAAGAACTAAGTTCAAGCATAATGCTGTGACATCTTTTTACAAGATGTTCAAGACTACTTTTCATATCAACTGTGTATCAAATAACTTTAGAAATCCCTGGGAAATACATGAAGCTTTCTTTATCCAAGGCATTTCAGGAAGCAAGTTGCAGCAGCCTTTTTTGGACAAGTCAGCCTTTCGCTTCTCCTGTATCCTAATGTTTGCAAACTTAAAAGCACAACAACTATCATCTAGGGGCACCAGAACTGATTCTGGCCACAACAGACACTACCCAAAGAGACAGGTATCCTCAACTTTCTTGAGCTTAACTCAAGCACTGCCATTAGAAACACTAAATCAGGGGAAAGCTGTTTGGTTTAGTAGCTTTTGTTCTCAAAAACTAACTGCTTGGCTCAAAGAGATATGAAATACAAATCCTAATACTTTGGTGATTTGATGGTCTTTCTTGCAGGGACCACTAGAATATAACTGCTTTAAGCTACCAATTCCACCAACCGTGCAACACCCCAAGCTTCAAATGATACAATGGCTTTAGTGCCAACCTGTTCAACCTAGCTTGGCTGTTACAAACCATCTTAAGTATTGCTTTAAAGCAATGTCTTTCAAGTGGCACTCATTTTACTGAGGCTCCAGAGTCTTTCATTATGACGACACACACTGGTAATTTACTAAGCCATTACCTTCTGATATTTGATAGAGAAATTTCAACAGATTTGAGAAAAGATTCACATTTTTTTTTCTTTCTCCTCCCAGAAAACTGGCCACCTGACTGTTAGATCAGGATAGAATTCTGAATTTGTTTGTATCTAAGTAGTCACAAATAAAAGTAGAGCAAAACATGTTCCCATCCCCTGCTCCTGCCAAGTAGAACTTTAGACTATACCAAAAATAATAATGCTTTTTGATGGGGAAGGAGAGAATGGTTATGCACATCCCCTTCCTTCACACAAAAAAACTGACACTTGCAGCAGCTTTGTGCTCCTGGAGGGCAACTTGTAAGTTATCAAACTCTGTCTTCTACCATCCAGTAGCACATGAACTGTAAAAAGGAGAGGAAAACACAAACTGCTTCCATTGTGCTGTAATGAGCAATGTATTCCAAGGGCAGCATCAACAACTGATGCAGGAGTGGGAAACACACAATAAAGTGACCAGACAGTTTGGCCAAAATTCTTTTAGAAAAGGCATGGGAAAAAGCTGAAAATAAAATTTCAAATAATACCACAGGCTATGAACCTCTTTCAATTCTTCTTAGAGAAGCCTAAAGTACAAGTGAATAGATCACAAAAACCGTAAGTATTTTTCTACAAAAAGAACTAGAGTTTAATTATGACCTGAAGTGAACTGAGCTAACACAAATTTTACTCTGGAGAGACAGGGGTATTCAGAAGTCAGATGGTGCCATTACTGAATGTAAGAGACATTTGCATAGCCCTTGTACCCTCCCACTCTACAAAAACAAGCCTCATTTAGTTCAGTTATAGCCATTTCTCCTATGAATTATAATCAGCCATACATAAGAAAATAATTATCACAACTTTTAACCTGCAGAGGGTTTTCTGTGATAATTTAACTCTCATGTGGTTCAAGTCTCAAATACTGTGCTGAAGATGTGCTTCTTATAGGCAATATAAGAAGGCCAGTTTTTAAATAAACGTATTTGCTGATACAGTAGAACTGTAATATTAGAAGGCAAGAGTAGCATTTTAACTCTCAAGAGGGGAGAGAAAATGGCATGCAGATGTGGAGTAGCTATTAATCTTCCACCCACTACTAGGAGTTGCTACTTCACTTTTACCACATACTACTTACATAAAATCAGCAATGAACTACCCAAGTTACGTACTTGAATGATTATAACTTTTAACAGTTAATTGAAAATAAAAGTCAGCAGCAGTGCGAGCCAATCACACGACTGACACAGCAATGCTATAAAAACCATTAGATTGGCACAGAAGTGCAACAATAGAATAACTAACCTACTGTTACCAAACAACACTGATATTGTAAAGATTTTGCATGGAGGGAGGGAAGAATGAGGGGATATCTTTCTTGCTCAAAAGACAAATAAAGGCTATTACTCCATTTTTTGTCATTGTCACAAGAAACTGAACTGTTAACATTTGTTTCATTGAAATCACACTAAAGTTGCTCAGTTGCAGAAAACAACCTCTTAGGTAAAAAACTATGAATAAAATATTCATATTTTTTAATACATACGCCACACTTTACAGTGCAATCAATGTTAAAAAAGTATTTAGGCAATTTAGAAGAGAGTTACACTCTGCCATATTTACATATGCTAAAAATCCCCACCACTTTCTCCCTCCCCCCAAAAAATAAAAACTCAATTGTATTATAAAATATAAAAAGCAAAAAGCAATTTTGATGTTCTTACCAAGGACACAAAGTTATCAAACTATTCATATTTCTTGCCTTACATGAAGGCTTGAAAATGAAGAAATCACGCACCTGTATGTGGGGCCATGAGGCTTCAAGAGTTGGTTCATCTTCTTCTGGATCAAAATCTGGGTTATCACTAGGTGGAAGTGTTCTGAAAATATTAGAACTAATCTGCAAGTAAAAAAAAATAAATTAATTGTATCACTGTTTATACTTTCACAGATCACGCTCAGTAAGATACTGCTTTTACCCCAAATTCACATGAAACAAATAGTCTAAATAAATAGTCTAAAATAGTCTAAAAAAAAAAGTAACACTTCTGTGATTCTGTACTTTTTTCCAAAACTGCAAAATACAGATAGTCGAAAGTCTGAAAGAAATTAATGAAAATAATAAGTAACTTTTGTCTAAATTGTTCACAAGTTTGAAACTAGACGTGGTCACATTTAAAAGTTTTCCCTGAAACCACAGAAGTTAAAAAAAATTCAGTTTCCCTATATCAAAACAGTTTTTAACTTTGTGACAACCAAGAGCTGATGTTTTATATAAGACAACAAATATAGTATGACTCACCAATTATGAGTTAAACAGAGCTCCCTCCGTATGTGAGGCAGACAATTCCAAAAATATATCTTAGAGTTCTTTACATCAAGATATTTCTGGTTACATTTTTCACTTTTTTACCTTTGAAAATTTCAAGATGTTTCAAGGTTTCAGAAAATTAGAAACATGTAACAGTCGTAACTTCTTGATTTCACAGAGAGCAACTTCAGGAAAAAATAGCTACCGAGTTACTTTTAGAAGAATATAGTCACATCAAATCAATTTCAAGTCTAAACAAGTTTCTTCAGGGATTTTTGAAGTATATAAAAGTTTGGATAGAAGACCATTCAGACCACAAAGGAGAAGTGTCATCTCTTCCACCAGATGTAACATGCTGTATTAAAAACTCTTTAACATGAACAAAAGAGAACATTAAATTAATTTTGTTTCTGCATTTTCTGTATTTCTTTCAGGAACACGTTTAGCCCAACTTTTTCAATCCCTTTTCAAACTTTTAGTCTTTGTGATCAAATCTGTTTCAAGTGGCTGCTCATCACCCAAGCCTACTAAGCACAAAAGAAAATGTTTCACAGTTCGTAGCAAAGGCTCCTGCACCTCTTCAGTGGAGTCTCCAAGGTGTCTGAAGAACTTTGCAAAAGGACTTTAGAAAGATCCTGAAGTTACCCAGCTGGCTCTGCACAGAAGAATCAGCTGCCTCATTAAACAAGATACAAAGCTGTTGCATAAACTGGCTTTTCCTTTCCTCCTATGCCCTTCATTCTACCTCCTCTCACTGTCTCCTGCTGGGACCCAGCAAAGCTGCAGCGCTGCTGCTGTAGAGAAGAGGGGCAATAATGTTCTGTATAGATGAGCACTACAGCTGCCTCCAAACTTACTGCGCAGGAAAACCCAACAAACTAAAAAATACCCACAAAAAAAAAAAAAAGAGTTGTCCTTCAATGGTGTAAACACAAGGGACTTGGGATTCTGGAGCACAAGAGCAAGTGCCGGGGTGGGAGGGGGAAATAGGAGTCAGAGAATGTTAATTTTCATCAAGCCCAAAAACTAAGACTACAATCCTGGTTCTGTTATTTGCTTTGTCTACCCTTCTTAGGTATTTAGCAAAAAAACCCTCCAACATACAAATCAGTCCCCGACAGAGAATGCTTTACCTCTGCTTACAAGTCTTCTGGTAACACCTTATGAAAATGCATCTTTTTCTTTCTAGATGCATCTTCCTGAACTGATCAACCTTTTAGCATAGAACCTCAGAGTAGGGAATGCATACACTTCAAGTCCAAAACAAAGGTACTAACTACTAAATATACTTCTGTAGCAGAAACAAATAGCAAGCCTCTCAGACCTTCAAAAAGATAATTGTATTAATTTCAGAGTATTTAGTATTTACACTATTACTGATCTCCTGAGAATATATCTTAGAATAAAACTTACACCCTTTTTATGTACTAGCCTGTCTCCCTAAAAAAAGTTAATTTGCTTTATTATATTTGCAATACTTTTGCTTCCTGTCTCATTTGCCTATTTTTAAGGCCTAGCTAATAGTATTGATCAAAAATATAGTTTGGGTTAAAAACTCCATTGCTCTTCCATTAGCAAATTCTTCTCTATATCCTCTTATATTATTTAAAACCTTCTTTTTATTTCACAAGTGGCATCTTACCCCAAAACTGTGACTTGGGAAATACAAATCATACAATACAGCTGGATACATTTCCAGATAAACCCAGTATCAGCTTTCTAAATTAAGTCTTCAAAAAATGGCAACAGAAAACACGCCAGTTAATGTATTGGGATACAGCAATTATATTTTATTAAAACACAAAGAAAAGAAAAAAAGGCCCTAACTGTCTGTACGCTTCTTCAGGATCTAAACACTTTGAGGTACTAGGTTCATTTCCAATTTCTGAATGTGCAGATTAAGGATACCCAACTTCTTCTAAATTTGCAACTCATACAACCTGTTAGGACAATCTCACCTACACTGGATTTTTACATGCTGTTGGGGAATGAGGGGAGGTTGACAGGCACAAGGAGATCCAGGAGTAACAGAGAGACCACATGAAGGGAAGGAATGCAGGGAGACCTCCTCACCTGCACAGACCTTGCCTATGCACATGTCAGAAACAACATTTTTTTTCACTCTGGCTATCTCTAAGGCATTGCTGACTTAGTGTTCCAAAGACTGAGATGACTCCAAGGAAACCAGGCTGTTTCCTTTGTAAGCTGGAGGAAAGGTGTCCCAGGCCTAGGGGAAGACAAGGGGCTTTGGAAAGACATTTCCAAATGCTTCTGCCACTAATGCCACTCTGGCTTTTTTCAGGGATTTCCCGTAGTCTGTCCATTCTTTCCTACCAGTCAGATGATCGCTGGATTTCATTAAGGCAAATCTCTACTACTTCATCCTCAAAAACACTGTCCTTCAAACTCTGCCAAAAAACTCAAATATTTTTTTCTTTTAACGCAGTAACACTGAACAGCCTAAAAACTAAAAAAAAAAAAACAAAAAAAACCCCAAACAAAACAAGTAACTTTTAAATCTCATAGAAGTTTTGCTACAAAGAAAGGCCTCAAGCCTGATACACGTGTTATTTGGAGGGAGAGACCCATCCAGAGTTTTTTCTGAAAGCTAGTACTTCGTCCTAATTCACAGCAAAGACCTTTTCTGCTGCCAGTTGCCAGGGAGATTAGAAATACTATTCAGGCTTGGAGGGATCTTTTGTCTCAAGCTCTCAAAAAGCTCTCATTGAGCATTTAAGGCCTTCTTCATTTTCTATCATTTTAGGGGAGAAAAGGAGATGGAAATTTGTTATGGAAGGAAGAGCAAGCGTCCACAGAGCCCAATCATTCACACAACAATAAAAAAGAAAAACTCAATACCACCTTATCGCCAAGAAGAGAAAACAACTCCAATATAACAGAAAATCTCCCTTCAACAAGTATGGTGGGCTAGTTAGTGTATTCTTTCTTCTAACAAGGCTATAGAGGGCACACAGAATAAGAAAATACTGCAAGGATCCAGGCTCGCTGCCACCAGCAACAGGAAAAAAAAAAGTTTAAGAAGAGGTGAACACACTTTGTCCTGTTATTTTCTTATGTAAAAAACATTTAGGACAGATTCCCAGGTCACTTAAAAAAAATGAAACCATACAAAAACCCCGGGTGTCCCAGATCTTTTGTAAAACAGTTAGCATCTGCTGAAACAGCCAAAATGATTGAAAGGGTTTCAATAAATCCTAGTCCTTCACAGTGTAATGCAAAACTTCTACACTTACTTATATTAAAGATCTGATCTTCCCTATCAGCTGCAAACAAAACAAACCTTAAGAAAAAAAAAATGGCTTGTACTGTATAGAGACCTACAAAAGTTGCAGGCTGTATATTTGAACTGATCTGCTTGTGTTCCTACGGGCTCTTTGAAAGTCAGCATTTTATCTATGTAAACTCAACCAAAACTCAGAAAACAATTCACCTACATGCATGGCCACTAAAGCCATTCTTTTGACATTTCAAATTTCTAGGGAAAAAAACAAATACAGAATACTTCAGATTATTCTCCAATGTCCTTCAGTTGCATTACCTGTACATGGAGTATACCCATATCTAAAACACCACTGAAGTACCATTTGAAAATGCATATAAACACCTGGAAAAGTCAGCAGATAACAACCACAAAAATTTTGTTGCTTATTCAACAAACCATCTGTAGGAATTGCATGGTATAAGTCATCCTGTGGTTTACAACTTCAGCAAACCACTTAGGTTACTCCAGCACTCTCCAAGGCCAAAACAGTAACAAACAGCCACATAAAGTATTTACAAAGTAGAGACGCTTTCTTACGTGGATAAACCTTTCTGCTGTCACTAGTAACTGCATGAATCTTTACTAAAAAACTTTAGCCTAACACTCCACAGCCACTTGTAAATAAACAAAGACAGATAAGCACCAATATATTGCCATTTTCTGATTGAGAACAACTTCAAAGTTTCCCCAGATTGCAAGCATCTGCAGTGTGCCATTTTTTCATTTTAATTAATCCGAATGCATCATGTTTCAGCTAATAATTAAAACTTAAAAGTTGTTTGTTTTTACAAGCCTTCCTAAGCCAAGTTATCATTAACCAATTACATTGTATTGTATAAGCAGAATAACCAGCAGCAATTCTGAGTTAAATGCCATCACAGTCAAATTGATTCAGTGAAGATGTGTTATTAAAATTCAAACTAAAACAAGAGCATTCTACTTACCATTTTCACTATGTCAGCATAAGCT
This sequence comes from Sclerurus mexicanus, assembly GCA_013396755.1. Classification (NCBI taxonomy): domain Eukaryota; kingdom Metazoa; phylum Chordata; class Aves; order Passeriformes; family Furnariidae; genus Sclerurus; species Sclerurus mexicanus. The sequence continues at coordinate 845,009 of VWZF01006901.1, forward strand.
GATTCAACAATCACTCCACGATTTGTTGAAACATATTCAACCAGTTCATTCAGTGTTGCTCTCTTAATTTCTTTACTTTTCAGGTCTGAAACAGAGTCCATGAAGTCAAAGAGTACACAACACTGTTGCAGCTTCTGACAAAAAAGATCTTGCTGCTCATTGAAGGTGGCATCTACGAAAAGAAAGAAAACCAACCAACATTTACTTATGTAGAAGCAAACACAGGATTTGTAAATCTATGTTGTTAATAAAAAATTGCATAGCTACGACTTTTTTTTCTAGTATGGGGAACAGTGTGCTCTATAGCCAGCAAATTAATAAGCAACATTGTCAAAATTGAAAATATCTATTTAATTATGTTAGAATGAAAGATCCACCATTCACAACTTTTGGTACATGCGAGAAAAAATGGGGCAAACATATGGCAGTACATATATTTACAGAAAATCAGTTCCTGAATTAACTTCCTTTGAAATACATTGCCATTGGTAAGTCCCAACTCTCCCCCACCAAAAGTCATACACAGAAGCAGTGCATCACACTAACCTTTCATTCATCCGATTTGTCTCGTTCTGTTCCCTAATCCTCTATTATGTAACCTGCTTAAAAGCTGTAAAAGCTGCTTTGAAGGAACCTTGTCTTTTTACCCCAATGCAAAATGCTTCACATACTTTTGACATCATGTGATGAATGCTTCTCTTCAGAATCAACTCCAATATTTCTGAAGGATTAATCCTGAATGTTAATGTTTTGGTCTAAATAATTTATTACAATCTTAGTCATGTAAGGGTCTTCCAGACTTTTTTGGCCTATTAAGACAACGTGTTTGCCTATGACTTGGCATTTTCATTTTAGAGTGCAGTACCTCTATAATCTGATAAGCAAAATTCCTCCATTAGCATTTCACATTAAAAGAGATGGATTATTAAGCACTATACAGTTTAAAAATTTAATACATCCTTAATATGTTGTAACTGTTGCAAAGTTGTACGATCACAAGAAAAGCAGCCAGAATTTTAATGGCAAATTTGATTTAATGTGCATTTTGATCTTGTTTTTAATTATTAGTTGGGGCTCAAAGCCACTTCAGCAATGTAGTATCACTTCATCTATCAGCTAGTTGAGGATTTCACTTATTTTGGTGAAAAAACTGTATTTCCAATTTTATCTCCAAATAAAGAATGCTCTCTCCATGAAGAATTTTCAAGATCTGTCTACAGCCAGACTACATCCCTTAGCAATACTGCAGTGAATGAACAATGCTATTAGCACTGATGTTCCATCACAAAGACATTATGAAGACAAGAAAAAGGCAACTGCAATGGAACACTGAGTACTGAATATTTTTGTCTCACTTTAAAACCTGAGCAAATCACAAAAAATGTCTCATGCTTCTCTTCATTATTTTAGAATGACTCTAGCTAAACAAACTTCATTTTAAGTTTGTACCTTTAACAGTTTAAACACTCTTTGGTAATGCGAGTTTCTCAAGTTTCTTGCAAAAAAACTTTCATTTAGTGACTGGAACAACAAGAGTCAAAAGTGTGTTTAATATTCAATAATTATCTGATAGAATTCTTTTGTTTCCATAAGCAAAAAGTAATTGCTCAAATGGACTGACACGCCTCCACTATAATCCAAACTGCTTGTTCTGCCCTTAAAATTCCGACTCCAGAATACTGTATTGTATTCCCTTTCCCCACCTGACAGTTAGGATCCTATTAGCTGAGCATAACAGATTCAGTGAGCTTTTGAAAAAGCCAGCAATTACTACTCCCTCATGAAGAACAATTCACACTTTTGAATGTCAATTCTGCAATTTTAACCGTTTTTCTTTTGAATAAAAAACCTTGCAAGATGCTTATTTTGCTCAGACAACTACAAAGGCATGAATTGTTACACTCTACAAAATAATGAACATCAGCTGTAAAAACATTTGTAAGTTACATAACATTTCAACTCAGATCTTCTAATATTCTAGAGCGGATTGCATGAGTAAGTATTGTATCATAGCAACAAAGCAATAACAGTGACATGCTGAGGATAAAATCCAAAAAGCCTAATTTAAGGAACCGACACAGGGAGGACAGCCTTTTTTGCCGCTAGCAGCGAGCTGATACTCAGACTACCACAGGAGTCAAGCCAACTTATTTTTCCTCACTACAAACTTAGCTTTACTCCAAATTACAAAGGTCTAGCAGTGAGACTCAGGTGTAGTTAGCTGATGAGTAAAGAAAATAAAAATCACTAGGCCAAATTTACCCAGAAGTTTCAAAAACCAGCAGACAGCATCTGAGTACTTCTAAAAGCGGTTAAAACAGACTAGAGACCTAAGGCTAAAAGGCAGTAACAGGAATTCAGACAAAATAATTAAATCACTACATTCCCTGGAATTTCAAAGAAACTCCTGCATTAGCCACATTTAGTAGGACACCCGAGTATCAGGAAATCTCTCCTGCCATGCATCCCCAATCCATTCCATCAGCAACCTGATCTATCTCAACTAGGCCTGTTTCCTCAAATGAAAAACCACCCACTAATCTGTTTTGTTACTCTTAAAACACTTAAAGCAAAATCAAAGGAAGTATTTTCCTCTACATGTACATTCTTTTTTCATACTTTTAAGGGGAACCATAATTATTTTATCACCTTATTATTTTAGTCATCTGAAAGAGATGAAAATTATGTAATAAATTTCAAAATTATTTCAAAATTTCAAACCCACGGTAATAAATAAGGTAACAAGAAAACCAGTTCTGTTATATCAGCACAACCTGGCGTCATGTGCCCAATCCCTGCTTGGCACATTGCACATTTGTCTCAGGAATGTTATGAGAGGTACCATGAGAACCACCAAGTGATTGGGGAAAATTTGTTGGTCAGATAGTGTCAACTTTTCAAAGCCTTGTCTTTAACTACTCCAGCACAGTGGAAGGTAGACAAATGTATCACACAATGAAAACCATACTGTAATAGTTTATTCTACTTCTATGAATAAAATAAACTGTGCCACCATAGTTGCATCAACACTGCAGCTTTTAGGTTTAGTAGTTTAACAATCCATGGCATGATTCTTAAGCCAGTTTCAATTTAATATCTATCAAGATTTACATCATACATGCGAAATTCAAGATAATGACTATTCTTCAAATGCCATAAATACCATAAGGATCACAGAAGATAAATTAGGTTCAAAGCAGAAAGTGAATGCCCCAATAAAACAAGTCTGAATCGAATATGATGGTGGGAAATCTTAAAGACAAAAACTTAACATCCAGCACCTAAAGAATTATTGTGAATTATGATTCACTTCAACTGTGACTCTTCCTTGCCTCTGGTCATTTCCACAACAGATAGTAAAGTGTTCATACCTAACTAAAATTGTTAATTTGATTGTTGCACTTCATAACACTGAGATTCTCAGCAGACTATTCCTACTGTTTACAAAACCCCCATCATTACAGACAGCCACAATATCAAGAAAGAAAACTTACAAGGAAGTTCATCCTGAGCAGAAGTTATTAAACATTTGAACTGCATGACTGTACAGATTTGTCTCTAAATTGAATGCTTTCAAATATAAGGTCATCGGTGCAAATCTAAGTATGAAATATTGAGTTAAGAGATGAGTCTTTCCAGGAAGGGCCCAAACAAAACATAGATAGGGAAAGAGTTCACAATCACAGAGCTACCTCACTGGTAAACACAAACACCACTGGATAACTAGCCCAGGAACTACAATGATGTCTTCCTACAGGATATTTATCGCCTATGTTTACAAGCCTTTCTCCTGGAAGGAAAAGATAGATACTTTTCTCAACACAACTGTTTACCCAAGACCTACAGCACAAAGCCAGAGAACCCAACATAATCTTTGCTTCAGCAGCAGAAACCAGACTCTAAAGCCACAAAAACTCTCAACTACACAAACGGCAAGTTCAAAAATCATACTTTCCCTGCCAATACAAAGTAAACCCTCTCAATCATTTGCAACAATTTTCCATTTATTTTTTTTAAAGTATCTCCAATTAAATATTTCTACTTTTTCCTGAAGAAGCTACCTCAGGAAGATGCAGAAGTCAGAGAAACAACCAACAAGTTTTCCTCTGACAGCGTCTTAAAGCAGTGCAGATGGAGCCCTTTCAAACACTAAGAGGACAATGACCCTATTGAATAATGTACCACACATACTGTACTCCTTACAGTAAATGAATTTGGTGACAATCCTACACTTCTACGTAATTGCCTGACAAATCGAATACATGACAAGGATCACGTCAAAATTAGGTTGTATACCAGTGTGCCAAGTTGAGCATTTAGTCCCTGTTTGATTACATTTCCTGCCCCGTATGCTGCCATACTCAGTGGTGGAGGGATCTGCTAGAGCAGAACAAAGCCTTGACACTGAGATGAAGAGAGGAGCACGTGTACTATCAGACACCAAATATTTGGGTTTGGGGTTTTCTTCACATCAGTAAGTTACCAGCACTGTTGTACAGCCTGCTCTTTTCAGAGATACCATTAGTCTGAAAAGGAGTTGGTCTGATAAACTCCGCACTAACCTACCTAAACCAAGTACAAGGAGTGCTATTTAACCTAAACGTAATATTTATTTTCGTCCTGGAGAGTTCTTGTGTACATTATTGTTGCGAGCTCTCCTAGCATTCGAATATCAGTGTTGATGTTACAGGCACAGAAAAAGCATCCTTAAGAGATGCTATTGCTTTTACAACAGAGGACAGAGTGTTTCCAGGTTCCAGAAGTCTACATCTGCAGTCTGACAGGCAGCAAAGTAGTTGGCTGGCAACAAATAAGAGTGGTGTCTCCCTGCTACCCCTTTACCATTTATTCCTCCCTTCCCCTTCTCTGTTCCCAGTCACACCCATTCATCAACACTGGCTCTGGAACTTGTCAGGCTCTTCCGTAAACTGCTTTAACTCAATAACATGCTCATATTAGTGAGGCTAAATGGCTTCTGGAGGAGCCTGATGCGCATCAGCTCTGACACAGGATTAGAGACAGGAGCAGAAACTCTGCAGTGAGCTGCTAAGTTAAGTTTACCATCTCCAGTGGAACCACTTCATCCAACTATAGAGGCATGTGATAATATGTAGATAGGTTTTTTCAGTTAAGTTAGGTACTTTTTGGGAATAATACACTTTGGGGTTTTTGTTTTGTTATGGGGTTTGGTTGTTTTACTGGGTTTTGTTTTAAATCACTTTAAGTTTTATTAAGAAAAATTCAGCCCCTGTATAAAACCGTATACTTGGCTACACCAGTAGTGTATAACATTCTCCAGTAACTCCACATACACACAAGAGATGTTCCCATAACTGCAGCTTTGGGTAGCTCAAAAGCCCCACTGAAGCTGATGGGACTACTCAGATGAGCAGTTGTGCAGCACCTTAGGCATCCAAGGAACTTTTTCACCAGTATTTTCAGGTTTTACACATAGAAAAACCTAGTGACCCTAAGGAATAAATACCATTTTTCAGTAGATCAGGGCTGTAGGTTTTTCCTCTTCCCCTTCCATTCTGGGTTCAACAGCATACACTTTCAATTACCTGTTACCTCAAAATCTGCAGCTGTTGCTGGGACTCTGAAAGGGGATGAATAAGTTCTTCTGCATATTGTCAGTAAACAGACCTCTGACTTTCCAGGACAGATTAAGGGAGTCAAATAGAACAATATTATGTACCTTAAAAGTTAACCAGTACCTTACACAATTGTTTGTTCACCAGAGAAGGAGGTTTGGAAGACAATGAAGTAAAACGGTATTTTCAGTCACTATTGAAGGAAAATTTCTGTTAACTATAGGAGATTAAAAAAAAATTACTTGGTCCAGAATCAAAGGTACAGAAGGCACATTGATGATTCCTGCCTAGGACCCATGTGCTCATGCTAACACTTAACCTCTTCCTGTCAGAAACCAGGAAGACTGCAAAGGTGCAACCAAGATAACAAGCTGAGCTACTTCCGTACTTCCATTTTGAGCTAAACTGTTTTGCAGATGGCCATCAGGCAAGACTTGAACTGAGGGATCCACATGAACAATACTTGATAAACACAGTGGTACCCTACTTGCTCAACTGCCCCTACAGCACACATTTTATCCAAATTAATATACACCCTTTTCCAACCAGTTATGCAAAGTCAAATTCAAACTGGCAATATCACCCAGCTAAAAATTATACCATCCAAGCAAATCTCCATTTTCTTTTTAAAATAGCAAAAAAAAAATAAAAAAATCAGAGACTGCTCATTGGGGTATTCTGGATTTAAGATTAATTTTGTGATACACACCAGGGAGGGAAAAAAAAAAAAGAAAAATCACATGCTAGAAGTAAAACTAGGTAACAAAGACAATCAACTGTGAATTTTATTCACACACCATATTGTGGTTTACATAGTTAGTTCCAAGTCTAGGCTACAGATAATTTACTAAAAGTACTCCTGAAAGGCCATCTCATGTTCAATAACAGATATTGTTTGTTCAGAGTCTCATCCGCCACTCCACGTGGCCAGGAGTTGACCTCAACAAATCAGTCCAGAAAATCTGAAAAGCTCATGCTGATCTAACAACATCTGTCACAAATTCTGTGACAGGAGTTCTTGCAACGATAATAAACTGTAAGTGTCTTATTTAGATTATAAGAAAGCTTGAAAGACTGTAGAAACAGTCTCATATAGTTAAGACTCCCCAGCTACTACCATGTTAAATCCCTTGATTTTAATTAAGTTTTGAGTCAGCCAAGACACTTCAGACAGTATGAAAGTACCCTGCTGAAATTTTTTCATATTAATAGCCCTACTGCCTACCATCTAATTACAGAAGACAACATGCAGTCAGATGCAAAAAGTAATAGAAATTATCCCCTTGGTCCTTAAAAAGTTAGATAGCAAGACTCTAGAAACCAGGCCTCACAATTCACCTCATTTCTACCACACTTACTCAAAAGGGAGAATTAAAGCACCATTGATTCTGTAAACAAGACTCACCAAGCATACCAACCATTGAAACAGGAACAAAAAACCCTAAAGTCACCCTTAACAAAGTGTACAACTTTAACAATATAAAGGTTTCCTCAAGAGCACACCACCAGGTCAGAATCTAACTGAAATTCAGCTCCATGCAACAACTAAACAGAAAAGAAAAACAAAAGGAAAAAACATTGTCCAATGACCTGACTAGTTGAATCAATGCTACTTTTGAACAATTGAGAAGCTGAGCAATTTGCATAACCATAACAAATTTTGTTCAGAATGAAGCTATATTTATTAGAAGAGGCAAAGAAGTTTAACTTCTTACAGAGATGAAGTGTATGTTTTCAAAAAACAATTACCCTACAACCAAAACAATGACACCCCTACGCCTCTTGTATATGAAACAAGCTTTCTCCCATCAGTAAGTCAACTGTTATGTTCCCCAACACATGCATTTATGGTTTTGGCATACACTGCTACTGTATTCGCTGCGTTAATTTAAAACCCATCAGGCAGTTTCAGTGACTGATCCCATGCCACTGCACCTATTTTGAACATATCCAGAGCCCTTAAGAACTCAGGATTCTCTCCTGCATGCAACACATTAGCCAAAATAATCATTTCACTGGCTTGACAAAGGTGGAATAGCTCAACAGTGATCTTAAAATAAAGTTAAATTAGAAACCCTGGCTCTAAGGAAGATACTGTTAAATTTAAGGGCAATAAATCCTAGCACAGAATTAATATGCACAGCCAGGCCATTAAACTGGGAAAAGGGGAGAGTAATTAACTTCTCGAATGGGAAACTTTCTCAGAAGATGTGAGTATGGGATAGACGGCAACCTTTAACTTAAAATTACAGACGTTGATACAAAGAATTAAATCTGTTTTCCCAAAACAGAAAAAGGCAATTTCTAAATAGCTTTTGTTAAATGGAAATGCAACAAAGGTTTTTGTTATGGTAAAACAAAGATACTTGCAAGGAATCCTCCTCACAAGAGGGCAGATAAAGGTCAAAGCCTTGGGTGTGTAAACAGGTCCTCTCTTTAAAGTCTAACTCAGGTTACATTGTATTAGCCACAAGGTGAAAGCGCTCAGAGAGGCTGGCACACAGCACCTTGTTCCTCCCGGTACCTCCCTCCTGTGCCAGGAAAATTCCCCACCAGCAAGATGCAAGAGAGAGACTACAGACCAAGCTTCTGAGACTGTCGAATCAGTAACATCAGAAACACAATCAGTATGACGCTCCGTGTTCCTAACACATGAACTGTTAATTATGCTTTTACCCAAATGGAAGCACTTACCCTTAAAGAATACTATTTAAACTGTAAGGGTTCAACAAAATTTTTGGATTGTCGCATGTAATTTTGAAGACATAATATAAACATTCAAGTTGTGACAAGGACTCAAAGAAGAACTCCACGCCCACTCTGCCAAGAATAAAAAGAATAATTGGAGCAGCTCTGCTCCCTGTTTTACTCCACATCAGCTGTAGTGCTCTGCAATATGTTATCAGGGGACAAAGGGAGCTCAAAAGCAGGTGACAAAGCTGTGTGCCACACAGGCTCATCTTAGTACCCATTACACAGGGCTGCACTAAAAACATTTTTGATTCACAGGAGCCTGAACACTCTGCTTAATGAAACCAAATTGATTTGCACTTCTTAAGTTTGAAAGCTATTTACAATTTTAGTAAGTTCCCTTTATATTAAGTCAACTGCAAAACTCACGTGTAACTGAAATTATGGTAATTTATAATTACTAAGTGTTAATAATGAAGTAGGCCGTAAGTGGATCTGGTGTGGGATATTATTAACAGATTAGAAATCTATTAACTTGCATTCTCCCCCAATCATTTCCTCACCTTATCCAAGTATAAAATTAATTTTCAGTAAGATGGAGTTGCTCCAGTTTCACATCACATTAAAACACGCAAGTCAACATTACAAATCAAGTCTGTTCATATTCTCCCAGAAACTGAAGGAACACCCATGTAATTTTCACACGGCAGTATTAGTACTCAGTGCAATATAAAAATAACTTTTAGTTGAAACCAAGGGGTAGCTGTTAATATTATTTTGCAGAAGTACAGAAGCTCATTTTGCCTTTAATTTAGCACTTAGCTATTTTAAATGTGAAGGAGATGTATAGGGGAGTAATTTAATAGAAAACGTGTGTAAGAGGAAACATTCAATCTTGCTTTTCAAGAGGGAAGGAAACCCTGTTTCTTACCTTGAACCCCTGTGTAAATCCATGTGGAAGTTACAAGCATTGAATTCATTCCTTCGATTAATATATAGTTCATGGATTGGCTGAACAAGTGTTTCTTACTTTTCAGTATTCTCAGAGAAATAATATAATGAGATATTATATAATAATGTAACAATAGGAAGAACTATGATTAGACAGGAAACAGGTGAAATCCTGGTTTTGCTGCATTCAGTGACCAAACTACCACTGACCTGACAGAGAACAGATCATCCTGAACAGACAAATATTCAAGCACTTGCAAGATCTCTTTGCCTACTTCACTTAAATTAAACACTTAGCCTCATAAGTAAAAGTTTGAGCTACTTTTTTCATCAATTTTAACCATGCTCTAGCAGTTATGTTCTATCAAAATTTGTAAACATCAAGTGTTTGGTAATGAGAATCCTACACTTAAGCATATTCCCTTTTGGCAAAATCTCTTGGCTATTTTTAAACTCAATTTACACCATTTTGATGACTGGGTTTATTTCAGTCCTGCTTCCTACTCTTAAGCGAAAATACACAGAGATGAATTACCAAACCTTGTCCTTCCTGACTTTACTATGGGACCAAGCCCATACCTCTCAAGAGGGTTCTGACATTTGCATCTTAATTTTGTGTCTCAAAATAAAATGACTGCTTTCCTACAGAATCCAGTGATGTTAAAATTCACAAGTTTACTTCACAGTTCTCATCGTTTGTTGCATTACATACATGTGGAACCAAAATTTATGTTGCTTAACAAGGCTTCAGTCTTATACACAAGTCATATTTTAAGTAAGTATAGAATTCTTAATGGAAACCATCATACATTTTTTAAATGTTTTACACAATTACACTAAATTAGAACTTCTTTTTTAAATCCATTTTATTTCACTACACTTTACCATAAAATTTTACTTGGGAAGAAATTAATAAAACAGAAAAGGACCAACCATCTACAGAAATAAAGTAACTCACTAAATCACTTCTAAAAGTTCGTTTGTTTATGCAGTTCATTTGTTCATGCAGCAATGCACTTCGCTAATTCTCAAATACTACTATAGCAGAAATAAAGCTGTTTACCTCTTCATACTCAGACACATTGCTGTAACTTTTTCTTCCTGCTCTTCTGCAGATCAGCCGTCCCAGCCCATGCTATATTGTCCTGCTCTAAACTTGTTCACCCCACCTGCTCTTTCAGTTCTGAGAAAACCTGCCATGCTGCTTTCATGCCTGCTACCCACAGCTCGTCACGTCTCCGTGTGTGTGATGGTCTCAAATACAAAGTTTTAATCAGTAATTTGAAACTTGTTTAACATATGGAAAGTTTTTCTGTTATGGTAGGGAGTAAATTTAATGTCTTAAATCCTCAGTGTTTTAAAAATCCTTTACTAGAAATAGAACACCTTCCTTTTGCAGCATGATTCTTGAACATACATGCACAAATCTAGTTTTTGTTGCTCCTTAACCTCCCAACTCCACAGCAGAATTTGTATTTCTCTGCTGAACCCTATCATATCAAGAAAGCTGACAAAACCCACCAATTTCACCACCAAAGCTTTGCCTGGTAAGGTCAGGAGAAACAATGGCAAAGAGAAGAATGAGACAGAAATCATTTCCCAATAATACCCAGGCAACACAACTTTTATTTTTATTTTTGAATCTGTAGCCTTTTCTCACCATACCCATTGCAGCAATACAAGCTAGTATTTTAGCAGGCTACAGTCCACTAAATTCTGATCAGGCTACTGTTTCTTCCCATAGGCTCCTTACCCTTAAAATACTGAGACCAAGTATCCTGCACGTACATTTCACCAGCCTTTCCCAGCTTCGCTTTCCACCCTCATCCCCAAAAGTGTAGTAGCCAGAAGCAGTACTACCAAACACAATGACTGAAAGTAAATTTCATGCTCTAATCACAGCCACTGCAGTTATGCTCTCCTCAATTTTAAATTCTCAAGACTCATTTGATGAACCAACTCATCTGCAATCAATTCCTCAGGCACAGAACAAAAACCCTAAGCCTGTGAAGTTTCACAACTATCATGAGAAGTTCAAAATCCAAGGCTGCAATGAAATGCTATGAAGAAATTAGAAGGGAATAGGATAAGAAATATTTCTAAAAAGTTTCACAGCCAACAGGAGTGTTGAGACTCCAAACACTGAGCTCGCTGCAGACACTGGAGAGAAGCTGTCTTCTGCCCTCTCTTCCTGCTGAAGTGTCTCTAATCAGCTCTCCCAGCTCCACACTAACCCCTCACCTATAACGTAGTTCTGGGTTCTTGCTTGTAGAAAACCACACATTTTCCATTTGCTGAGATGCTGTGCCTCGCAGTACTACAGACAAGAAACCCAAAGGAAACCACGCACAGCAGCCTCCCAGAGCATGGCAGATGGGAGATCCTGAAGGATCTATACATAACAGCATAGTAAATACTGACTCATCAAGTCTTCCTACTGAGCTACAACAGCTAGTACTGGACCAAAGAAGAATTTGGGCCAAATTGGATTTTTATTTTTTTTTTAACACTAACAATATACAATTTATTTTTCCTCTAGTCTTAGAAGCAGTTTGAACTGTTTTTGCTGAAACTAAGAAAATTAGCCCAAGGAACAGTTCCAAATAAAACTGTCCATACTTGGCATGGAAAACTTCAGTACAAACAGTTCAGCAATGCTGGAAGCAGCTGAGAATAAGACCTTGTGAAAGAAAACTAGGCAACTTTAACTATGATGAGTTCTGCTTTCAAGTCAGAATTATACTATGAAATAGGCATCTTGTAGACAACATACTTCACTGGCCATGAATTCAGCAAAACTTGACAGAAACTAGTTCAGCAATTCTCTGATAAAATCAATGATTCAGACATTAAAAAGAAGCTGTCACTGTTCAGTTTCTAGCAGAGCAATGTGCCAAAAGAGTCTTATAAAACAGATGTTATTTACTACCTATTAATATAATTCATCTGTGTTTCCAACCTTCAAAATCTACATGCTGCTGTGAAACAATGATTTTAGCTTGTTCGATTAAAGTAGGAGTCAGGATGACAACAGTAGAGAAGCAGAATTTTATGGCCTTCTCAATGTGTCTTTTTTCTATCAGAACAAAACACATACCGCCTCTGTGCTTAACCAGAATATTAATTTGTCCAGAACTGTTGATATGACACCTTTACAAAAGCACTGACTGATTTTAAGATTGATAGATAGATATTAAAAATAAAAATCTGTACATTGAAGTAATCATCTTTTCATTAGATAGCCTGGACCAATAACTAATTCCATTTGTATTTCCTACAGCAACTAACATTAAATTCAGCACCCGCAAAACTACTATCTGACTAAACTAGAAAGCAATGAATGTGGAAAAAGAAATCTGATACCAAGCTGGCACACAGAAGATGTGAAAGATTTAAATAGAAAAGTTCATGTGAAGACTGTCAATAGGCTCTATATTTAGGAGTTGCTCTTGATGGAAGTATCTTCTAAGACCAAAAATTCAAGTCCAGGGATAAAAAAAGGTCAATTTGTTAAGAATTAAAGACTAAAATGTTCCACTCCATAAACTAGGAACAGCTCCTTAATATAGACAAAAATTTAAGCAGCTCATTTTTCATGGAGCTACTAAAGCTTTTTCATCTATTATAGGTTCTTTATTTCTCAAGATTTTAACTTCACTAAAATGGAAGTTTCAACTACATTATAGTACGCCCTACTAAGATTTAAGAGCTATTATAAGAGGTAAACCTAAATTCCTCACAGAACATCCTCATTCTTCATCTGAGATAAAGATTCACTCTCAAGGAAAAAATAACCCAAGATGATTGCAGTTGCAAGGGATGTTAAATATGAAGGTAGAGGATGGGGGACTATAGAAGAGGAAATAACAATGAACCATGAGGGATACAAAAAAAAGTGCAAATCTGAGACAGAAAACTCATTTCACTTCCAAATATTTATTAAGGCTGTGATAAAAGTAAACCATTCTAAAATTTTAAAGCACATTTTCCTTTGGGGAGCACAGGCAACTTAATAGAAGAAAATTCCTCTCAGCTGTTTCTAATTCCACTTTTTGTCACTCTGAAGTACATGCTATGTGACTCAAAACATTCAGTTTAAGGTTTGAACTGACCCTGACAGGTTTAAAAATATGAAAATTTTACCCCATAAAGTTATTAGGTTTTCCTGTGACATTTCCATGGATGTTTAGTTCGAATACATCAACTGGTTTTCAGTCAGACCCAAGCTTTCTCTCTTCTCAAGGGTTTAAGTAAAGGAAATATGAGACTTAACACCTATTTTACACCCTATATATGAATGCTGAAACTACACACTGGAAGGTCTTCTTAAAAATGCCTTATTCCAGTATACTTCAACTCCATAACTCTGAGCCCCACGGAGATCATTGTAACTATTGCTAGCCTTAGGCTGAAAGATTTCCGGACCACTTTCCAGTTCTTCTGTCGTATGGGCCAGAGTTTTTACTATGGGGAGACAGCTTTATTTGGAGGTGAATACTAAGGATTTATTTTCATGTATTTATTCTCTGAGCAGGATATAGAAAAAATGCCTGCGGTGATATGAATCTTCCCAAATGCATACTCACTATTGAGAAAAATATCACAGAAAGGCATCAGGAAATGTTTATTCTTTACAGCTGTGGTTGACATCTTTGGTACACAGAGGGGGGAAAAAAATAAAATCTATTTGCTTTACAACCTGACAGACCATATTAACTATACTAGATAAACCACTTTCCACCTGTATTTCTACATCCTTCTTCAACCAAAAATGAACAGAGACAAGCACGTATACATCTACTGTAAAGAGTCAGATCAGGTTCCTAGGTCAAGTTGTATCTCTTTTTCAAAAGCTAAAGTAACTGCAAGTTCTATTGCAGTCTCTTAAAACAACTTCCTATTGAGACAAAATTACCACTTCTTAGATATTTAAAATAACACCTCCTTTGCCAGACTTCTTTAAACTCAACACTCTCAGAATAGTCCATGAAGTGATAAAACCCTGCTGTTAACCAGTACATTATTTCGGCTGCAGATTCTTCAAAAGATTTATATTATGTAAACTCTAAGGTAACAAAATGAAAAGGGAGATCAGGAAAAAAAAACACTTTCAACTTCTAACAGATTTAGCAACCTTTTTTTTCTTCTAAATACAGTCACTGTGTCTCCAGTATTTCTTATTCAGTTTTTAAATAATACAGTAACATGGACACTCCCCTGAATAACAAACACTTAGGGAAACCTGCTAAATTAACTGAAGAACACATTATAATTTATTTTGAGTATCCTGCCATCAGTCAGGTTTTGCTGAGTTTCTATCTAAAAAGGAAAGATACCATCACACACAAAAATAAGCTGAATGTTGATGACAACACACAACGTTACCACCCCTCCCCAAACAACACCTCCAAAGGGAAGAGTACCTACAATTTAGGACTGTTACTCACTAGTAACAGATGTATTGTATCACTGCTAGAAGGAATCCACAGCCAAATTGCAGAATTTTGGTAATACACAGCAGCAGTACAACTACCTCCAGGAAGACGTACTTTTAAGATAATCTGTCTAAAGGCTTTGAAATAACACAACTCTGAAAGTGTGTTACACAATCTGATCTGACCATTTCAGCAGCAAACAAAACAGTCCCTGGAGAAAAGTCCCACAACACTCTCTACCCAAGAAGGTACTTTCTGAAGTGGATGGGTAACTATTATTTTTCTTCTGGAACATCTCATCCCTCCAGTAAAACAGATCCAAGTGTTTTAGGCCAGTCTGACAAATGTATTGGGGAATTCTAGAGTACTATTTATGCTTATTTTAGAATATTTTTTCATAGAAGCGATGACACAAGACAGCATCTATAAACAAGATGAAATATTCTACATCAGTGTAATACCAAACTGCTTTTTCATCTAAAAAATACTACTTTCTCCCAACAGAGGTTTGAAACACCTGATTTAACCATTTAATTGAAGAGATCTGTAAAGCAAAGTGTCTTATTCTAATTACTTAGGTGTATGCTGAGCACCCATAGGCATCAGGGTAATGACTGTAGTTTCCCTTTTCAGCCCCTCCCTGGGAACTCCGGCTGACAGTTCTGTAGATGATACTACAGTGGCAGCATCACAACTGATTTCCATATTAACTTTAAAGAATAAAGCAAAACTTCATCTTTCCCAAATGAATGTAATTAGAACAGAAAGTTACATAAAGTTACATCTTTACAAAGAGTAAATTCTTTCTAGAAGCTTTTTTGGTTTTAGGGTCAAGGGAGGTTTAAGAGAGAAAGGGAGAGAGGGAACATCAAACAGATGGAAAGAAATCATCCTATGTCCATGTTCAGGACAAATCTAACATCAAAAAACCAAGGGAGAAAAAGATTCAGAGAAGTGCTGCAAAGTTGAGGATTTTGTGCAAACTGTCTAGTTGGGTCACTAGAGCTCATAAAAGTGTATTTTGCCCACAATTTTTGTTCTGAAGCAGGTCTATAGGGTAAGTCTTTACATCTGAATGATGAACATAAAGACAGATGGGATTTTCCTTTAAGAACTTAAGGCAATAAGGCAATTCAAACTACTGTAAAACCCTGCATAACTGAAGAAATTCCTCTGCTGGTTTATGGCCTCAAATTTCCAAACATCTGAGCTGCTGATGCCATGCAAAATTTCTCTGTGTTATAAGTAAAGAGCTGTAAAACCACACTCACAAAACTACAAGACTTAATAACACAGAGGTAAAAATTTAATATTAAAGTCCTGGCTCAGCAAAGAATGTAAACTTGGACATTTTGCTGATTTAAGCTGGAATTACTCCCTGCAAAAAGCATGTACGTTTAACTGTTTGCTGGATCAGGACTCAAACTTTCTGAAGTCTGCCACCTATGTGTAATATTTCCCAAGTGCCTTTACGAGATCTCAAGTGTGGTTTTCTAAAAATTATCTCTGAGGAAAATATACTGTCTAAACAGGATGTGAATAGCAGAAACAGAATCTTGATTTCAAACAAATTATCCTGGTTATAAATCCCTCAAATCAAACTAATGCACCAAGACAGGACACAACTTCATACAGAAAGGAAAGCCCAAAACAAGCAGTTTTAGCAACAGCAGGCGTGTTCTTTGCTAGCACCCATGGCTGCAACAAACATGCTAAAAACACAAATAACCAGCACTCTCCTTGCTACTCCCGTGCCCAAACTTATCTGCATTTAATAACATTTCTGCTAAGAGCCGTATTTATAATTCACTTACATCTGCCACTCAGAGTAGGAAAAAGTGATTATCTTGAAATACTACAGACACAACCGTAAAAGCTATAAAAATCAAACTGAAAAATTACCTAATACCTAGGAGTATTTTTATATTTGCTATGTCTCATCCAGATTTTGGATATACGCTGTAAATCAGAGGTTTACTTTTTTCCCCACCATCATATGATGCAGCTTCAAAAGCCTTAAGACTCTAAAACTAATGGGAGCAAAATCAACATGCTGGGTCACGTTAAGGTAATCGCTCTACCTTATTTTTCATGTCCCTGACAAATGCTTTAATAACAAGTTTGCATTCTCTGCCTAACAAGTACTTTTTCTAATTCTTAAAACAGAGAGAAACCTATCCTGATGTTCAAAGGTGTAGAAGGTTGCAATGAACTTCACTTCGCTTTTGTAACCTAATGAACTGAGCCTTCTCAGATTTTAGCTGCAGCACCGAGGATAAAACCTTCACTGTCCGTTTTGAGTTCAGCAATGCCAGCACTGAGAGTTTTCATTCACTTGTGAGAGTTCCCATACAGCACCGTGCAGGAGGAGGTCTCCGAGGCAACTCCTCAGGACCCGCAGAATGTCATTCTTGCGCCGTCCAAAAGCAGCGCGAAAGAACCGAGCGGCCAAACGCAAACTTTCTCTCCGGCAACTCAGGACACTGTGGCACGGACACAGAGCCCCTCCTCGCAAAATCCCCCGTGGGAGGAGCCACCGACCGCTCCTAGGTTCGAGAGCTCAATTCCCTGCGCTCCTTGAACTCCACTCACCGACGAAAAGCTGGATGGTAAGACCTCGGTAATGCACACGAGCCAGCCAAGAAAAGGAGGGTGGCGAGGCAGCGGCCTCGGTGCCCGGCACCGAGCGAGGGCGGACCCGTGCGACGCTGCCTTGTGCGAGCAGAGGGAGCCCGAAAGCGGCGGGGGCAGCGCTACAGGGCAGAGGGTGCGGGGAGGGGGCCGAGCCGGGGCAGGCGGCACCTGCAGCCGGAGGGCGGGCAGGGAGGGCAGGCAGGGCTCGTACCTTTGAGCTGGGGCAGCGGCGAGAGCTCGACGGGGCTGCCCTGGGTGCGGAACTGCGAGGAGCCCTGCGAGCGCTTCTGGCGCTGCGCCTTGCGCACCGATTTCCGCGTGAAGCCGTCCACCTTCTCGGCCGCAGAGATGGCCGCCGACATGGCTGGGCGGCGGGGCGGCTCGCCACGAGCAGAT
>VWZF01006901.1:862826-968796 GCA_013396755.1 Sclerurus mexicanus
AAAGAAAAAGCCGGCCCCGCCCCCAGCGCAGCGTTGGCTGCCCGCGGCGGGCGGGAGAGCGGCGGGCTGTGCCTGGGGAGGCTCCCGGGTGGCTCCGCACTCAGTTCCTGCTTCCCTCGGCGCTTCCTCCCCGCGCGGGGCCGGCGGGGGAGCGGAAGGGGGGGAGGAGGAGGAGGGAAGGGAAAACAAACAAACAAATCCACAGACAACTTTGCCCGGCGGGGCGNGCGGAACACCCCCTCCCTCCCTCCCGCTCCCCCCCGCGGGCGCTCGGGGAGGACGTTGGGGCGTGATTGACAGCCGGTTTCACCAATCGGGAGCAGGGGGAGGTGGAGGCGGTGCGATTGACAGCTGTCTCCGCCAATCGAGAGCAGAGAGAGGCGGGGGGGGNCGCGGGCAGGCCCATGCTGCGGGCAGCGGCGTTCCCCGGCGTGCCCGCTTCCCGCGGGGAAGAGCCGTGCGTGTGTTCCCTGCCGGCCTCCCCGTGCGCCCCACTCTTCCTTTTGTCCGCCCTCCCGACGCGTGGCGAACCCTCCGGGAGCGGGGTGTGCGCCGGTTTAAATACACGCGTTTCGGTAGCTGTGGCGGGGTGTAAATACTGCGGGGGAACCATAAGCGCCTGCCAGGTGCCTCCGTGGGCTGGACTTTTATCTTCGTGTTTATAAACCATGTAGCAAAGTGCGGGTTGTAACCTGGATGTGGACGTAAAAGGAGACCGAGGCGCTGGAAGCCTGTTCAGTAAAAGCTGTTTTCTCACTTTCCCTTCTGTCATTCTTCCTCCTCTCCTCCCTCGATACAGTCTCTAACTCCTGCACCTCCTTTTTTGCTTTTGCTGAAATAACCTTCCGTGTTTGGAAGTAGAGATGTGGAGAGTACTCCCAGAGAATCTTTTTCTGTATACTTTAGACTCAACATATCTAGAAATTACGGGTACCAGAGTAATATGATGTTATCTTTCTTGTAGGTGCGTAACTTTTTTATTTTGTGGGGTTTTTTAATATATTACAAAACCAATCTTCCAGACAACACGGCAGTCTTCAAGCGCTCCTGCTTTAAAGCGCCAGCTCTTGTATTCATTGCAGTAAAGAACATCCTGGCATTCCTTACCTGGCTAATTCCCATTTCTCTTCAAGGCCCCCAGCTCCTGTTGGGAACTCACTGGTGCCCAGCTCCTGTGTCCGTGTGTTCTCCTGTTCCTGCCTGCCCTCCGACAGCTGTCATTTGCTTCTGCACCCATTTTTAGAAGCTGACACTGCCCGGTGTGTCCTGTATGCTGTTTATTGGCAACTCCAGCCTTGCTGCCGGTCCCCCGGTGTAAAAGAGTCTACCTGAAAGTTTCATCAATTAAATATTTCAGAGTTTGTTAAGAAAGCCTTACATAACTTTGAAGTAGCGTCAAAATGTTTTTCTGAGGTTTAAAATATTTTCTTCGAGGTTGCTTAGACGTTGGAATGGCTTTCACGCTGTTTGAAACTGTGCTGTAAAAACCTGTTGGCAACTGTAATTCATGACCCAAAGACCTCCGTAAATAATACTTGCAATGATCAACTGCACTGGAAGATATTTTCAGACTGTATTGTCATGTATCATTTGTAAAAAAAAAAAAAATGGTGAAATATGAGTCAGCCAAGCATAAAGAAACTGTTTTATTCTCTCAAATAAATGAAAAGAATTTTTAGCCATTGAGTTTTGTTTTGTCTTTTTAATATTACTCTTCTGTTTCAGAAAAGAATGGGCAGCATCTCTGGAGACCAGCTACAGTTTCCCAGACGGAAAGGGTAATGTTTGAAATAAGGTACACTTGAAGTCAGCTGAATTACATGGATGTCTGAAACCATTGGAACATACTGGCCTGTAGGACTGGGGTATTTGGAGGAAAACAAAATGGAAGTGAGAGCTCTGACTGGCAATCTGAAATAACTATGTTTGAGAAGGCTGAAGATTTCCCTTCCCCACTTTCTGCACATACTGCTTCCCACACAGCTGTCGGAGCCACTCTGAGTCAGCTTCTGAACCCCCTGGTTCTCACAGTGTATTTAAAGGCATACAGCAATGATGCCAGGTTATAAGCTGCTGGCTCCAAACCCAATTCATAGAAGTCCAAGGTGTCCACAGAGAATGTTGTGAATAGTAATTTTATGCCAAGTTATTCCCACTCCTAAATCAGAGCCCTCCATTTGTACTGAAGCATTGATTCTATAAAACCTCTCACATATCTCTAACTTGAACTGAAGGAAGGCTCAGTATCATTATTCAAAACAGAGAAACAGCATTCTGGAGCAGATTTATGAAAAGCCACATTTGCAGTTCTTTTCATTCAATCACGTAGAATTACTTCCTGCACCTTCTTAGCATTCTTTTATCCAGAAGAGAAATCTTTGGAAAGGTGAACAAGAATATGACATATTACCTTGCAGAATCCTGACCAACTTGGCTTGCAAATGTGGTGCTTCAGGCACCAGGTTGCTACTTGGTTTTTGCTACAGGGAGTTGCTTGGCTGCCAGCAGGTGAAAAGTTGGCTATAGCTCTGCTTTCCCATTCTTCCATGCAGATGATAAGAGGCCAGGCTACAATATAGCTCTTCTCAGAGACAGTGGCAGGAATATTTTAGTAAAGAGAATGTTCTAAGTGGGTGAACTCTCAGCCAAGATGATTTGTGGAGAAAATTGTTTTTTCTCTCTCAAAGTGAAAATTTGCATGGAAAAGCCCCGTTGGCTGCAACCATACTTATATTTACTACCATACCACTGCAGCAGTTTTTCAGGGTATTTCATGGTATCATAGAATGGTTTTTGTTGGAAGGGACCTTAAAGAGCACCTCGTTCCAAACCCCCTGCCATGGGTAGGGACACCTTTCACTAGACCAGGTTGTTCAAAGCCCCATCCAACCCTCTTCCAGGGATGGGGCATCCACAACTTGTCTGGGCAATCTGTTCCAGTGCCTCCCCAGCCTCATAGTAATGAATGTCTTCCTAATATGTGATCTAAATCCACCTGCTTTCAGTTTAGAGCCACTGCCCCTTGTCCTATCACTACATGCCCTTCCAGTAAGTCCCTCTCCAGCTTTCTTGTAGACCCCCTTTACATACTGGAAGTGTTTAGCTATAAGGTCTCCCTGGAGCCTTCTCCAGGCTGAACAACCCCAACTCAGCCTGTGTGCAAAGGAGAGGTGCTCTAGTCCGAGCTTAAAATACTTTCTGAACTAAGGCTATGTTCTTTCAAGCATGCATGGAATTAAGTTGAAGCACTTGGACTGTCCCAGTAATACCAAGTAAGCTATTCACCTACTTCAGGTTAAACCATATGTTTACATGTTCTGTGATCTGTGCTGACTAGTCATTATCTAGCATAAGTGTTCCCAAGTCTTCTGCTTGATAAATCCTTAAATAAATACAGCATTAGTTATCTTGGGGCCATCTGTCACCTTCCTCCCAGAGCAGAATTTGAAATTCTGGGATTGGAACTCAGAGATTAGTTGGCAAGGCCTTTTTTGTAAGGGTCCTGAGTTTGATTTCCTTCAGCATACCTATGAATACGTCATTAAAGTATTTCCAGACAAAACTATATGTATAGGTATGTGCGGGCAATTGATTGTTAAAACCAGCTCTGATTCATGTTGTCATTCTAAAAACCCTTTATTTGAATCTTCTGTCAGACAATCCAATGTGACTGTATTGCAAATAAAAAAATGTATTTTACAAATTTTGTGCACCCAGGCACATATACACTGACTATTGCAGCCAATAGTCCAACAAAAATGTATCAAAATTTAAGTCCTTGATTCGGCCTGTCTTGAACTGTCTTTTTGGGTGGAAACAGTGCTGTCTGAGAACTCAACAGCAGTCTTTCTGACTCAGTAAGATGCAAGCATCCCTTAGGGATACAGGTTTACAACTAAGCTTTCAAAGGCAGTTAACATCTTTGCCATAATGACATTTCCTTAGCAAGAATCTACAGAACATGAGCATATGTGTATTTATTAATCTGTTCTCAGTGCTGAAGATTTGTTTGCATTTTGTATATAAAATGAGGAAAGATCTTCAGCGAGAGGAGTGGATTCATAGTATATTTAAATGTAATAAATGGTACCTGTATTCACTGAAATACAAAACTACACTGTGAACAACAAAAACACTGTAGCCTTTCCACTTTCTAAATGCTTTTGTCTGTGACAAACCAGACCTTTGTAAATGCCAGCCAGCACTGTCTTCAGCTTTGCAGTCTTATGTAAAGATTGTTGAACCCAGCATGTAGAAAATAAAAGGGAACTGCTTCTGTTATGAAATGTTTGCATGTAAAAGAGAACACCTGGAAGCCTGAGTTCTTTCAGAAATAATTCCTAATGCTCAGTGAAGGGAATTAAACAAACAAACAGCAAGGTTTATTCTGTCAGCTTCTCAGCAGGATAACAAGAATTACTGCATGCTAAGAGTCAGCTGCTCTTGGAAACTTAATGAATGTAGCAGCCAGAAAAGTACAAAAGTTGGCCAATAGATGCAAACCAGATATATAGGCTGAAGTGAAAGAAATGGCAAAATCTATCCCTAAATCCAAAGTGGAAATTCTTCACTGTACCAGGGTTTCCAAGAACTTTGATGGTGTAGGACACTTTCTGTAAGGAATTGGGTCTGCATCTAGTGTTGTAATTCTCTTCACTTGTAACTCTATTCTCCTTGGAGAATAACAGCAGAAAATTATTTTATATTTCCATCTGTCTCTGCTGTGATTTAGCAACTGGAAACAAAGGGCCAAGTCAGCCGAACAGGCAGTTCTCCATGGCCCCCTAGCAAGTGAGCTGGCACCCGTCACCTGCAAATCTGCCCTCTCCAACCAGGCTCAGTTTCCAGCTACAGATTTGCGGGAGCATTGTTTAACCTTATTTTGCAAAACCAGAATGAGTGCTACTAGTAAGGAAGAGTCCTAAATATTGATTAGTTATAATCAATCCTTCCACTCCCTGGTTAGTGAATGAAAGGAAGTCACATGCCCTTGTGGATACTACTAATTTGTTGTATGGATTAGAAAGTTTTGTGTGCAGTTGTTTCAGCTTTTTAACTGCTTTCAAAGCTGCACAAGATACTTTAAAAAGACAGCTGTGTTTTTTATATAATAGCATGATTTCCAGAGCTTGATCTTTGGGAAAAAAATTAAAAAGTAAGGCTTGAAATAGAGCCATAAGTGTGGGTAAGCACACAGAAGAGATTGATGTGAGCTTTAGAGAAATGTAAACAAGGTTTAGAGCGATTTAATCATTTGTCCTTTTGTTTGTACCGTCCAAAAATATTGATTTTTGCTAACAGATGCACTAAATGGTCTTACTGGGATTTCAGAAGCATGTGCCTCCATGTTAGAACTTGTCTACCTTGGGGAAATGTGCTGCCCTTCCTACAGCACCACAGCCACAGTGGTTGAATTAAAGCAGCACAGTAATACCCATGATTTTTCCTCACGCAGATGTGCTCTTAGTCACGACAGTAAAGGCAGTGGAGCTTGTTTCTGCCCCAGTGAAACGTGACATTACAGCAAAAACCTTCTCTCACAAGTCACAGTCTAGAGCAGGATCCCAGCATTTCCCTGCTTCTGCTGAAGGATGGAGCACCTTTTGTGACCTGACTTGCTCTCCTTCCAGCGGATCTGACACCGCAATCACTAAGCACAGACCGTGCAGCAAGCTCACTTAATCCTACCCAGCGAACACATGAGCCACAGTTTGCGTTTCAGTCTGTAAATTGTTCTTTTGTTTTGCAGGCTTTACTGAACACAGTTTTATTTCATGTGACTGTGCTATTTATGGAGGAGTAAATATTGCCGGGGGTCTATTTAAAAAGGCCAATGACCTGGATTTTTTTCCATTTGAATTATCTCCAAGAGTCAGACATGTTTAACAACTGATTTTTTTTTCCCCGTGTTGCTGTAGACTGCGATCATTTCTAGCGTCTTAGATCAACAGCAACTAAAAAGACAAAGATTTTGAGTGAAATGAAACTTCATGTAGTATGAATGTGATCGGACAGTACGCGACCTTGCTGTTCTTGGAAGAGATGAATTCCGTCCTGATTTACCAGTTAAGAACACAGCATGTTTTTAACCTCTGAATGTTAGCCTTTTCTTACTGCTGTGGCAATTTCAGTTCATAACTCTGGTTTGTTCTTTTTATTATTATTTTTACAAAATCAATTATCAAATGTGCTTTCACAAATCTTAAATAAATAAATAAGCCATGTTTTCAGGAAGATTTAAACAGGCAAATGTTCTTGTTGCTGTTCCTACAATCTAAATAGCAGTATTCCTTTGCTATTTAAGAAAGTTCAACATGGCCAGGAAAGTAGTGCTATATTTTCACTTTCAAGAAACGGCTTTGTGAATGCAAACAGGTAGCCAAATGTCAGGAATATTAAATAGGTTTGGGTATTCTTAGAAGATGAGCCAACCATATTTATTTTTTTTTAATATATAAAAAGTTTTAACTGTATACAATGAACAGATCACAGTAAGTATAATGGGCATCAGTCAACCTGGAATTTTGCTGTATACATATTTTTTTTTAATTCAGTCCTGTAAAAGCATGGGAAGGTACAATATTTTAATGAAAGCCATTCAATGTGTGTTCTAAAGTTTGTGGTGTTTACTATGCCATTAAAAGGTACCCTGGCTTCAGTGGAAAGCTAGCTTAGGAGTCACAACCCACTTCTCCCCTGGAGAGGTGCAGCAGGTGGATAGGGGTGGGATTCTCTCAGGCTGGTCTTGCTGTCAAAGCTGTCATTACACCTGATGGCATTGATTCAAAATTTTACCTTTACTGGGGAAGGAGCATTCAGGATGACACTTGGATAATTCCGTGCTCTGACAATGTAGATGATGAGCACTTCTTTAGTATTATTCTGGCTTGAACCACACTACTCCAGGGAGTAGCCATGCTACTATATATATATATACTATATATATATATATATATATACACACACACACACACACACAAGTCCTACCAGTCCTGCTTAACCCTTTGGGAAAATGTCAAGAAACAATGGCAAATCTTCTTGTCCTGTTGATGTCTTAGGAGAGACAGTTTGTTCAACATGTTGGGAAAAATATTGCATGTGGCTAGTCAAACTAACAGAAATTTGCATTGATGTTTCTTCAAATGAAACAAAACTGCTTCCTTGGAAAATATGTTTTACAGAGAATAAAGCCTTTTTTGAAGGTTTTCCACTCAAGCACCCCCCTTATTACTTCAACCTTCTAATTTTTTGTTCCCTGTTCAAATATGGGAGTTTGCCAGTAGGCTATTTCGCACTTTAAAAAGATCTTGTCTTCCTGGAGTCAAAATTGTTACTGTGAAATGAACTTCTGTCAGTGACACCTACAGCCTCCTTTAAGATGAGGCATGCGAGTGCTGTTTCATTCTCAGTTGTAACATGTTTTCAGTTCTTGCTTGTATTACTAAACAAGAGTTTTCAGATTCTAGCTCAAACCATCTTTCAAAATTAAATTAGCTAAAGCCTTAATTAGCCAGCACTGATCAGAACAGATTGTGGTGACTACATATCCTACTCCGGTCTATCTCTTTTTTAAAAAGTTGAAAACTCACAGGAAAAGAAAAAAAATCAGACTGTTTTCTGTCTTAATAGAGCTCAGAACTCTCTGAGGTGAAGCAGGATAGTTATAGTATAAAATAACAAAGCACCTGCTGTAATTCCTGTTCCAGTACCTCCTCACCCTCACAGTAAAGAAGTTCCCCCTTGTGCTATCATTATCTGCTTCTGTAAAAAGAAAGAAAAAGAAACAAAACCAAACAAAACTTCTCTTAACAAACAAAGAAGTAAACAAACAAAAATGCTTAGAAACATATGAAATAGAAGAGCATTTCATGGCTGATAAATTAGTGCAAGATCAAAGAAAGCCATTATTTGGTTTGTACCTGGGTTACTTTGTAGGCTAAAGACATTTCCCATGTGTTTCTCACAAATAGTATCCACACACCTGACCTGACCTGGTAAACTGTGTAAAAATAAAGGCAGAAAAGTATGAGGCATTCTTTCAACATAAGGCTTGGTAAAACAGAATCTTCACTGATGCCAAAGTACTCTGTCCTGTGACAGTTGGAGTAGTGTGTCTGAAAAAAACAGATGTTGCACAGACAACCTTGTTGCTCATCTTTAGCCTAAGATTTTTTACATTTTTATGGCTGCTGAGAAGCATATCCTAATTTGAAGATTGCAGAGAAGTTTACCGAGAGGAGCACTTTTGTAAGAACTGTTGTTGTGCCCTGAATTTCTTGTGTATTATGTTTTTGTTCTGTCCATTTCCATAGCTGTACTGGGCCCTGTGTCAGGCATTGCCCTGTGAAACTGGTGTCTGCTTTTCCACTGTGCAAATTAAAGTGTTCAGGAAAAGAGGGAGGTATGGTTAAAAGATATTTTCCAGTTTCATTCAGTATGAGCATAGTCAACTGTCTTTTTCTAATGGATAGAAGAAGGGATCTCTTCTTGCAATATCTTTTATTAACATTCACCACATTTCCAAAACAATGTGGACAAATTTGTATACTAACCATATATATTTGATTTCTGTGGTTGGAAATGATCCATTTGCCCCTCTGAATATATGTCCTAGATCAAAAAATGTTTTGTGTCTTCCACGATTTTTACCACAGAGGTTTCTTTGCTTTTTAAGACAGAAGCATCTTTACTGTAGTCCACTGTTGAATGCACTGCTGTCTACACATATCATTACTAAACACTACAAAACTATTGTGATTTAAATGCCTTTAGTCTTTGTTTTTTCTGTCCAACAGGGCGGTGGGGATTTCAAAGACTTTTGTTTCTGCAGCTTTATTTTGTGTAGGGGAAAAAAAGAGTGAAATTTCAAAGTCGTTACCAAAGTCTTACTTAAATGTCCATATTAATTGACTTGTCTGGTCAGATGCTGCTTATGAGGTTAAAGTAGGCTTAGTCCTGCACTCTCTCTTAGAAAAAACCCTAAAACATCTCTTTTAAACAGCACTTAAACTCTATTTGATCCCAGACGTATGGGGGGGCCTGCATGTTCTGCCCATCTGATGAATTTTGGACAAATGTTGTATTTTTAATGTGGAAGAGGCTGCTTGCTGACTGGGTCTATACCACATACTTGTCAGAGTGATGAAGAGCCATTAACTATAATGGCTGTGTCAGATAAAGTGGGAAGTCTTCAAACAGGAAGAAGGAACAGAAATTAAAAGAACGGCAGCTCCAGAGGGTCTCACAGAGGGAACAAAGGGGAAGGTTTATGAGTCCTTCAAAGGTTTTGAATTGGAAAGAAAGAAATTTTTGTAGCAGGAGAAAAGAGGATTTAACTATGAGACACTATGATGACAAAGAAAATCACTCTGATTTTGAGGGACGAGGTGAGATGCAAGCAGCTTTTAGATACTCTACAGATGTCTGACCTATTGCCAAAAAATACCATGAAAATGGAGGCTGGGAAAATATGGCTGGAGTTTATTATTTAGTACGTGATTGTATATTTCTTTTACGAGCTGTGTGCGGAGTCACTTGATTTAGAGTTGGGTATGAAGCCAACTATGAACCCTGCTCTGCACAGACACCCAGAGACTTACACACAGCCTGATCCTACCCAGGCACCTGCGTGAAGCACATAAATGTTAAGGCTCTCTCTCTTCAGTGGAGTGAGATAGGCACCCTGTAGTGGAAAGTCACATCTCAGGTGGGCTGAATTGCTCTCTGGAGGCGCCTGTGTCTCTACACTGCCAGAGAAGCAGCTTACCATGACCATCATCATAGGTGCTTAGGTCACACTGAAGTGTGACTTGCTGAGAGGCCTTTGGCTTCTGATGGCCAAAGCACCTACAAAGCTGGAGCTATACCAGAGGATTAATGAATAATCCTTCTCCTGAACTTTAAAACCTGTATATGCTTTGCTTCCCTTTGTCTGACTGCTCTCCCCTTAGGAAGGGATGCTTTCCAAACACTGGCTCTTTGTTTCTCACACTTTAGAAAGTGGTTGCCACAGCCCAGCAACCTTAGGATTTTCGGGAGTAGTGTTATGGGTCTGAAGATGTGCAGATGATGAGAAGAGACTGTCAGCAGTGTGTGGAGGAGTGGGGTTATTTGGTTTATAAGTAGAATATTATAATGTTCTGTTTATCGATTAATAATAAGCACATTATTCGAAGTATGGTTGTTTTGCTTGATAATGCAATGTGTTTCATTAATTTATATATTTCACACATACACACCCTTTTGTGACCATCCTAATTTCTAGTAATTGCTTTGGACCACTTTTTTTTAGCTCTGCTTACATTAAAGAAGTTCATTACCTTCACCGAAAATATACTGATTGACATTAATTGAAGATCTGACAATTTCTTCAGTCTTTTCTGCCCTCCAGCCTATATTTAGTGGTTTACATTTGCTGTTTTCACTGATCAGTGAATTCTTTTAACTGTAAACACACTGTCATTGTAGGAACCATAGCACTATGTGATTTAGTGTTGCTTTTAAGTCTGCAGAGCAGGGTTGAAATTCTTTGTAATACTTTCATAGTCTGGGTGTCTTTAATCAGATTGCATGTGGCTATTATTTTGCTGTGTCTGAATTAGGCATTTTGAAGAGTAAAGTGTTTTAATAAGTTTAGGCAAATTTTCATAATATAGTAAGAAAAGGGATCTTCTACAGACCAGGTAAGTGAAACAATAGGTGTTTCTTTCCAGTACACAAGCATGTACAGGTAAAGAGAGTTCACTGAGTGCAGTTTGGTAAAGGTTTGTGGTTATTTGAGGAGGGACAGAAAAAAACAGAAACTGAGACAGGACAGTAAGAAAGAGAACACTGCAGAAGCACCAGAAGCACCACAGAAACACCAGTAGTCTGGCTGTGTTAGAAATAGTTTAAAAAGAGGGCATTTGGCCAGATCGCTAGCTATAAAGGGGACTAGATTTGAGAGCAGAGCCTGTCTCTTCTGCTGCTTGATTCCTTTTGCCTTCAAGGTCACAAGATGTTTTTCCTTCTTTATAAATAAACAGGACTGAACAAAGTAATATTGGTTCCAATTTCTTTTTCTACATAAAGTAAATTGTATGTTACCAATTCTAGATAGGAAATTATTAAAAGAAGCAGCACACTATTCTCATGGTTGCTGTCCAAAATCAGAATCTTTCCACTGCCCTTCCTCCTCTACCAGCCTGACAGGAATTGGTGATTCTGGGCTTTCCCAGGGACACAGACCACATATTCTTGCAGTTGGCACCATAAGGTATGATGCTTTCCTGGTGATTAGCTCTCTGCAGAAAATGCTGGTGGGTAGAAGGAAAGTAAGGAAATACACATTTTTATGATGCTTTCAAAGTTAGAAAATGTTATTGTCAACTGACAGCAAACTGGTGTTGGTATGCTCATCAGATTTCTCTTGCTGCTCCCTTCAGTGCTAAGGATTAGTGGCTTCCTAAGATGCATGTTCTTCTCCACAAGAGAAAACACTGGAAAACTGCTTGTGCTCTTCAGTTTTCATTCATTGCTGCGTGTGAGTTAGAGGCCTGGAAAGGTCTAGTTCAACATAAAATTCCAAATAATGATAAGGCGGTAGGATTCTTTTTTTAAAATGTGTTTCAGAATGATAATCTCCACATTATATGAGCATCAGAAATTATATGAGTAGTATAATCTTTCCATGCTATAATGTCAGTGTGATGCACTTGAAACTATCAGACATTAAAATATTGGCTTCTTGACAACATTTTCTTGCAGACTTATCTCTGTTGCTGTGACATTTAGCAGGGACGTTTCTTCTGTTCATTAATTTAAAGTGGGGAACAACAAACTGCCCAGTAGAACTAATGGGGCCTGATTTCCTATGGTAGGTGCCCGATGTCCTGCAGTACCTCACTAACCACACATGTGCCCTGTGAGTCCTTTTGACCTCCCCGGTGCCCTAGTGCTCCTGTGGGTAGGACGCAGAGGTGCCACTCTGAGGACTGCTGCATGCTGACCAGCCAAAAACCCCAAGGCTGTTGCGCTTTCCTCGCAATTTCTTCTCATGCTGTGGCATTCCCACAGCAACCCACGTGCAGATTTGCATGACATTAAGAGGAGTTTTTGTCTTTAGGATCCCTGCCCTTCTGTGGTTAACAATGGCCAGCAGGTTCAGGATTTGTTGTAGGGGTGCATGTAACAGACAGGACAACAAACGGCGTGATTGCATAAGTCCCACTTCCTCGAGAAAGCAGGAAAAGATTAGCTGCCACATCAGGTTTTGGTGTGAGTAATAATATGACCTGCACTTCACATACTAACACCTCTGTCCTTGTGGGACTGGGGGTGGCAACCAGGGAGACCTTGAGAAATGCCATGCTGGGGCATAGCTGGACATCACTGCCCCCTTCAGCTCCACACAGCCCTGGGCCTCCAGCCTCACCCCCTGTACACTCAGCCCTGGCATGAGCTATACCCCACCTTTGCCCACCCCTGGAGCCAAGGAACACTGTGGGGCTGTCCCTCAGCTTGCACAGTGTCTGTGCCAAGGGTTCCCTTGCAATTCCCGAGTCACATATGAGGCAGATCCCAGAACTGCTGGTTTCTGTAACCCTCCTTTGTCTACCCCCCAAACTCCTCTGTGGGGACCAGGGAAGGTCATTAGTCTGTGGCTAATTCTTGCTATGTACCCAAGAGATACTGACTTTTCAGCACTAACAACATCCTGACTCTCAGATTTGCTCCGGATTGGAGCACAATCACCCTCTACTCCAAGACAGGATAGAGGCATGGTTTTCAAAATGAAAAGGCATAATCAGTGGTCACAATTTGTCTGCTTTGCTCCAGTGCTGCTTCTGGTCTGAGAACAGAAGAAAATGAGCATGAGGTACAAACAATAAATGATGTATGTAGTAAAAATGTAGTATTGTTTGGAAAATAAGCTTACAAAACTTGCTGCTCTATTTACGTAGTTAATTTTGTCTATCAGTTAATGAATAGATTTTTCAAATTTGCCACTACCACCCTTTTGCTTGTTAAAAATTCCAATGACTCTTTATCGTGTGAAATGTTCACTTCATAATGAACATAATTTTATTACCACCATGAGTTTTGCAAAAGTCTTCTCTAGCATGATATATTTTTAATGAGCTAGTAGGGATTTTTTGTTCTCATGAACAAAGAATTTTAAAAATATAATCATACATGTTTTTTGTCAAGACGAACTTGCCAGCTAAATGGAATTGTATCTTTCACACAAGTTAAGAGACACCACTCCTCTGAAAAGACTTGTTTCACTTTCAAGGAATGTGTGCTCTTACGTCAGACCTGCTAGTTATTTTATACAAATGCAGCTCTTTTTGGAAGATACATATGCTGGATACTGGCCATATCCCTAGTTTTGGAGTAGCTTTATTTCCACTATATGCATTGCCAAATGTGTTGTAAGATTAGCAGTATTTGGTGAAGTTTCTAAATAACACAGCTCCAATGACTAGGTAAGAATCATTGTAAATTTCTGTGCTCAACTTATTGAATGTGGGTGCTTGAATTTGTCTTTATGCATGACAGAAACCCTCCATTCCATAGTGTAAGGGGTTGGTCTACATGTCTCATAGCAAATTCTTCAATCTAAACAGACTCATCTGCATAGTATTATACAGCTGCCTATGCAAAACTAGATGCAGTCACATATTCCTAATTATCAGTTTATGTTTGAATGATATTTCTGTTAAATCAGTGTGGACTTCCAGTGTGAGATTTCATATCTTTTAGAGAAGCCATAATATATGTGGTAATTTTGATGTCAAAATCCACCCTTCTTTTCTTTCTCTTGTTTTATCTCTACAGGCAGCAAGAAGATAACATCTTTCAGTGTTTGCTACTGCCAGTGCCATTCAGGACCAAACACAGGCAGTAGCACTGTTCCCACAGTCTTGTAGCAGGAGCCAGAAGCCAACCTTACAAAATATTTTTAAGGAAGGAAAATTGCAAGGTAATTAACTTTTAGATTCCTGTCATCATGTCTGGGCAACGCAGAAGTTAAGAACTGGTAGCTCAGAGGAGCTGCTTGAATGCCTGTCCACGTCAATCAGTAAGAGCTTGCATCACATCTCTTTAGAAAAGAGAAGGTACTGGTACCTTCACAGCAAACCATCACCGTCCGTGAACTGTAAGGATGGGCAGAAATGGGATTTTAGAAATGGAAACTAGGTTGTGTTTTTAGATCTTAGGTCAGTTTGTTCAAAGTCCAGAAAATTTTAAATGCAGATAGAAACTCACAATGATTCATGGCACGTGGCCAGCATTAGTTCCTCATGTCCTAACAAGGAGCTGCAATGTTTAATATTAGATAGATTTTTATAAGAGAAGAATAAAGCAACTGGACAATAGTGCTGTTCTGCAGTTTCCACTGAGTGCTGCTGCCCTTATTAGAGTCTTTCTGTGGATTGAAAGTGTGGTGTGAGCTCTCGTAATTTTCTTTTGCTTAAGTTACCACCTTGCACTATTTTTATTTTGTTTTTGCAGTAGCCTGTTTTTCTTTGTCATTTATTTTAT
This sequence comes from Sclerurus mexicanus, assembly GCA_013396755.1. Lineage (NCBI taxonomy): Eukaryota > Metazoa > Chordata > Aves > Passeriformes > Furnariidae > Sclerurus > Sclerurus mexicanus. The sequence continues at coordinate 877,353 of VWZF01006901.1, forward strand.
TTTATGATATATCTCTTTCTGATAATCAGTTGGCCTCACTTTTGTGATATCATTCCAGAGTGTTGCTTCAGCAGCTGAAAAGAAGTGTGAATTTCAACACCTCATGGCTGCAAGCAGGTTTTAAACAAACAGAACAAAATCCCTGGGCTGTGCTGGCTGTCTTAGTATACAATATCTGTACAGAAGAAAAAGAGCAGATGTGACTCCAGGGCCCAGAAATACAGACGAAGGTAGTGCTCCCACCCATAGTGGGGAAAAGGCTCCATCATACTGAATGAATATTGACATCTCACTATTGATAATGGTGTATAGAGAACAGTCCTTATCAAGTGCTCCCTTGTATATTTGCTCAGGTAGGAGAATTTAGGATCCAAAGCCACCCCTTTTAAAGACCTCGTGTCTTCATTTGCCACAAAGCCTGCCTCTGATGGTGGGGTTCTGGGGAGCAGAACTCACCTGAGCCTGCCAAGAACCCTTTGCCCAGGGCAGTATTTCTACAAGGGCTTCAGACTGCACTTCTACATTAGCCATGCAACTTCTGCATGTGGTTATTTTCATCTGTATTCCAGAAGAGCTGCAGGCCCATTCCCCTGGGTGCTGGATAAGCCAACAGAAATGCAGTAATTATTAAATAAGATATATACATCAGACCTCAATGCCCGTATCAGTTAATACACATCTGCATGGATTCATACAAACTAATCCTGGGCACAAAAGGTGCCTTAATTAGGGATCTATGCTCCCTCTACAGTCAGTGGAGAGGCAGTTGATAGATGTGCTGAAGTTGCATTCCTGCAGCCTCTCAGTGTGGTGATGATTAGGTATTGATGCTTAAGAGGCTCAACTAAATGTTTAGAGTCAAACTGAGTTAAAGTTCCTGCCTTCAAAAGGTGCAGTAAAAAGAGAGGGAGAAAGGTAACTGTGTCACCCTGGATGAAAGGCTAATTCGCTTGCATTGTGCAGGCTGTGTATGCACAGTCATGCTAGCGTAAACCAGGAATTTCACCGGAATACTAGTAGAGAAACAATATAGGAAGGACAAATGGACATATGATTGTATGACAGGCCAGCTAGAATCACAGTTGGATGAAGGCAAAGAAAAAGTCAGTATGTCAGAGAAAGATGTGGTCTGGTTGTTCAGCCAACATCATGGTTGAGGTAAAAAATGTGGTTCTGTTGCTGCTATCTACTGGGTTTGAGAGGTGATAACTGGAAGGTGGTTGGAGGCCAACTGAGTAATGAGAATGGGAAGACAGTCTGTGGAAGGACCAGTGGGGGATGGCCAGTTTGACACAACACAGAAAGATGAAAAGCAGGTCTCAGTTCTGAAGCCTAAGTGAGGATGTGGGGATGGAAAGCCTCCCATTTCTGCTTGTGCTGGGACTACTTGGGCAGCTGGGCAGCCTGAAACTTGTATAGGCACTGCACTTCAATCCATTTATGAGGTTCCTGGCGCAGGTGAGCAGCTCTAGAGCACTCTCAGAGAGGCCAGCAGGACCTTGACACGTGTTTGTTTTGCTGCAAATACAGGCAAATAGACATCATGCCTGTTTTGAACTACCACAATACCCAAAGCCTTTGCAAAGCCTTTGCTAAGAATTGTATTAACTCAAAACAACACGTTTGATAATTGCTGAAATTGTAGGTAAACTATATGTTTTGGTTACAGTTTTGTTACGGTTTGTTCTGCTCAAATTTGAAAGGATGCTATTTTTAATAAACTCTCGAGAACAAATGAGCACTATGTGAATATAAGAATGAAGGATCTGTAGATTTAGAAGTAATCTTCTGCTGCTCAAATCTGTTATTGATTTTTTTGTATTCTTAAATATTTACTGTTTTTATTTGGGCTTTTCTGCTGTTTGTGTTGAAGTCCACTGCAGCTGAGTGATTTATGATGTGCAATGGCTTTGGACAGAGAATCATCGCTGGCTGAACTTTGTGAAAGCTCAGGCTCTTTGGGTCTTTCACTGGGTCAGCCTTTATGAATAATATAGGCTATCTCCATTTTTTATATTCCTTAATTTGAAACTATGGATAATGTTCCCTGAGTCTCATTTCTGAGCAGTCATTTATTTTGGTGACTTGAGACTATAGTGGCATTCTATTGGACATTCAAATTACATTCAGATTAAGTAGTTTTCTTATCTGCTTTAACATTTTACCTCTTAACCTTCTAAATCCAGACTGCAAGTTGTCAAGGTGAGATGAATCATTCCTATGCCATGTATTTACTCTTGTAATGAATTTCTATGGGTACAGCCATGGTTAGGCTTTCCTCTAGAATGCCAGGTTAAATATTTAAACAAAATTTCCCCTGCTCAGGGATGAAGAGAAACCATATATAGCACTTACATGCTAGCCACACTCTCAGAATTACTGTTTTTTTGCAGCTTAGTGATATATAAGATTTGCAAAGCATGATGGATTTAGTTCCTAAATCCTTGAGGCCCATTTGTGAATTGACATATTTGCAAAGAAAAGCAGGCTGGTGTCAGCAGCAGCTGGTAAAGACCAACTACCTTCAGACAATACGTTCACTCATGAATAGAAGTAAGGTTCTCTTAGTTTGGGGTTTCTTCTAATTCAGACTCTAGTTACCCTTTAAAGCTCAGCTTTCCTTGCAGCAAGGAAATTTTGGGTTGAAGTCAGTCCTGTTGCATCTGACCATGATCATAAATAACAGCCCAAACCACAGGTGACCTGCAGCTGGGAAAGTAAGAAGAGCCCAAAAAGAGAGAGCCCCATGGTGCCAACAACTCAGGAAGGTGCATTGCAGACTCCTGGCCACACACTGTGTTTTAAGGCATGGCTTTTAAATATGACAAAGTGCAGGTTCCTCTGGCAAGGCCCAAGCCCTGCAGACTTTTATTTCTGGATGTACAATAAAAAGAAAGGATGAAATCGCTGAAAGATGAAGCCTTTTGCTCTGTGATTTGCTAATTTCAGTTTCCAGGCACCTCTGAGTTAGGAAATGAGTCATATGGTTATTATTTACTCATCAGCCCTGCAGTTTCTGGTGTCTTAATCATTTTGGTTGTAGCTGGGAGTGTTACCTTCTTCAAAATAAAGGCTTGAAAGATGAGGAACTAATTGCAGTCTTCACTTTTGATTACAGAACAGCAGTCTGCACAGGGCTGGCAGCCATATTAATGCCTAGGATGAAGTGCTTTCCTGCAATGTTTAGAGGGATCCCCCCCAGTAATTAGCCTCTAAGGAGCTTTAGAAGACATGCAGTCAGTGATACAGGGATATCCAACTACAAAGCCATAGCCCAAGGCCTTCTAGTGACCCTGTGCCTGGATGGACCTCGAGCCCTGCCACCTGCTATGCTCCTGGGGCTCAGTGGTGTCAGAGCCGGTCCACAGAAGTGCTCCAAACCTGCCATCCTGTCTCCCAAGGGTTAGACAGCCCTGCTGGGATACATTGCATTCTGTGATTTGTCTCTTCCTAAACAAAAGTGGGGAAAAAATTCCACTTCTGTCGTGCTTTACTGGTCTCTAATTTTGACAAGCAGCCTCTCTCACTGCATGACATACCTTGCAGTCTAGTCCCACTCACATGAAAATGGAAAAACTTTCCCAGTGGCAGCTATCTATGAAACACTTTCTAAGCCTGAGTACACCTGCGGCAGCCATCGTTGTGATGTCTGAATACCTCACAAACCCTTGCCACAAGCTCTAACTGCTGCTGCTTGCCCAGACACAGGTTTGAGAAGTGTGGTGTATTTTGGGGTTTGAAGTGACTCGCAACAATGTCTGACTTGCTTGTGTCATCTTCCTTCTTTATGCAGCAGTTTAGGAGCTCAATGTCTTGTTTGCTTGCATGGTCAAAGCAGAGTGTAGAGGCACATGCTTCTCTACAGAGGTTTCACGTTCACCAACAACTGCTGGTGCTGTAATTGTTCCTTTGGTAATAAGTGCTGTTAGTGCATTGTTTGCTGTCACTGTCACATAACTGTGCTGGATGTCACTTATCATTGGACTATTGTCCTTTCTATATGTGGGGGTTTTCAGTAACCATTAGACTTTCTCACTGCACATCCCCTTCTAATTTTTCACCTTTTTTTTATAGCAACACCTAATGGTCCCAGTGAAATCTAAGAGCTGTGTTTTGAATCCAGCATGCAAATCCATATGTCCCTGCCCTAGTTAAACATCTTAAAGTATAAATAAATAACTATCGGAGAAAGTTAAGCCATTTCTGTATTGCTACATTTCTGGTGCTACTAGCATTTAGCGTCCCTCTTAGAATTCTTGGCAGGATCAAGATGCTGTGAGAGTGTGAGTGCTGGTTCCAGAGGGGCTGAGAAAAATGGGAAAAATGAATTCATCAGTTAGCCAAAGAGTTTCTCTTGATTGCAAAATGTACACAAACTGTAACCCTAGTATCACACTGTCATTAAGTCCTATCCACTTACCTACTTCATTAGTTCAGGGATTGTGTTGCTTTTAATCTTTGTGATCTGGGTCATTGCAGGATTCAGGCTGATGTTTGAGCCAATACAGGGCTTCAGTTTTCTGCTGCTACCACTGTGTGTTTTGCAGTCTGTCTGTTCTCACTCAAGTCGAGCAAATATGAAGGAAGTGAGATTTTGAAGCCTGGCTGTTTTGGGGTTTTTTTAATAGTCAGATCAGTTCTTTCCTTGTTTTGTCTCTAGGTTTGTTAAATGTCTGGCATGAGGTAATCAGGGATCAAAACCTCACCATACTCAGCACCGTGAAGCCCTTTGCTTCCTCAGCTTCCAGAGATAAAAGCTTGAAAGTGTTTCAGGCAAAAGCAGGTTTTCTTGTCTGGAGTTGCATCCTAATCCTCTGAGGGATGTTTTACAGTACCCTGGTACCTACCCCATCTGCGAGGAGGACATCAGAAGTGCAGGCAGCTCTCCAATGTCCTTCTCATGTTTCCCTTCTGCAAATACAACTGCTCCTGCAGCTAACATGACCAGCAGAGACATCATCCTGGAGTTTATGAGTCCAAAGTGTTGCAGAACATCTCCCTGGACAATCAGGCTGTAGTTCACATAAACAGGCCAGTCTCCATACTGATTTGTAGCAGATGAGCCCGGACTTTCAGACTCCTCTTCAAGCGAACATTGCTAACTGTGGCATGAAGACGTACTCAGAGGTGGTGGCTGTCTTCTCTTCAGCTGGAAGATTCTTCCCACTTTTACCTGCAGCTTGCGACTGCCTCAGGGAAGGACACGTTGATGTGTCCACAGAGGCTGAGGTGATGCTGACTCCCTTCAGGAGGCATAGAGGAGTTATTCCAGTGATCTCCTGTGGTCAGGACTAATTACGTTGCTGCAACTAGAGAAGAAGTAGGGAAGATAGATGTACATATGTAGGTACCTTATCCAGTTTTGTGGGGTGGCTGGGCTGTTAATTTCTGATTCAAATGTCTGATAAATCTGAATGTGCAAGAGCCTCAGAGAGAACTTAGGTGGGGATAAACAAAGTCTCTGCTTAGGGAAACCTCTTTGCAAGGGAAAACAGGCTGGTGAGGCCGTCTGACGGTAGGAAGAAAACTACCTCTCTCCAGTTGTATTCATTCCCTACCTTTCTATATGAAAATGCAGGAACAAGCAGGTAACAGTGTTGCTTAACACCCACCTGTCCTGCTGGAACAACTGGGCTCATATCGGCCTTCCGCTCCAGCTGGTTTGTTAACCCATCTGACAGGAAAGAAAAGGAAGTGAATGCTGTTAGGAAAAATGGAATTTAGATGATCATACCTGTAGGTTTGATCTGAAAATGTTGCAAGACTACTGTGAGTAATCCAGCCTGAAATCTAACCTTGCAAGAGGTTTGGCAGCTGCAGCAGCACACACAGAAGTGCAGCAGGGAAGGCAAAGGGGAATTGTGATAAAAGGGTTCCCCAAAGAAAAATCCTGGAAGAAGTGACAGAGAAATAAGCAAGTTCAAGTAAAGGTGAATTTAGCTGGGACTTATACCTAGTTGACATAGAGGTTTTATTAACAAGCATAAGATTTTTCTGTTGATATATATATATATATCTATATATAGGCAGCAAAAACTGCACTCTGCACACAGAGCTATAAAAAAAATGTATGCCAGTATACCCTCTTTCACTGTGTGTAACAGGACTAAACTGTACCAGTATAATTGCTACTGTGCCAGAAAGGCATTATGCTTCCCTTTGTTAGCATAATTGAAGTAGCAGAACTGGTAAGCATAGATGAGTCTTTGAAGACCTTGGAATATTGTTTGGAGTCAGGTGGAGCTGCTGACCTCATTTATATTGTATCGCTTTTTAAAAATATTTTTCTGTTTTGGTTTTTTACCCAGAAATATTTCTTTATTGCCATATAATCCCACTGAGAGCACTGTATGCACTTAACAGCATATGCTGGCTTGTTTCTGAAAGGTTTCTTTTTTAATGTGCAGGGCTGCTGAAGATTCAAAGAGAAATCCTGAATCACTTTTTTAATGAAGTGTGGAAAGCAAACTGTGGGAATAAGTAGACTTGGCTGGACTGTAACTTCCCTAGATCCCCTGGGAATTTTGAGTGTTTGAGAGATGCAAGAGTTCGACGTTAAGAATATCTCAGAAACATGAAGTTCCTGAAGGAAATACTAATCCTCATAAGGGCTTTATGAAATCCTACCAGCTCCTGAGTTCTGAAGCATTTACACTGTACCTGCTTCTTCAGAGGAAGTATGCCTGAAGGGAGTAGTTAGTAGTTAGAATGAAGTAGTAGTATTCACAATAAAGTCCATAAATATTATAAGGCCCGTAAAAATATGTTCCAAACCAATTAATAACATTAACAGTAGTAACCTGTCTCAAATACTGTGACTCCAACAACGTGTGTGGGGAGATTCTGACCTCCCTCACCCTTTGAGAAAGGCAGAAGCACCATTCTAAATACGGGGGGAAAGAATAGTGAAGGATTGTCATGCCTCAGCCCTTGGGAAAGATAAGCTGGATTCAGAAAGTATGAGAGGTATTTCTACGCACGTCAGTGCAGAGAGAGGACATTTCTCTGAAGCACTTGACTTATTTTATCTGTTCAGGAGGAGTTATAGCAACTGTAATCAATGAAATATTGGCTAAGAAACTTGTGAGTAACCTGGAGGATTTAAGATGGAGAAAAAAGTATCCTTGGGGGCCCACACGTATATGTGCAGCTGTCTTTCTTCTAAGAGAAGGAGAAATGGCTTTTTTTCTGTGGTCCAAACAGTGCTAAAAGCAAATGCACCTTGTCTTTTCTCCAACTAGAAGGATCCTGGTTCTCTAAGCAAGAATTTTTGGATTCTGCCTGGGAGGCTTTGCGTGCTCCGTGTCTGCTGAGTGCGCAGCTGGATACCTGTGAAATACTGAGTGACCACAGGCTCATTTCCACGTATGCTACAGCATTCCTCTGGGAGGAGAGGCTCTTAATAAGTCTGTTCATAATGGACGTGTAAGCATGCAAGCTTTATTACCTGCCCCTGCCAACTCACCAGGAAAGTATGCCATTCCTGCACCGACGGATATGTAACCAGGGCTGCCTAATTATCATGGGCTGCGCTGCCAGAAACACTGGCTCACTCTGTCCTTGGGCTTTTCACTGATATACACAAAGCAGGAGCCTCTCACTCACTCCTCTGAATTCCTACTGGTATTATTGCAGCTGCTGGAGAAAGGCAAGGACATACCAGTAGAGATGGGCTCACTGCTTATGAAGAAAATTGAAGAGATGCTGATTTCAGTGCAAATCCTTGACTTACAAAGTCTGTGCCTGCAGTGTGCATGATATTTGAGATATCCTAAAAAAACCCCAACTATTGAAAGGACTTTCTGCAAACACTGTCCATTATAGTAGTTTAAATGGAAGGATTTAGACACGGAGGGTTTTTCTTTGCCTCTTCCCATGCTTGCAAACTAATGCTCTGAGACAGACCTGCAGTGTTGCCTTTTCAGTGCTGTGCAGAAGTCTGATTACAGAAACATTACAAGCTTCAAAAGCAAAAGAAAAAAAACAGCAAAAGAAAGTTGAGGGTTTTAGAGGAAAAGAGAGCACAAACTTCAGCCAAACCAAAGCCACAGGAAATGGAGTCTGAATGTTAAGAACAGGATCTAGACAGAAAGGGATTTGGCAGGAGAGAAATTATTGCGAGGACTTCAAGGAGAAATATAAGGCCCAGTTTTATTAAATTGTGCTCATACTGAGTCTCTTTTCTGCAAATGAACACATTTGCAGGACCCTACTATCATTTCATAGGTCTAGGAGCTCAGAAAAATATCACCAGGTACAAAAGGGTATCAACACCAAGAAGGTAACAGGGAGTAAAAGGAGAGCTGTATAGGGAGGAGGGATTGCTTGTTAAGGCTCTCTTTGGCTGGGCATCAAGGATCATATCCATAGAGACAGGTAGCAACTGTTCTTTTCCAGATGGATAGGGTGTTTGTTGGGAAAATAGTGTCTCTGGTTGTGACAAAAAGGGGTACATTTCACATATGCTTATTTGCCAGTTCTTCTGTTTCCGTCAGGATACTCTTTGCGATGCTGGATTCCTTCCCAGCCTCCTGTAGATTTTGGGAAGTCTCCCATTCAGCTACCATGTAGAAGGCTTTGAACTTAAAATGGGAAAAACCGAAATGCACCCAGTGCTGGGGGCACCCTCACAAACCTCACTCCATTTCTTTATTCCCCATCAGGACCACCAGGACACTGGCAGGCGTAATCCTGGGACTAGCACTGCTCACAGTGAGAAAAAATGAGGTTTGCAGCCCAAGGTGAAAACTTTTGAAGATGGAGGCTTGGAAGTTTAATCCCATGACAATGACGGATTAGTTTTTAAGATGAAATTAAACCTCTTTGTGGAAAGGGAGGCACTTGTCCACAAGAGGTGTTGGGCCGTGCAGGGTCTGATGAAGGCACACCTGTCTCAGAGCCATGAAAGTGTGTGGGAAGTCTGCAGAGAGACAGTCCATTACTGTGGAAAAACAGCTATCACTAGAATTTTTTTTTTTTTAAAATCATCAAACTTCTTTCCCTTCAAAGGACAGACACGCTGCTGAAGGAAATGCCAACTGTGCATCAACTCCCCTCTGACAATAAAAGTGTCTTGGGTCAGGAGAAACAGAAGTGCAAACTATGTAGCTAATAAGGACAAGCAATTCATTTAACTCTCGCATACAGTAGGTAAGTCTTATAAGAGTGAGAGGTGTGCACAGCTAAATCTGGCTTATAAAGCAAGCATAATGCTGGGCAGTTGCTCAGCAAAGTCCTATCCTGCTTCATCGCATTTGGAAGCAAAGTCATGGCACTGATGTGTAACATGTTGATTTCTTGATATGTCTGACATTTGCATACAGGGTCTGAACTAAAAAGGCAAAGCGATACCCTGGGAGGTGATTAATACTGCCCATGATATCCTTGATAACCCCAGAGCTGTGTTTACCTATCATAGCACGTTTGAGATCCCTTCTCACTGGCCTGAGGAGCTGCACAAAGTTGTTGGTGTGAGACAGCACAACAAACCGCTTTCTTCACTTCCTTCCTTACACTCTTGCATAAAGTTGTGGTCACCAGCACAGGAGAAAAAATAATCCTCACTTTTTTTGGTCCTTTTTTTTTTTAAGGGCTTTATGAGGCTTTTTGCCTGATGTGATAGAATTAGGCTCCAATTAGAATTGCTGGAGGGACCCTCATGGTTGCACAGACGCTACAAAGTGCTGCGCCTCACAAGGGGAGGTATAGCCAGTCCCATATGTGCCTCTAACAGCTTGCCTGGGGATGGAGGTTAGAACAGCAGGTTTCAGTCGTGATGTAGAAGTGTCCCATCATCTTACAGGGATTTCTTGCAACTTCAAAAGTGGCTGTTCTGTGATAAAGGGTATTTCACTAATGAGGGGTTTGAGCCACACAGGAAATTTAGACGTCACAGGGCTGAGCACTCCATTGTTGTTGGGCTTGTGGAATTTAAACATCCAAGATAAAAGCTTTGTTCCTCTACAAAACAGGGGGAGGGAGGGCAAGATTTTGCACAAATACAGCGACCCACCTTTTTTTACTTTTATTTTTCTACAGTGCATTTGAGAAATAAATTCTTTCAGTTTTGCTCAAAAATCAGCTTTGTTGTCCTGGTCAGAAAAGTGCTTCTTTACTAAAATTCTAGACCTTGCACTGAGATAATGGGTTAATTTACAGGTGGGAGGTACTGAACTTTAAAAATTCATCCTTGAGAATATATCAAATTTACTGACCCAAGCCTAACTTAGGGAAATATGCTCTAATCTGTCTTCTTTCAATAATGTGGAAAAATTACTAGATTTTAGACTGAAAATGTTTCATTTTTCTTCCTTGATAATACCTGTCCAAATATCTGAGTGAGGGAAGTATAGTGATTAACTTGGTCAGTCCCAATGTGTTGTCCTGTTTATATATCCATAGCTGTTCAGTTCATAAATGTTCCTGAAAGAGCACACATGCTCCTGGACAGATGACAAGCAAAAAGCTATCCAGGAGATTCATGCACTCATCTCTTACTGTTCATCTTGAGGATGCATCTCACTCCATATCCTTTAGGAAACATTTAGGTACTTGTTCTACCTCACCCACCCAGGAGTAAGCCATACTGGCACAGTGCGGAGATGCTAAAGCAGCCTGGGAAAGGAATATCACCTTCAGTAAGGTAATCAAATTCAGTAGATTATCTGGGATTTTTTTCCCCCCACTAGAATCTCCTCTGTTTGTCACTTGTACTTTTGCAGGTATACAGTATCCAGGAGGAGAAAAACTCTCCACTGAGGAAGTTTCTGAAATATAAGAGTAGACAAGTTGATTCACTCAGAGCAGCCATTGACAGAAGTTGCAGAGTTGTACTCTGGCTTCACGGTATTTAACTCCCAATAACATGTGTTGGCCAGGTCCTGGTAACTGTGAGGATATCCTTCTTCTACACCAAACTGGGAGCTGCTCGAGTCAGCGGCATTGATTATGCTTTATATAAACACAGTAATATCACCTATTACATCATGAAGGAGAGGATGGTTTATTGATGTAATATTTTGGTGCTTTTAACCAGAGAGGAGAGCCAAACTGCTGCTGCCTCTGGACAGATGTGACAGAAGTGCCTTTTGCTTTTACAGCACATCTGCCCAGGAGAGAGCCATCGTGCCATAGGCCAGCTAACCTTATCCTCTCTCAGGGCTTTTTCTTAAAAATAAGTATTAGTCATGTGAGAGGTTTGCATCCTTGTATTGAAAGAAGTGCATAATTAAGGACTTTCTAAAGCATGCAGTGTATCCATTTCGAACTACAAAGCATTTGAAGGATCAGTGGTCAGGGATTTATGAAACAATTTATTGTGTCATTGACCGTTTAGATACTTCATATTAATGGGTTATTTTTCTCTGTCATAGAGAGAAGATTTGTTTTTATCTATGGCCAAAACCTGAAGTCATTATTAACATTCTTACTTAGGCAAAATTCTTATTAAAGTCTTAAGCATTTGGCTCAAGGCTCAGTATTTCAAAGGAGAATGTATTTAGATTAGAAAACAGAAGGAAGACCTCTGTAAACATCCAAATGTCTCTTTAAGTTCATTCAACAAACACATTAAATCTGTTGCAATGCAAACAGAGAAAGTTAATTCAGCTGTAATTCCCACCCTTCTTCCGTGCCAAGTGATGGATCTGTTTACTGCTTGTGAAGATAACTTTGCTAATGCTCTCCCAAGCTAGCCTTAGCATCTCCCCTCTTACCACCTTCATCAGAGGAGAGCCCTGCTAGCCTGCTCTACAGACCTGCTCTGATGCTTATCACCTTGGCATCGGAAAAGATCTCGAACAGCCTGTACGTAGAAACAACCAGAGCGACAGAGGCTTTCAAGTGGGGTTGTCAGTGAACAAATGATGTGGTCACTGAGGGAGCATAAAACGAAAATAAACAGCATAGAGATTTCAAATTGGCCTGAGGACCTCTAGAGAAATATTGAAGAAACATAGTGCAAACCTATCAGCAAGCATCGCTGGTGTGTACGGGGTATACATATTCTCACCTCACCTAATTAGAGAAGACCTATCTGTATAAATAGAGGGTACCAGCTGATTCCACAGGTATGTTTTCAAGTTTAATTGGATACTTTTAAAATATGGAAGTGGCTTACCTGTACTATATTATACTGTCATCAGTCTTTAACTAGATTTCATAATTCCCTAGGGCAGAAATTATCCTTGGTTATAGAGCACTTATGGATGACAATTAAAAATTTAGTAATGTATATGAGGAGATCAGTAAGTGACTGCAATTTGCTTTGTTTTTCTGAAGAGTCTTAAAACTTGCTTCTGCCCACTGAGACTACAGTAGCTCTATGTTTGTACAGGGGTGAGGTATCAGATTTCAGGCATCAGTTTTCAGTGTTAGTGTTTCCTCATGAAAATTATACCACCTTCCATCTTGAAAATACATTTTCCCTCTCCATCCATATATCAAAGCATAAAAAAGACATTATTCTCCGAATTTTCAAAATTAAAGTAATGAATAGGAATGGTTTAGGAAGGAACGACCTAAGTTTCACTTAGCCCAGCTTCTTGATAGCAAAAACAGAGAATGGTTTTCTTGAGTATCCAAACCAGCATGAGGATAAAGCACCTTCACTTGCCACAGCTTTAAGATTTTGAATTCATGTTGTCCAAAAATGATTTATTGTCTGATAGCTCAGAACGCTGTTTTATTATTCCGTGGTGTATTCCCCCTAGTCAAAATATCATTACCTGAAATGACACTCCTGGCTGATCAACCAGAGATAAATGTGTAAAAATACTAATTTAACTTCAACTGCAGGGTGAATCTGAGCAGATCTCAAACACTGGTGCACAGATGTGAGGCAGACTGATAATTCAAATAAAAACGTGCATTTGTTAGGTAACTTCCTACTCAGAACAGTGTGTAGGCCATCAGCTATGTTCAGATGAGAATTTTTTTCCCCCTCTCATGATTACCAAGCAGTTGTTATGCATTTGGACAGTTGATTTGCCCATAATTTATTAACCTGGACAACACTTGCACATTTCAGATATTCCAAAATAAGCCTTTTCTGTGTGATCTGGGAAAAAAGGGTAGCAGAGAGAGATTAATGGTCTCCAATATTCAATTGCCATATTAATTATACACCATGCATGGAATATTTAGTGTCCTTTTACTGCCTTTTATGAGTCACAAGGGCAAGTGCTCAGGGCTCTTGAAATGCCAGATTTTTGTTGGTTTGTTGTTTTTTTTTAAACTGCCCGTAATGCATAATTCTGTCTCTGTGCATCTATTAGCACAACTGCTAGTTTTTGGCAAGGGATTGAACCCATTTGCAACATCCAGATGGACGAAAGGGATTTTCCTTGAGCCAAGACGAGCCTTTCGGGAATAGGGCATGTGCCACTGGGGCTGCACAACAGCCCTGTGAAGATGCTGGGCGTGCGACTTCGCTTGGCCTCGGAAAGCAGTGCCAGCAGCAAGTGGCTGACCTCTGGATTCAGTAAAGGCAGCCAAGTCCAGTGCCCTGCCACCTGGGTTGGGTCCATACCACAGTGATCCTATAGCTCCTAAGCGTGCTGTGCCTGGCCAGACATGTGCAGCCTGTGCAAGCACCACCAGCCCGGCTGGGGGCAAACACGTCCGGCATGCTCCGTCACTGAGGTGCTTTCGCAAGCTTGGAGGAGAGATAATAAATGAATTTGGTTTCCAGGGCAGCCTCTAGGTCACCTGTAATAGGTCACCCTTAACAAACAGCGTTGACACAGAGCTGGAACAGTGGCAAGTGAATGAAACTTAGCTCTCTCCTATTTGAGCAATGGAATTTATTCCCAGCTCTGACCTTGTGCAAACTCTGTTGCCATATTTATCACATGGAAAGAATGACCACGGTCTCTGCCGGCACCGTGGGCAGGAGGTCTCCTCAGCCAGGTCCTGGACAGGGACGAGTCAAATGGCACAGGGTGGTGCTGAGGGAGGGAGGAGGGGTGTCCTCTGCTCTCCCACTTCAATCTGGGGATGTTATCACAAAAGGCTGCTGAACCCCAATGGCACATGGGGCACAGAGATGTGCATGATGCTTGGCCTTGCCGCTCCCCAGAGTTTCCCTTCCCGCTCCCCTGGCTGTCTCTGGGTGCAGGAGGGCACTACCCAAAGCTTTGCCTCCCAAAAGGGGTGAGAAGAGTGGGCCTGAAGCACCTCCCTCTACAGCGGTGCCATTGCAGTGGAAGGCGGCAGGGTGAGGTGGTTGCAACCTTCCTTTCACCCTCACGCTGGAAATCAGCAGCTGCGTCTCTGAGGCACAGGTTTGCAATGAGAGGTGCTGTGCTCAGGAGGCCTGGAGGAGGGAAGATTTCTGCATGAAAAAAAATCTTCCCTTTGAGTTCCCTGTGCTGTCAGGGTCTACTTAGCTACCTGCGCAGAAACTGCACATCCTGGACTCCCTCCTCTCCTGCATGCCTCGCTTTTTTAGGAATGAACTTTACCAGAAACAGTGACTGACCGCCCTGAGCATACAGGAAGCATCACGCTAAAAAAAGAAAGCGGGTCATGTGAGCAGAGCTAAACTTGCCACAAGGTGTAATTTTTCTCCATTTCATACTTTAAAGTGCAAATACATCATGGCAAAAAGATACAGAGGATGTACAAGAGAGCAGGGAAAACACTCTTGGGACCCGTCTGCTTTGCACTGGTCTGTCCTGAGCCTGGAGAGGCATCTGTGCTAAAGGTTATTTCAAAGTAGCTCCAAGGGAAGGCTTACTCCTACTTAAGGATTTTTGTTAATCAGACGTGACGCACCTCAAATCATTCACCTCTTTGGGCTTCATCTGAAATAAGTCCATGTTTTTCCAAGTCGTCGCAAGGGAGGAAGGAAACCTTCTGTTTTGTTCCAAGTGTGGATTCTGGTAATAGCAGTGAGCCTAAAAGCAGAGCCCAACACATGCAGGCACAGGGCTGCTTGGCAGCTCGCAGGGACCCTGCTGGAGCCAGACGGCCTCCTGGGAACACCGGGACACGACTTGCTGGGGATGAGGACCGTGGGGAGGGATTCCCCAGCCCAAGCCTGTTTTTTCGCGTGGCTTGTGGCAACACTGCAAGAACACGCAAAGAGTGAGAGAGGTTTTTTTAGTGGTTAAGTACTTGCTCATTTGGGCCACATGTCTTTTTCTGGAGAGCTTCAGCAAACCTGAACCAGTATAATAAAACATCCACCATAAAGAAATCATCCTGTGAAGTAAACTGTAGTGATCCTTCCCTGGGTTTCTCCTCCCCTCACCCACAGTGAGATACCAGAATAAAGGAGAGTTCACCATGAAGTATTTGTTTTGATTCCCCTACTCTGAGCCAGAAAGCCTGTAATTATATCAACTTTTCCGATTTGGGGGGCAATATGCTTTCTCCTCATTCCACCAGTTACCCTGGTGCTGTAAAGTGCATCTCCTTAGATGTCCTTTTATGCAATGATTTTAAAGCATTTTTCAAGTGGGAGATGCCACCAGCATTAGATGAAATACAGAAGAATAACCTTACAAAGGAGGAGAAACAAAGATAAAAATGCCAAACAACATGTTGCTGGCCAGAACAAGATTCAGCTCCGGCCTCTGGTCCTGCAAACATCTGTAGGTGTATGGTCACTCCGCAGCCTTGGCTTCTCAGGATGTACCCGGCATGAAGCAGCACACGGTGCGGTGCTGGTGGATCTAATGACTCATCCACAGGCTCGCTAAGCAAAAATCATTATCTGTGATAAGGTTGAATGCAGATTATAGCTTCCTGCTATACCCAATAGTTACAGAAATGTAAGAGACTACCAAATAATTGCAGCCATGGCAGGGGGAACTTTTGTTGTGTATTATGGCTTGGCGAGTAAGCCTTTCTTTTTTCTGTGGGTGTTTCAGTCTTGTTCAAAGTGGGGCTGGGTGCTACTGCAAATTGCACTTCCTACCTATCTGCTTGCATCATGGTTGTGTCAAAGCCGCCCAGAGAAAGTAGAACTGCAGCTGAGATACAGCTGAGCGAGATTAAACTGCTCTTTTTGTTTGCAGTGTTTATCTTTTCCCTTGCCAGTGCACTTCCCCGCATTCCTCTGGTGCACTTTAGAACAAGTAAGCCTTTTGAAATGATTCTTCCAGCACACAGAGAAACCACCTCGGGCAGTCATCAAAAACCCAGGCTCAATTTAAGTGAGGCATACTGACAAGAAAGAGCAAAGGTGAAGCTTTTTGCCTTGAAAAAGTGTGAAGCTGACTGTTGCATTCTGCTGCAGAGGAGATCTTATTTAGAAACATACACAAATATGGTCATGTAAAATATCATAGAAGACATTCATAATTCTGCTGGCAGCACTTTCTTGCTAATGATGGTTTGAGGCTTAAATTGAACACAAATACTATGTGATTATTTATCTACTGCTTCTCTGCCTGTCCATTGGCTTCATAACACTGAGTTCATCACTCCTCTTGGTATTAATTCCTCTCTCCATAATATGGCCCTTCCACTTACCCCATGCTCTGGCCTTTCAAAATACTTTCATAAGAAGTGCTGTAGGTCTCTCATATTTAAAGATGAATATTGATTGTAGATGTATAAAAAATACATTGGTACTTAGAGCTGAGCTGGAAAAATATGCTTCTAAGGTATCATTATTTTGCCATGATAGGATGCTGCAGAGACTTACATATGAATGTTTGATATAGCACAGTGTGACTTCAGAGGTGGAAAATAAGCAATGTGCAAGTGCATCAACACAGGGCACTGAGAAAGCAGCAAATGTTTTCATTCATTGGTCTGCCTGATGAGTTGACAAATCAGTAAATTCTGTCTTTAAAATAACGTAGAAGAGTTTCAGAGGCTAAAATTTGAAGATGCTAGTCTTTTCCTAGGTAAGATTTTTGTTCTCATTAATTCAACCTTCTTAGTTTCCTTTAGTGAAAAAGTTTCCAGTTTGATGATGACAATGCCCAGACTGAGTGCCAGGCCCAGGAGGCAGGTGACAGTGGTGGAAAACCAGCTAGTTATGGTAGGAACTGCCATCAGTGGTACCTGGGACACAAAAGCCCTATGAGGAAATGATCTCTTCGTGTGCTGAACCTGTTTGGAAGTGTATGGAAAATAAACAGCTTTGGTCATACCAGGTTTAGTTGGGCGTGCTTTCCCTTTCAACAGCTATTCAAATGCCAATCTATTTTTAACATTCTAAATATTTTTACAGCACAGTTTTGGCGTGCATTTTCCTACTGTAATTTGGAAGGACTAAGTTAAGGTTTTGCTTTTGGTTTTTAAAATGAAACTAGAGGTATAACGCAATACCCCCTTCGGCCAAGAATGTGCCAATAAATGTGATTTGACTTATAGTGGGATAGAGAGTGAATATAAGTTAGAATCTAGCACCTGAAATACAGTGAGCAACACCTTCTGTTAGTGTAAACGAGCAAACCTGTGGTGTCAGTGGAGCCTGACTGATCTATACCTGTGAGAGTCTGGCCCGTTGCCTGTGCAACTCATATTGGCTGTGGCTGGCAGGTCCCAAAACAGCCTCATTTTCTGCTTCTGGATAGAAACTTTCCCCTGGTTGCCCTGGATATGTCTTGCAGAACCAGAGCTAAGCCATCAGGGGAGTGCTTTCCTCTTCTACCTGACCCTGTTCCTAGCAGGTCACATTGGCTTGAAAAATCACTTGTCTCTGCAGGGATGTGTAGGACCAGACCCTTGCTTTGGCTCCCTGCAGTTAACTCTGCTCTGTTTAGTGAGCCAGGCCTCAATGCTGAAACATCCACTGGTGCCAAAGGTCCTTGGAAGACAAACTGCTGCTTTCAAACATTGCTGCAGAGCCTGCCTGTAAGCTCAGGGAGTGAAGGCTCCCTCCAGGATTCAGGCACTCCTGAAGACGAGTGGGAAGGTGGGAACTAAAAGCTCCAATTTCTGATTCCGTCACATCCTGCCTACGTTGCAGTGGCTGATGCTCCCCTACTTTGTTCAAGGGTAATGCTTCCATTTTGTTGTTTTATTTTTCAGCAGGGTATAACATGAAGCAGAGATGATTTGGGCTGTGAGCTGTCAGTGAGCTGTCCCTCAGCCATGATGGGTATGTTGTGCCTTGCTCCCTGCCCGTTGATATTGCAGGAGCAAACAGGATGGTTTATTGGGATTGTATCACTGCAACACCCAACCCAGAACAGGAGACTCTGTTCTGGTGTTGATGAGTTCAATGAACCACAATGATTTGATGGTAACTCTTTCACCTGGTCAATATGAGATTGAATTAATGTTGCTGTGGGAGTGGGGTTCACAACACCCACGTGTGGCTGAGCAGTGGAAAAACTGTCACATATCAGAGCAGAAAGGGGCTTTTCTACCAAGGATAAAGCATCAGCAGGGTTATAGTGCATTTGGTAAATAGACAGAGAAGTTGAAGCAAAGCTAAAATACTGCTATATAGCCAGAGGTGTTAAGGAAACCAGTGTGCTACAGCTTTGTATAATTAAATAGATGCCCTGTTTCGACCCAGAGGTGGTTAATCTTTGGCTGCAGATGAGCCACTTTGTTTATAACAGGCAGAGGCAGCCTGCAAGGGGCTTCAGTGAGATGCAGAAACCCTATTGTCAGCAGGAATAATACTTGATTACTAAGAGCTGAAGTCCTTGCCAGGAAGAACACATCTTCACATTTACGCCCTTATGATCAGAAGGATAATCTATCGATAATCCCTTTATTTTTGGGGGGAAGAAGGACTGGAAAAGCTGTTTGTGAGCAGCTGGGACTGCATTTTGTTGGGCACTGGTGGTGAAAGGATGTATTATCACAGTCCTGAGCACTTAATCATTGAGTGGAGTACACAAAAATAGCTAGGAAAGTTGCAGGCTGCACTGAATGGGTTGAAAGGTTGTGGGAACAAGTTCTGGCACACCCTCGTGCTGTGACGAGACACCTGATGAGGGGAAAAGGGAGGGCACGTTTCAGTGGGTCTGAGCAAAGGGGAATATACTCTTGTTTCCATATAAACCCTCTTCTCTATTTCACTAAGTATCATTTTGCTTCCTGAAGCAGAAATAATTTCCATTAGTCATTCAGGGTAACACATTTCTAATCCATATAATGTGGAAACATCTCAGCAGCAAATCTATGGTCCTGTTCAAATGCTGGGAAAAAGATTTAGCATATTACACAATGAAGTATTTGTAAACACAGATGACTTGAGTTTAAGAGGAACTTTGGTCAGATGGAAAATAAACCAATACAGAATTACAACAGCACAACAAATGAGCCAAGCAGGGGACCTGCCTGTGGCTCTTAATAAACAACCACCATTGCAAGAAAAACCCAAGGCCCATTGTTGGAGTATGTAGGAGAGCAGGTACACCAAGGAAATTAGGATAAAGAGACACTTGGTTGGCTACCTGTGATATATATTAAGAAACAGCCCATAAAACCCAGTCATTGTGCCACAGTTAATATCAAGTTAGCTGCCTTGCTGCCAGCCCAGCCAAGGCATGAATACTAATGCTGCCCTCAGCTGCCATAGAAATTGTCTCTTTGCATAAACGGAACGAAGACCTTTTGTCCTTAGCTCGCTTGTGCCAGGACTAAGGAGCTCCAGCTGCATCTGCAATCAGACAGGCTCTGCTTAACAGCGTTGAACTCCCAGCATTATATTTAAAACTCACTCTTCTCTACCTCCCAGGGAGAAAATGAAAAAGAAGGCTGCACGCATGCCCTTTGGTAGGGGTGGCCCAAAGCGGTGTCCCTGCTGGGTGCACAGAGCAAGCAGATAAAAGCACAGCCAGAACACGCTCTTTGGAGCATTTCAGCTGTGTGAGCACAGTAGGGGACCCACAGGGCCTCCCGGAGGGGCTGGGGAGCCGTGATGGAAAGAGATGATGGTGGGAGGCTGCACGGGCGATGCAGGGCTGTGCTCAGAGCAGCGGAGGTGCAGGGATGCAGGCACAGCCTGAGAGACCCACTGGGGCCGGGAATACGGCAACTGCGGGACACGCACCGCGGGCTGCACGCAGTGGGAGAGCGGAGCAACAGTTCTGTACTAATCCCTAAGCCAGCGGATGTCTCTCTCACTCGACAGAAAGGTGAGGAGGGCTGGGCCACCAGGAAGCAGGTGCAGCAGCAGCACTGGCTCCAGCCTTGGATGGGCAGGAGCACGTCAGCAGCCAAACCACAGGTCGTGTAACCCACCACCATAGTTCTTCTCAATGTCGCACTTTCTACCTGATATGGCTAGGGGTGCTGAGACAAGAGAGGTAAGAAATTAATTTTCATGGAGAAGACTATTCCTGCTGCCTTCACACTTGTGAGTGTCCCTGGTTTTATGTTATACCACTCCCTCAGCAGTCTCACATCACTTTTTTGAAGATTCACCTATGTAGTGGAGTTACTGTAGAGCTGCTATTTCAGAATAGCTGTTTTTGAACATCTTAATGCAAAAACAGACTTATTCTGAAACAAGAAAACCTTATTCTGGTTAATCTTAATACTCTGTCAAAACTGACTTCTTTCCAGAAGCAGATTAAGTTAAACCAGAACATGTGGAAGATGAGCGTTCACAACGAGAAAGGTCAGTAACAGCCTTCAAACTCACACCCTCTCTGAATCAGAGTGAATTGGCAAGCATGGACAACTGTCCCATTACACAGAGGAGAGAAAAAACAAGAGTTTATGGATGTGAGTCTGACACGAAGGTGCAGCATGGGCCTCCCAGGCCCTACACTTTTTTGTAAGTACATAACAACCGAAGATTAATTTCTCCTGTCAATTGAGTAACTTATGCAATATACTTTGTTCTTTTGTACTTGTGATTGCTTTTCCCCTACTAATGTGTGCAAACATCAGCTTTCTCTTTATCACTCCCATTCTGCATCTTTAAACAATTCTATGTGTACAAACAGCTAATTCCTTATAACGCTTCCAATTTTCACATAATCCATTTGCTGTCAACTACCTGCAGCAAATCAGAGCCTATTCAATCAAACAAGTGCTCATTGCATTTATGTCAGTCACATGTTGTTTTTAGGAATCCAACAGATCTCTTGATCTCACAGTATACAAACTGTCACTTCCTCCATCAGTGAATCCATGAAAATCAGCAGAACCAAAATAACAGTGACACTGAATAATTCAGTAATACACCCTGACAATATCTGCTAAACTTCTGTCGTCACAGCCTACCTTGCTGTTGCTAGAGCGCACAGTGACACTGGCTTTACAGTCCCATACACTATTATTAGTCTGTTTTTTGGATACTTAACACCTTTTGCAAGAACAGGAATAGAACAATAAAACTGATGTTTTTATCATAACAGTGTTACAACTAGAGGGATAAAACCCCAACCAAACAAGAGTATACTGGCATTTTGTCACAGTTAATGTAAGAATGATCAGCTCTTCTAGATCAGCCTTGTCTTTGCTGTTTGGATTTGTGTGCATCTTCTCTGCCACACTCACAACACAGCGTGAGAGCACACTTCTGAGGCAATCACAGAGTTACGTAATTTGTAACCCAAATGAAAATATCCAGGCATGGTACAGGAGTGGGTGGTTGAAGGTACTTTGCTGAACGATTCAGCCATTCCTTGGACAAGAGGGGAGAAGTAAACAACAAAGGTGAGTCCTTGAGGTGAAAGCAAAGACACAGAGCAGCCTTGTGTTAGTATTAAGTGGAGCTACTATTATGGCAGCTTTACATGAAGGAAAGAAGCACTTCCTTAGCTGTTTTACTCAAGCTTGAAAATAGTTTGAGTTTTCTATTTAGGATCTCCTTAGCTTGTGAAAGAGGATAACAAGAGGCAGTTGTCTCATGTTTTGACTTTATAAATTGGATCTAATGTAGTATAAATATCTTTAACCCAGAACAAAAAGTGAGTAATCTGAGCTAACAGGTAAAAGGCAAAGCTGGACAAGTTCAAAAAGTCAGTTTTTTCACAGTATCTCAACTCTAGAATAATAAATGTACGACTGTAATGTACCTGTAATCATGCAAAGCCTTTAAATCAAGACTGAATAACTTCAAAAATCAGAACTGCTGTACCTTAAGCAGAATTAAAGATACTATATTGAAAAACTGAGACAGGGTATTCAGACTACAAAATGCTTTCTGATATTTGAGTCCTTGTCTAGTTGCACAAGGCTGGAATAATGGGTCTCCCTGTTGTGATCCAGCTGTACTTCTAGTCCCTAGAATTTTTCCATACTGCACAAATTAAGATGGAAAGTTAGTTATTCCAGGTAGAAAAATACAGAATCCAGGTTGACGCTTGAAAATGAAAGGTTATCTTTGATTATAGTATTGCTTTTTCCTTTCTGGGTTCACACTGTGCTCATATCAACTGTGCACTATTCTATAAAAAAATTGATGTGAAATGTTTTCTAAGTTATTTTACAAGACATTATGTATGGTTTCTCATGTTTTCTTTCTCTTCATCCTCCTTTATCCATTGTGTTTGGCATTTTGTGCAGAGCAGATGGAGAGCACTTTGTTATGGGCAAAGATGTTCTTTGAAGGACAACACACTGACACTATATAGTAGCAAGATGTATTTTCTTTATTGTAGACTGGGCCATACAGGAAAAAATGCAAACTTTTAGGTTCTGTTTTTCTGTGTAGAAAGACAGAGGATGAAAATTTCCACTCACTTGGAAAACTGCTTACATCAGCTTCAGGAGGGAAAGAAAGAAATTTGATTGTAATGGACCTGAAAATGAACACTACTTCCCATTTACTGCCAAAAAAGTATTGGTGACGAAAAACTCTTACTATTTGACCTTGAGGAACCTCTTTATATGCCACATACAGATAATAACTAGAACATTTTCCAATGCCACAGTAGTGTGTTTTTGTGTAACCTTGGTAGTCAGTTTACAAGGTGGTGTGGACATCAAAGGTAAGATGGACCATACTGGAGATTTCAGCCAGGAGCAGTGGCTGCAGTCACAGTGGTGCCAAAGGAAGACTTAAGCACTTCCTGACCAACAAGAAGTGACCAATTCTACACATAAATAGTCTGACAGAACAGCCTCCTTGGTGGCAAAGTTGTCCCCACACCCTCACTTCTGTACCCTCAATGGTTTCACCACAACCAGCTGCTGAGTCAGGGAATTGAAGCAATTACATTTAATGGAGTTTTTTTGTGGTTAGCTTCCCCAAAGGTCTCTTAAGTCAGTGCTGTTACCAGAAGAAATGCTTACCAAGGCTTGCTGACCATGCATGTAGAGATCCTGAGAGTGCCTCTTCAGAGCTGCCAAGCCATGTTAGCTCCAGCCACTGCCAAGCTGCTGTTGAACCAGACTGGCTGACTGCTCAGAGCTGAGCAGGGGGAGGCACGACTTCCAACAAAGCAGTAGTAACGACTAATGGAAATAGCACCATCATAAACTGGTGTGCTCAGTCCCAAATCCCACTTGGATGTTAGAGGGTAAACACTGAGGACAGAGACAAGGCAACAGGGAGCACTATCCTCTGCATGCAAAACCCTACAAGATACATAAGGTGGGATTTACATACAGGCACAGGATTTGAGAATACCTTTAAAGGCTTAATTTGATTATAAAAAATGGAGGTCAGAGTTTCTATAGATCCTTTAGAAGGAAAGAGAAATTAAGAGGTATAGCTTGCTGACTCAAAACAAGAGCTCATCGTAAATGCTTAGTTAATCAAGCTTCTCAGGTAAAGACAGCACTGGTTACACCTTGAACCACTTGACATACGATTTGTATCAGCACTTTTTCTGTGCTTTTGTGATTTTGATTTTATCACAGTAAGGTCAATGCAGCTGGACACAGAAAAACATGTTTCAGTTCTCCTAGACTCTGAATCAGGTTGACATCAGCCTAAGAGATAAAAAAATAAATGCCTGGTAGTCCATAAAACACGTTGTTCCACTAAACAGGTACTATTTGAAAGGAGAAAATCTCACATCTCCACAGAATATTATTCACACAAATGTAATTCCTTAGTGTAAATCATCTCCAGATAGCTATTTACAAGATATAGGACATAATGGTTTGGCTGCAGAACATTTCTGGGGGAGGAAAACATTATGAAAGAGTGGAGAAACATGAAATCCTATTGTTGAAGTGTCTGATGACTCTTGTGTACCTCAGTAGGGTTCACACCTCCTTATTCTGTAATCTGTTGTTTACAAACTGCATGGAAGAATCCTGCATGAAAAACTGGCTGTAGGCAAAAGAGGTTATACCTTACACAGTTGCTCTAATAATTAAAATTAAGACAGAATTGAATATCAGTCCTACTTATTTTAGGTTATGTTGCTATTCTTCCATCTACTTTAACATCCAGAAGTAGTTTAAAGTTAAACTAGTGGATTATTTTATATTCCTGTTTTGCCTAAGATAGTAGATATATTCAGATAATCACTTTTTAAAAATTCAGGGTTTTTTTACAAGGACTATAAAAATTGTCTGAAGCACTACATTACCTTTCACAAGATGATGGCCTGTAATTCAGTAAACAAGAGAAAGTTGTTCTGGCCCCTATGTGTACCTGAGTGCTTCTGCTAAAAGATGCTACTTGATATTAACTACATTTTTAAAAAAAGCTCACTACACATTTATTTTTGCTTTGTAGCTGTAACAGACCTTTCACAAAAGGCATTTTCTCTCAAGTAATTTATTTCCTTGCAAAATACAATCTACCACATAAAATACAAACGAGCATGTTTCTTTCTAATCATTTTCAGCTATTCAATATTACTGTAAAGTAGGCGTGAAAATTTTAAATGGAAAACCTAAGTTAGTTGGATCCATTCCCTTGAAATACCTCAATTCTTCTGCAGTATTTTCTCGTTTTGAAGTTCATAGGAAATATTACGCCAGAAGACAGAGTAAATGTTGCAACCTAAGGATCTTCTACTAGCTCCCCCTGGGGAAAGCATGGCTGAGGAGTTTGTGTCATTAGCCAGCAGGACAGTGATCTCATTTCAGTGACCTTGTTTGATCAGCATCAGGGATGACTTACAATGGCAAAGCATTTAATATTAATATGTAAACTCTCTCACGTGCTTTCTAAAATGTCAATTGCCCCTCCCCCAATTTACAAAGCATTATTTTGTATCTACTGTATTATAAAACTGTTATGAAGTTATGTTATAAGCAGTTACTAATGTCTTTGTTACAGGTTGAATCCGTAAGAGCTGACCAAGCAATGGGCTGTTATGGGATCCCTGTTTAGGGTGGATCAAGCTAATTTTTCTAACACACCTTGCCATATTTTATTTCAGAAAAGTGACAAACTCTTGATCTTAAGAGCTGTAGTGTTGATGGTTCAAGAGAAAGCTAAGGAGGTAAATACAGTAGTTTCCAGTGTGGGAGAAGAAAGGAGATGGCAAGGGGAGTACAGGCATTATGTACTTGATTATACTTTTCTCTTCTTAGACGGTAGTCACCATCAGATGAACATGGGGTGTTTAAAAGTCTTTTAGATTTAATTAACACATTCCTAACTTCCCCCCTGGAAGAAGGTAGTCATTGCAGCACTAGAGGAATAACTGTAAAAATGCCATTCAGCATGAAGAAGCTCAGATCTGCCTCCAGTAAGTTTCTCTACACACATTTCAACACTTACTTTTCAGGAGAGTGTAATGATTTACATGCTATTCTTAAGTACAGACAGTTTCAACAGCTGATTAGTAAGCTATATGTGCCTGTCAACAATACACAGCCAAGCTGTTGCTGTCTTTGGTCTATAACAATTGCCATGTTAAAAACACTGTTTATAAAAAAAAATACACATCTGAAGTCAGAAGAGACTATGAGTAATTCTTGTGCAGATTTGACACACTCAGCTGACTTCAACTGTTAACATCTTTAAAAACAGGAAGACTAAAACCTCAAGTCTATGAATGTCTGACGACAAATTGTAGAATCCCAGTGCATTGCTGTTGGCTTTGTTAAGTCTGGTCTTGATACCTCAGTGTCAACATCCATCAGGTGCAACCGCTGCACGCTGCTTCATTCGTTCTGTGGCTTTCTGTGGAAGTATGTGCAGATCTTCCTCATGGAAATGGAAGTGGTTGCAGCCTAGCAAGAAATAAAACAAGACCCAACATGAAACATTTCTAGTTTAACAGTTCATATGCTGCAGGAGTCTCAAAGTCTCCCCTCCATCATTGCACCAGTTTGTTCAGCTTCCCAACTAAGAGAGTAAATGAAACGTTCTTTGCTACAATCTGTCTCACAGGTGAGAGGCTTACTACCTACAGGAAACATTGCCTAAATCCTAGACTTGTCCTACTGCCATGAGAAAGGCACTCCATCTGCAGTTTCAGCTTCCCTACAGCAGATAAGAGACCTGCAGATTTCCAAGATACAGCAAATTCAATGACTGCTGCTGGGTATTCCTGGCACCTCCTCAGGCTATGAGCACAACACAGCAGCATCCCAAAATCTGACCTAGAGCATACTGAGCAGGAAAGGTAATTGTTCTATAGCAATCTCTCTCCAGGGCAAATCTTTCTGTCTTGTGTTTAAACATGTACAGCATAAAGCACAAGTAGTTGTAGGTTTCCTATAACCAAGACTTCTTTGTACAACCACAGTATGAAGAGTCCAGCTGCCAGGAATAACTTAAGGAGTGGTGGCTTGCCCACATCATACCTGATAGAAGTGTTGGAAAGGTGAAGTTGGTTAAGAAACGAGATACCAAAATAAGCCTTAATGATGGCAATAACTTTTAGCATCAGATATTCAACTGAGAGTACAACTAAAATTTGATGACTGAAAATTTACCTAATATGTACTAAACATGACTCAGTCAAATACACTGCAGGACTTGGAGTCTAGTTTCAGAGACAAGTCAAGTTTGGTTTCTTTTAAAAGATGTAATTATTATTTCCTACTTTGCATGTTAAACCCTCACGCCAACTTTTTTTAGCTGCTTTTTAAGTTTAACTTTTGTTTCAGATCCTAGGAAAAGCTCTCTGCCAGGCTTCCTGTACATCAAAAGCAGGATTATGTAGGTCAAATCCTGCCCTCTCACACTTGTACCATTCCTTTGTTTTCTGCTAGTTTTCCATTGAAGGAACAGAAGGCATTATTTGACTCCACAGTCTTAACATGGGTAACAAATTCTTTTGCTACCTGAGCTAGAATAGAATTTAGCTTTTTCTTCCAATGATAAAGTGGCTTTCTAGTAATATAAACAGGCAGATGTGATGGTGAACACAAACAGTAGATCTGCCAAGGAAGGTGCTATCATTATTGTGCCTCTCAGAGCTGTGTTTAAGATGATGGCCACATCCTTCAAACATCCAGCTGAGGACTGAGAGGATCCCTGAGCTCCTGGGTGCTCCAAGTCCCCATGAGGGACACCACCATCCTAAAAATTCTGCTCCTGCATGGAGGGGATTAGTAGATAACACCATTAATGTATCTGGTTTATTAGGCCAGAAATTTTTGGCCATAGTCAAAGGGATCAGATAATTCTTTGAGTGTCCAAGGAGAAGAGAACAAGAGGAGAGTGACAGGTAGGGATAACTTCTTTCATGACAGCTGTTGTTGACTGCCCTACTTACAGTTTTTGGCGAAGTGGCCACTGCCACAGACTCCTGTGTTTTGGCACCAGGACTGCAAGATGACGGGGGGCTGCTTGACGTGCTCTGGCTGCCACGTCTGCCAGTCCGTAGCTTCTCTCCCAGAGCAGACAACCAGTTTTTTCTTTCAGGAGAACTATTCTCTTTATCTACTACCTCAGTGTCTTTCCCACGTGGAGATCTGAAAAGATGGGGGGAAATTTGAACACCTGATGGACTAATATGGCTTCCAGAAAAGGAAGGCTCTTTTGGGCTGTGGCTGGAGCCTTCATGGGTGTTATCCAAGTCAGCCTGGCTGAGACAGTCTTCATCACAAGCTTTTTGGTCTGGAACCAAGTGACATAAATTCAGCTTGGATTTCTTAGCTGCATGGTCCAGTTCAGTCACACAGCTGCAGGCCTGTAGACACTTCTGCCCCGCATCCTCCTCCTTGCTGCAGTCAAGCCTTCTCTTGGCACGCTTTTCAAACTGCGTGTGTGGTGCTTTAGGAGGGCAAGCAGCTTCCAGGAGACCTTGGGTGACTTCTGCCAGGGCTTTTCTAGGAGAAGGAGCCTGTTTCCCCACTTCTGGAGGAGAAGAGCATGGAGTCCTTGTAACCCAATGTTTAATGGACATTTTGGAGGAAGGGATCACTTTGGGAGATGCAGACGGGCTGGCTTCAGTCTGCTTGGCTGGGGTGGAGGCTGTGGCCGTCTGGGTTTTGGGAGGAACAGTGGGAGTGTTTGTTGACAGCGGAAGGTCTCCAGAATAAATGGGAGCACAGGCAGCTGGCCGTGGTGAGGAAATACATGCACTGCCCACTGTGAAGGCCTTGGCAGGAGTACTCTGTGGGCTGGCTGGCTGTCCTGATAGGGGAGAAATAAGTAGTCTGATGAGGAACACAGAACATTACACTAAAGACAGCCCTTTTATAAACACCCCTTCCAACCAGGAGATGAATTCAGTGCTGACTCTGTGCCTCAGACACACCATTTTGAACTAAGAAGTTGTATAAATTACTCTAATTCCAGTTGAAATAGTACAAAGTACTATATAAAATCCTATATCGTATTGGTAAGTATAATACAGTATGTTTGTGCAATGTTTTACATCTATCTCTTCTGTAACGAGCACTCTTACTTGAGCTACAGCCAAAATGAACAGAGAAAACAGATCTTCCAAGTCTATCTAGCCTTGCTGGAACCTTGCACTGCTTTGGTCCAGACAGCTCAGTGCTGAGATGCTGCCTGAGAGAAATGCTCGTCCCCACCTGCACTGTCATCTTTAACAGCTGCATAACTGAGTTGAGGGACAAAGGTACTGTAAGCAGGTCCTACAGCTAATTACAATACCAGGGAAGCCTTACACTATGATGCCCTACCACATGAATAATGCTCTAAGTCAGGTATTACAATGTTAAAATTGTGAGAACGTGGAAGGACATGCTTTCATTTTTTTGTCGTTTTGCTGGGATTTACTGCAATGCTATATTAGTATGGACATGGTAGTTATTTACCACACCCAGGGAAATGTGAGAAATTCTTCACCTCATGAACAAGGACTTAAATTCCAAAGGAAATAAAATCTGTCACTGCAGTAAGTTATTTCCTTAAAACAAATGATTCACAAACAGATATCTCACAGTGGCTTTTGAGCTCATTAGCCAAGATGTAAATACCCCTACTTGTAAAAAAGAAGTTCAGAACATCCAGCTTCTTAAAACAGTAATCATAGATAGGGGCACAAGGACCTCACCAGTAAGAGGAAGAATCATATATAGCAAAGATACTTGTTTGCAGCGGTATTTAGGGGGATTCTTTTAAATTTTTGTTGTTTTTTTTTTTTCCAGCCCCCCCAACAGAGAAAATATTATTAAGTTTGTTAGATGCCTACTTTCTCATTCATCTGACTTGCAGTGAGGCAATTAAAGAGAATAATACCTTAATACTTAGTCTATGCACTTCCACTGCTGAGCACTAGAGCGCTAAACCTTTTCTGTATACCAGGAGTTTAGCCTGAACTTCTAATTCTCAGCCATATCACTCTACTATAAATCACTAAATTAGAACAATGAGAAGTCTAGTGTGAATAACTTGCCATTTTCTTCACAATGCTGGGCTGAGCACCTACATGACTCTCTGATTATATACCATACTAAGCCTCTTTTGATCCTTCATTTTACTATATTATCTAGTATCCAAAATACAAGTACTGCTGCATCAGAGCAAAATTAAACAGGATCCCATATTAGAGGATCCCACTACAATAAGTTTAACACACAGAACAGAGTTAAAGGCTCCTTTCCTGATAAAATAGGCTACTATGAAACAATGTGTTTCAATCTGGACTAAAAGAGAGTAACTGCCAAAGTTGTTTTTCCTAATCTTAACTTTAATGAGCACTTACAAGACAACCAATAACTCAGCTGGGGAATTAGTGGCACTCAAAAATCTAAACTCCTAGAGGTAGAAGAAAGTGGCAAGCTCAGCAACTCTTGATCCATAATGATCATTACAAATTCATACAGCAGAAATATTGGATGACTAGTTGGGTATGAGTACTTTCAACCCCAAACCAGTCTGAAAGCTATGCTTTGGATAATGGAAAAAGAGCTATCCTGGAAACTGGATGAGTATCATGCCAAGAAGCAAGCACAAATTTGAGATGAAAAATACAGAGGTTAGACTTCTTTTTTGTAAGACTGCACATATGATTCGGGCTTACACTAAGCCATGTTCTTCGCTGTTTCCATTTATGCTGCCATTGCACCTAGTACAATACTGTAAATACCCGCAGTCAACCTGCATCACACCAAAGCAGATTATTTCAGACGTTTCCTACCTTCTTTGCCACAAATCTTCTAGAGTGATATTATCAATCTTCAGATTTAAGAATCATAAATTGTTCATGCATTGTTCATACTCCAGAAATTTGGCTACTCAAAAACATAGAGAAAGTAGTACAACTTAGAGAAACCAAAAAAGTCATTGTCAAGGAAAAGGAAACTCTGCGTGCTACACTTGACAGTAGAGGTCAACAGGCAATACCCAATCTCAAAATTTATTCCACAGAAACGGGTGGGGAACTACCTAGATTCACCCCAGCAGGTCTGAAACTGTCCTTTGCTTGCCAGCTCTGAATCAGCCTCGGCAGATAACTCCTATATTCTAACAGCACGTGCTTTGTGTTCAAGAGCCAAGGTCAGCAGGAAGCCTGCTGTTGTGATTGCAGTGTCTGTGTACTTCCTCTTCCCTCCTGTGTTACTTCCATGCAGCAAGAGCAAGTAGAAATAAGTCATTTTTCTACTATAATGGCCAAAGCTGACTTGTAAAGTTTTAGTGTATAAGCTACTTTAGGTTGCACACTTCTGGACTAGACCTATGCTTACTTCTTTTTTGCTGAAACTGGTACACAAAGGGGCTTCTGAGCCCCTGAAACAGTGCGTGCACACACAAACCATTTATCAGCTATGGAGCAGACCTGGCACTCTCCCACCTATTGTCCTGTAAACTTCCTGCTAGACTTGTTACTCACTGACAAAAGGTTAGAGGTAATGTTGTCCCATTAGTGAGATTTGGAGACCTTTAGCCTTTATTTGTGCTAGCCAAGGTGAAATTCATTTGAAGAGAGGCTACAAAAGATAGGTGGAATGCAGGAAGTCACACCAGCAGCTGCTTGGAAGCTATTGTATTCTTAGTTTCAGAGTTACTCTACAGAGAAGCCTGTCTTATTTCACTTTAGGGGGAGGTTAGTTATCTTCCTTTCATCTACTCTACTGCAATAAAATGCAGGTTTCAGACAAATCAAAGCAGTATTATGATGTAGGGTTCCTTTCTTCTGGTACATTAGTACTACCTACCTTCTCTACAGAGCCCAGATCTGCTTGCTAGCTATGAGAGTATGCTGCATAAGTTGTCTGATTGCCTAGGCTTTGTAGAAAGGCACTGCATTTGTTCACTAGCCTTAACATGTGGATAGATGAACTGATTAATTAGGAAGCACTGCGATCACATCATGATTGTCTATATGCATTTTTGAAGTACTTTCACTACACAGCATTTGCCTGCATACAGTCATGCCACCGACTAAAGCTGAAGAGATACACTACTGCTACCTGCAGCAAAGAAATCTGTGCACAATTCAACCCATGTGCAGGAGGAAACAGTTCAGAGTTCCAAGGCTGTATGTGTGCTATCAGGCCTTTACTGTGTAAACTAGCAAACTGGAAAAAAGTATATGATCTTACTGCTCTCTCTTACTGCTATCATTATTTGATATAAAGGTGTAACTTGTTGCTACAGTCACATCTCCTTTGTCTGTTCAATTATTGAACCCTGCTGAAACCCATTGAAGATCTGGCTGCCCGACAAACTGTATCAATGAATATTTGTTTTGTGGTCTGGTCATACAGACTTGGCCATGCTTGTAAGCTATTTCAGTCAGCTTGTCCAGTTGATGGCCGAAGTATTTACAAGTAGAAATGTTTGTCTGGCTATATGAATTATTGCCTAATATGAAAAAAACCCCAGAAGAATAATAAAGTAAGCCACAGGCTTTTGTTGGTACAGAGAACAGCCAAAATTCAGAAGCCATGTTGCAGAGTAAGATATCTCAGCTCAGGGGCTTTACCTGCTCCACGTTGTTCTGTTGGTTTCTTTTGAGTGACCCAGCCCACCAAGTTTTTTCTGGATACTGATTTCTCCTCCTCAGGAAGACGTCGTAAACGCCAAATCCTCACAGTGTTGTCATCAGAGCATGTGGCAATCTATGGTATAAATTGGTTTATATTAGAGTAACCAGGGCACATCCCACTGGATTACTGGCCAAGTGAACTAGAACAGCTATGTCTGACACACCATGTCAATAGGAATGATGGTGAAGCCTGGTTGAGGGGGTACAAGGTTTGACCATAAAACAAAGAAAATAACCCAGCTCTGTTTCATTATTGCACCAGACAGCAGTATTTGCTTTGAAACAGGCAAGGCTGCTGCATTCATGTCTTTCTGCTAGAGAGATCTCAGTCACCATCAATGGTCTGCCTTGCACAACTCCATAACAGACTGTGGTCTGCTCAGGATGGGTCATAGCAGTTTGAGATTTCAGTCACTCAGAAGACAAAAGCAGCCATGCTGCTTTTTACACCTGCACCTCGATCTGTCTCTGTTGCTCAGGACCTCTTCTGCTTGAGGACAAACCTTTGCAACCAAGAAGGTGACGCTGGAAGGCTGTTGCAATAGCCTTAAGCGCTATCTCTTCAGAGTCAGAGGTCAGCAGTATCTGGCAGAGAAAGCACCTCTGCTAGAAACATTGGTCTAGATTCCTGCTGCAGCACCAAAAAGATCTGTGAAATCTCAACCAAAAAGGCAGTAGAACTAATCTCAGCTGCATTTTATGGCTCTCTTCAGACAGATTAGCTGGTGACTCAACCAAGAATCAGCAGAATGAAAAAGGAAATGCTGTGGTGAAAGTTCATAGTAATCTGAATGGGAAAGTGACTCCACTCTGACCTTTGGCACAATGTTGTCCCTACAGAATGCAGCTTTGCCTCTCAAATCACTCCAAGCAGCTTCCTGACCTGTCTTAGCACCACGTTTTCCACTTTTCCTCATGCTTTGGTATCTGAACAATGGCTGGCTATTTCTTACCTGAGTAACGATTTTAAAGGCTGAATTAGTCTGCATTTCCAACACATCATGATCAGGATGCTGTGCTATCTCTAGATCAAAAATTTAATCTAAAATGACAGTTCTCACATGGTACATCTTACACAACTAGAACAATTCCACATGTGCCTGCAAGACTCCCACCCTCCTACATGCAATGCTTTTCTGAAGACCCGATGCTGCCATGCAAGATAACGTGACTTGCTTAATACTTTGGGGTGAAAGAAACTCTGCTATTATTACAACACTTTCCAGGATTTTGCAGGGTTGTTTCTTGTTTTGAGCTAGGCCAAACATTTGAACCAACCTCCTACTGCAGTTGTTTCCCTTGTAGAGATACCTGGTGCATAATTACTGACCCGATTTCACTGGAGGTTTTTTTGTCATAAAGACAGCTCAGATTTTGAAAAAAGGTCACAATGAAAAGAGCCTGTATGTTTTTAAAGAGCACTCAAAACTTCTTGCCCCTCTGTACAAGAGTAGCAGATGTATCCATGGTCAGAAGGAAAGGAAGACGAAAATATGAAACAATAAAACAAGGTTTTGGCTTACAAAAGACTTCCTTAAATGATTTCACTATTCTGTCTCTTATAGGTAGTATCACAAGCTCTCATCAGGAGAGGCCTTTGTTGATTTGCAATTTCCTAGCAATTTTAAATAGCTTAAATTATTTGCAAATAATAAAAAAAGCTCTTATACATTGTACTTATGTGACAAGCTTGGATTACCATCCCCCAAATTGAACATTTTTGGAAACTACTGACTAGAAAATTTCCTCACAAATAAATAAATGCTGTTGCAAGTTTGAAAAGCAGATGTTACCACATCACGTATATTGTTTCACCAGAAAGGCTGTTTTCCAGAAAACAAACCTTAGTGTAGTCTGAAGGACACCAAGCAATGGAGGTAACTTCTTGAGAGTGACCAAGGAGCATCCGTGGAGGAAGGCTGGGCTCAGAAACCTTAAAAATTCCATAGAAAAACAAGTATACAGTCAGAAGCCATGCA
Source organism: Sclerurus mexicanus (assembly GCA_013396755.1). Lineage (NCBI taxonomy): Eukaryota > Metazoa > Chordata > Aves > Passeriformes > Furnariidae > Sclerurus > Sclerurus mexicanus. The sequence goes on from VWZF01006901.1 coordinate 911,533, forward strand.
GCCTAATACACACCTCTAAGAAAAGACCCCATAGCCCATCTATGAAGCGTGTAAGTACTTTCCATCTTTCCCGTATCAAATGTATAAAACAAGTACTCTCAGCCTGTCATCATGAGGCAACAACTGAGGGAGCCCTAAGAATCAGTTCATGTTTCATCTCCAGAGGTGAAGCAGCTGGTCAGCACTGAGATGTACTGACTTGCCTGGTAACACTTGTTCAATTCCTGCTACACACAGGATTTCTGTCTCCAGAATTGTCAGCCCAAAACACAACACAAGCATTATCATATACTAAGTACCTCTACTTGTTCTCAGTAAGATGCTTAAATTTTGGGAAGCTCATAGTTTGAATCAGGATAGGCAAATATATTCTGCTTCTGTTTTACAAAAGGTCCCAATCACACATCAATGGATTATTAATAAAATGAAAGTGCCACCAACAAAATTCTATAGATGAACCTTCACTGGCTTTGCACTGGCATTTGTGACTGCCAAGTACCTGTGCCTTCTCCAGCCAACCAGCTGAACCAGACAACCTTTTAAGAATTCATAAAAAACTCTCAAAATCATGTTAATTCAACTGATCTCCATTCCTCTTACACTCTTCATAAAAATCCTTCTCCTGTTCTACAGTACTGCTACTTATCTTTGACTACAGCTTCTGTAAGTGACAGACAGAGCTGAAACCTGCATTAAGTGGCCCAAAGAAGAAAACACACGTGCATACACACACACACACACAGATTCTATCCAAGTTTTGCTTGCTTTCTGCAGGCAATCCTTACTGGAGCTATGAGTCACCATCACTGATGTGACATTTAAAGGGGGATTTATCGAGGGATTTAAATAAATGACTAAGTGAATGAACAGATCCTTTACTATGTGGGAAAAGGAGTAGACATTACGTCTAGGTTTCAAAGGAAGATGCAAGACATCAGGGAAGGCTTTTCAGATACCCACAAGTTTTTCTCTTGTGGATCACCTCCCACAAAAGCCTGTAAAACTGCAATTGAATACCCAGATTCAAATCTTAGAAGTTGTTCTGATACAAACAGGTTCATCTTAATAGGACACTTTTTTCCCCTGGCATAGTAGAAGCAATCACTTGACTAAATATTCACTAAATGCCTTGGTTGGAGTATTCCCTTCTCTGCCAAAACATGCAATACCATGGAAACTAAGTCCCTATTTAGGGAACAAACAGCAGAAGATCCTGGTGCAGAGAACACCTTCATTTACATATAACAGCAGTCTTGCTATACACTCATAACAGACACAGCAGCTGTTCAGTAGCCACTGGTGACTGAAAGAAAAGCGGAGGAAGAGAATTACTCTTTTTGGAAGGCAGTAGTTTTACACTATACTCGTGCACATTAACCAGTTACCCCCAGTATAAATTATTGTGAACTGAAGAAGTTATAGCTGTGTCCACTGTGTTTGGCAGAAGACAATCAGTCAGTTTGCACATATCCAGTCAGGATTAGCCACAGCACATGCTGCTTTTTTTTGTCTGATTTGACAGGATATTGTTGGGGAAGCGAGACCTATTGTGAAAAACTTGAAAAGAGAAACTGAGGAAATGAGATTTTTTTTTTAGTTACTCTACTCACTGAAACAGCTGTTATATCCATCTTCAAGATTCAGCAGAAAATGGTGTATATAGTTTTATGCACAATACGATACAGAAGCATGTACATTCCAGTTCTGGGACAGATCAAAGTGTAACTAACTCAATATGGTTACCTTGAAGTGATCCATGTCAAAGGACCGCAAGAACAATGGAAGTACATGTCTATAAATGGTATTTTTTTCTATTACCAGGAAGGTATCTCAACTAGGTACCATGTTTGTGGAGAAAAAACTCTGCTCTTTGCTCTTCTAGTTGTTCAAGAGCCAGTTCACTAATCAACAAAGTTGTAATTTAAAAAAACCAAACCCAACACAATAAAGCAAGTGTTCATTGCCTAGGAGTGATTTATATATGAAAACACACTGAAATAGCACCCTTGTCAGCAATAACTTCTAGCCACAATATTCCTTCTGAATTGCTCACCCAAACACAAACTTAGCACTGCTGCAAAGTTTCTCAGAGAAGTAATCTGAGTGGACAAGGTCTTTCTCTGCCTTTCATTCCTCCCTAGAAATGGAAAACTAGCCCTCTTCATTAAGTTCCTTCTGATATTACCTGTTAATTGCTCTTGCAATATCTAACCATGTTTTTTTCACAGCATAATAAATCCTCGTCCCATGAAAAGATACATATGTTTCAGAGTCAGTAAAATCTGTCAATATTTAAATTAAGAAGCCTCTGGATATGACAGATTTCGAAAGCGACAACTTTATTGAAGTCTCACTTTCTGACATGGCTATGGGATTAAAATAAAAGTAATTATCTGATGATTAATTTTATAAATATGCAATATGATCTGTCACTCATACATGACAGATCAACAGAAGCCTTCTGTGCACGAATGCACTTTAAATGTGCTTAAATGTTTAAAATTTTGAAATGTAATGACATCCTTGAATATTCTCAACTAAGTTCCAGCCTGCTTTACAAGAAAGTATCAAAACACACAAATGCAGAATGTGCAACTCAAGTTTACACTGGCATTTTTGCTGAACTTGCACAGGAACACGAGGAAGGTTAAAATTACACCACTTGGCATAGGAATAGTCATGCTACCACACTCCTGCCTCTACTGAGTAGGCAATCCAGCTGCTTACAAGTGGTCTCCAAACCAAAGAGGCTATATGCTCAAACTGCAACCTCAGCAGGCTGACCCTCTGCTCTGAAAGATTTGTATTTTACTTTCAAACTCATTGTAAAATGTGTAAACAAGTCAACATTCCCTAAAAATTACCCCGAACCTGAAACAGGCAGTCACCTGTGGTTTCTGTCTATTCTGCTTCTGTGAGAAGTCTACTCTGTTCCCATATGGGTGTCAAGCATGGAGAACAGAACTCAAAGCATGCCTTATTCTGAGGTCTCTGCTATTATCTTGGTGACATTTGCATTTTCTACACATCAGTGCAAGATGTCAAGTGATGAAGCCTCTCAGCTGTCAGACTGTTTTGGAATTTTGCTGAAGGCTCTGGTTGAGCCCCTGCTGTAATATGAAGGCTTTAACTACTGTAAATTAAGCATGAGAAAAAGCTGTCTGAAGCAGGACCTGGAAAAAGGGGAGGTGGGGGGAAAGAGTGCCCTTAAAAACAATTAAACTTTTAGGTTTCTGCTAATGAGTTCCATTGCTAAATCTGAACCAAGAACTGTCTGTCTACTTGTCATAGCTGGCTGAATCAACAGGATTGAGAGAGGATTTTAATGCCCATTACAACAGATTAAGAACAGCAACCTGCAATAAGCAGCTGCAATGAGAGATATATCGATGGCAGGAGGTTACATTAAACAGTTACACCAAGCCTTGACACCAACATACACACTCAGGGGACAACAAGCCAGGGCTAACTCCATGCTGCTTTGAGTAGCATTGGGAGGCGAGGAGTGTCCTGCATGAACATGAAAAGCAAGAGCAGCTCCAGGCTGCATTCTTGGGTCTCCCCCAATCACCTCACCTTCCAGATGTACGCACTGGAGTCACTCGAACCACTGACCAGGAACTGGTCGTCTGGGCTGGTGCTGGATTTTATGTAGAAGGTTGAATTCTGGTGCCCACTGAAAACAGCCACTGCGCAGAAAAAGTTATAAAAAGGTGAATAAAAGTCCCACTCAATGCACAGCCTTGGAGTCGGTTGCGCAAGAAGTGCTGATCTTACAAGCTTTTCCTGCCTAGCCACGTATCCTTTGGAGAAAGTGGTTGCACTGCTCCCTCGCTCCAGGGCTCCTGCAGCAGGAAGTTTTCATTATTCAGCTGGAGCCCTTCAGGCTTCCCAAACAAAGAAGTGGCAATTCAAATAAAGCTTTAGCTTGACTCGGATCACGAGCAGGCTCAGACATCACCTGGGCTGCCCCACTACTCTGGTTCAGGGTCCTTGTCTCTTCCTGCCTCAGCCACCATCACTAGCCCCGTTACATCAACAAGGGCCATCGCACAGCAAGGCCCTTCTTCCACCAAGGTGGCAACAAAGGCACTTGATGCTCCTTCCTCTTGCTGCCAGGACCTTCGTCATCAATAGAACTTGCATCGTTGTCAGCCAGGCTCACCAGCTGTCTGTATCTAATAAAGCCTTGAGATCATCACCCTGAATGGCTGACATTCCCCCTGCTGGGAGGACCTTCAGAGCTGGCAGCTGGCACAAGACCCCTGTGGATCCAGAGCATTCAGCTGCACCATGTCCTGTCCTCTCCCTTGGGCAGGAAGGGCACTTTTCCCAGTGCAGCACCAGGTGGGGATGGCACTCCCTCCTCCAGCCTTCTTTTAGCAGTAGTTCTCATAAAGGAGGCAGCCCACAGACCAGAGGACACGCGGCTGCCTTCACCAGTCTTTGAAAAGCTGCAAGTCCCCAAAACAGCCCTTAATTTTTTTACCCACAGATCTCTCAGCGCAGCAGTAACCAGGCAGCAAATCCCTCCCTAAACCAGGCAGCAAGTCCTGTTACGGTGAGGATTTTCTGACACCTCCCCTCCCCTGCAAACCAAAGCTGTCACGATGCCGGGTCAGAGCAGCTGCGAGCACGATAAAAGCCAGCGAGGTCCAAGGCGTGGGCAGGCACTGCCCTCTGCGGGAACTGCCAAGAGGCCACCACAGTTCCACCCTGCTGGACGAATGCAGGGTGCTCGCCGGCTTTTATCGGCTGCACGCAGAAGGCAAGAACTCCACGAGGAAGCTGAGGGGACCTTTGGGGAGAGCCTGCTCCTATGAGGGGACAAACCAGGGAGCCCATTGCCACAGCTCGGCGGTGGCACTCGGGGTTAACCTCAACAACCACACTATTAATATCTCCTGGTTGCACCACTTCTCCACTCTGGAAGCATTCCCACCCACCAGACTGCCTTCCTGAAGAGCAGACAGAAGGAGACACTGTTCATTTAATTTCACTTAACAGAGGCTGAGAAAAGGCAATGGAAAATAAATCATGTGTCTGGCTGGAATGCATCTAACAAGTTTTGCCACTTGCTGGAAAGCGGCCACTGGCCTATTACAAAGCAGTTTTAGTGTATCAAAGGCTGTGGGCCGTCTTGTGCACATAAAGGTCACAGATGCAGAGCTGAAGGAATCTAAAAAGCTGAAGTCTCTCAGTGTGCTGGGGATCCTTTCTCCCAGAAACTGTGGTATACGTTAAATTTAAGACACCTTTAAATATCTGAATACAACTTATCAGGTGATCACTTTACATGGATTCATATCCAAAAGTCTGAAAAATCAGTGACTGCCAGTGAGAAGGTTCAAAGTTGCTTCAGGTGGGTAGCAGCTGGACACTAGCCCTTCCTTACCAGGTAACTACAGTCAAAACACAAACTATCATCAAACTATCATCAGTCTTTGTCTGAGTGAACCAGTATCTGCATTCATAAAAGTTTTTGTGCTACTAATTTTATGAGGATGGCTGAACACAAAATGTAGTTTTAGAGATAAGAGCATGGAATAGGTTTCCTAAGTGTTGAACTGGTCTCTATCTTTCTCTAAGTCAGAGGGAGAAACTTGCCTTTCTACGATCTGAAATATCAATTTTTTGCAGCTATTCCCACAGATATGCTTACCTGGAGAGGTCCTTAAACCTGTCATATTGAACATGTAGATGCTGTCATCAGTGCAGTTAGCAAACAGATTAGCACCGTGGGAATCCAAAACCAGGCTAGAATATCCTATAGACAAAGAGAGAAGTTCATTGTAAGGAAAAAAAATTGGAAAACAGGCATTCTCAAAGAAATGGCCAGAGAGTGAAATTTGGAAAGGACCTCTAACATGCATGAGATCGTCATTGGAAAGTGTGTCAGTTTGACACAGCACTTGCAGAAGAAGCCAAGTTTCTAGAACAACATCTATATGTTCTCATAAGGATTCAGGGTGGTATTTAGAAAGGAATTACACTTTCAGAGCAGGAAAAGTGATTTGATAGTTTCAAACGGGTAACAGGAACAACCAACTGTAGAAGTAGAGGTCAAAAATAAACCCTCATACTTTGGTAGAATAAGCTATCCTCTGACTTGCTAGTGATTCGAGTTCAAGAAAAATCTTTCCCTGCAGGCAAATTATTTCACAACCAGCTCCTCAAGGATTTGCCTCATGTTCTTGGGACTGACACTGACCATTACCATGTCAAGACAAGTCATCAGGAGTTACTGTGTTGCATCAGAGCATTGTAAGGCATTAAAGATACAAAGAAGACAGAGAAACACGTGCAAATGTGCCAGTTTTTGGTAACAAAGAGCTTCAAGAATAGGTTGACTCTTAACGGTGATAATGTAAAAACCCAGTCCAGTCTGTTGTCTTCGTAAGACACAATGCAAAGGAAGAGTTCAATCTGAATGTTACGCATGTATCAAAATGATTAGCTAAATTCCTCAGGAAGAGTTCTACTGTTCCCCTATCTCCATTTATAAAAATACACTGCCGAAGCTTTTGCAAGTTTATATGATAAGTAAGATACAAAAGTGGGGCACTTTCGCCTTCAAACTTGAAAATTTAATATTGGCCATCAAAATACCCTGCAGTTTGCCGGTTTGACCAACAATTGCCTAAAAAGTTAAGAGATGTCACTGCCAGTATTCCTTCAATTCACTTTGCACTTCACCTCCAATACCTTACCGAGTTTGCGAGTACTGGTGCCAGGGTAGCAAAAAGCCTTGGAGGGCACCGGGTCCTGACGGTAAGCAGCATAGTTCTTGCGCAAGTCCCATACTTTGATCACACTGAAACAGAAAAGCACAAGGGCTTTCAGCTTCAAAATTTCTCTTGCAATGCTGTCTGGGCCTTCTAAGAGCACAGGAAGACAGGTTACTCATTACTGAGGAGCGTCCAGTGCTAAGGAGACAATGGAGCAGAAGCAGAGCAGATGTGCTGAAAGCAAAACAAGTGCTCTGCTGGATATGGACAAGGAGGCAGCACTGTCTTCTGTGACTAACACAAGATAAAACAAGAGCCTGCAAGCCAACTTTCTTCAACTAGTAAAAGGAAATAAAAGGACTTTCATCAGTAGTTTTAGTTTGTAGTTTTAAAAATTAAGTCTTTCCATTTTTTATTTGCTCTTTGTGACCAAGCCTCTGTCATGAGCCACAGGCAAGAAAGTCAAGGTTTTCTGCCTCGGGAAGGCTCTGACCACACAGAACCTGCTAAAGAATTGAGTCCAAGAGGGTAATTTCCACGCTAATCAATGAGACAGTTCGCCTGAGCTCCAAGATGCTGCAATGGATCTAGCACCTAAAAGAATGCCTCTTTTGTAACTCAAGGCAACATTTTCTCAAGCATGCCTACACATATCCACGCACCAACCACCTCCTCACATCCCAAAACAGCGGTCTAACAATAGTCTATGTGTAGTCTCACAGGTCCACGAGAATAGAGAGAGAGATGGTAAGAATTACTCTCATTCTTCTCCATACCTAAGACACCAAGATGGGCATTTACCACATATGCAGAATTTGTCCAGTGCTGCAATCTCCAGTAAGGAAGTAAAGCAGCATTCAGCTTTGCCAATGCAAGCTGACAGTGTAGCTGTTGATTCTACCTAACAAAAGCTCTAGCCTTGTGCACCACTGAATGATCTCAGAAAAAAAAAATCACCCAAACTTTTTATGCCACTAAGAAGAGCACACAGAAAAGCAGGTATCTTTCCTCCTTACCCATCAACAGCTCCTGCAGAGATAAGAGTATGCTCGTCCTGAAACAGCACCACAGTTACACTCTGCTGGAAATCCTTAAAAAGAAAAGATAAAAGAACTATGTTTTCTTTTAAGGTCAGCAAGATCCTGCTGCTCAGTTCAAGGCCAAGTGAATACTGAGCAAACCTCCTCCTAGCCAGGCAGAAGAACCTGGAAATACCAGATGTCATTTAGGACACAACAATCCTTCAAACACTCCCACCAGTGAAACTGCTGCTGAGCGGTAAGTGTTCAGGCAGCAGTTTGAGATTATGTCTTTCAGGTCAGAGATAAGAGAGCTGCCTTCATCACAGAGTTTAATAGATTAAATATGATCAGGTCTTACTCCAGTAAGGCAGTAATTTGTCAGGTCTAATTAGCAGCTGGGTGGGGGAAGAAAAAAATATTTCAAGTCTCCTCATTTCCCCTCTTCAAAGAAGGAATGCTGGCCACTCCTTTCCTCTCTGGAAAGAAAAGACGTATTTTCACATAGCGTTTGCACAAAGTTGGCTTTGATGGCACATGGGTTGTCAGGCAACTAAACAATGCCTAAAATTAGCCACAGCAAGTGACCATGGCATAAAAATCTACCTCTGCAAAGATAACTAACTGGAAGCATTTATTACATACAAGCCACATAGTTCTCACTATGTTTACTTAGGAAAACTTCTATGAATAACACTGCCCATAGTAGAGAGGCTTACATTTCATTTATTCCCCAGATACCTACCACCAAGGGAGCAAGTCCTCTTAGATTCTGCCTCTTCTTCTTCGGTTTAGAAGGAGTCTGCTTGTCAACCACATTGTGTGCTCCACTGATTTGATTCACCTGCCTGTAAAATCCATCTGAAAGACATTAAAGACATTACAATTAATAGTTTTCATGCAATTTTGCTATCATTTTAATAAAACAGGCATCAGCTTGGAATTAGTCCTAAGACGTGGCTGAGACTAACCTGTAAAATCATTAATGTATTTTGAAAGTGAAAATTGTTGTTTACATATGAAACCAGAACGAAGAACACAGTAAAAACCAGGAACATATAAGGCAAAAAATTACAGAGGTCAGTGTAGCACTGACACTAAAACTAAAATTGATCTGAGCAGGATGCCTTTGGAAATCATTACCCCTCGTTGTGGTTTTCAGCATGCATCCTGGTCTGGAGCATTCAACCCATCTCATCCCAAGCAGAACTGCACTCACAGGAAGGTTTTCAGTACTTTTCCACTCTATTTTATAATTTTCTATTTGGCCTTTTGTCTGCTACCTCTCATTTTATGAAACTTACTACTTTACTAAAGTAGTGCAACTTTTCTACTTTTTTGTCCTACACAGTCCACTTCAATCGTGGACTCTCTTTTCTCCCACTTGCTGGTTTGAAGAGCCAGGAAAACTGGGACAGATGGAAAAGCGAGACATGTTTTGACAGTGCAGGCAAGGAACTTCTGTGACAGAGCAGAAAACTGGGAGAAAGCACAAAGGCATGACCTGACTGGGGAAACTACAAGAAACAGAGACAAGCAGAACGAGCTCACCCTGCATTTGTAGTTGGTGTTCCAACAATATATTCAGTTGCTGCCAGCACTCACAAGCTCCTGTGCTTCTTCACTTTCTACCTTCCTTCCTACTCTGGCAGAAGCCTTTACAGCTTTTCTTCACATCTCCACATGGCTCTGACCTAAGCAGTCTCTCCCTTGCGTGCTCTCCTAACAGGGATGTAATTCTGTACCCCCTTATCTCCTCACCAATACACAGGGTATTAACAAGCATCATGCTGCAAAATGAAGACTCTTACAAAATGAAAAAACGCATTAAACATAGAAGAGATACCTATTCTGTCCTTTTATGGTACCAAAGCAGTGCAATGTGACAATCCTACCCTTTTACTGAAGTTTTGCCTTTATTATAAGCAAAAGCATTAAACCAACAAGTAAATCTGAGCAGTACTTTTATATGAGACACCAAACTTTTTGAATACATATCTAAAAGTTCATTTACCTTTCTTGTTGCACCTGGTATCCCAAACCATGATGTTTCCATCTCTGCCTCCAGTACAGAAGACAGCTGAGAGAAAGAGAGTGCTATTAGCTTCCAAAAGTGTTAATTTAATTAACTGAATGCAGTACAATGCCATCTGTGTACCTCTGGCTCTTCTGCCTCAACATGTGGGATGCCAGTCCTAGAAACACAAAAATCAGGCCATTCTTTTGCCATGCTTTTTGACTAGTTTCCTGACTTTTCCTATTCATTTTTTACTACCACTCTAGAGAAACCTCATTATGAAAGGCATGTTCACACACTTAACATATGGAAGCAGATATCCTATCTTAACTTTGCCCAAGATCAGAAATGTGCAGATGTTAGCATCAGGACACCATCAAGTCAGTTCTGCTTCACTGGCTGGGTCCCTGCTCAGTCAACCTTTGCTATTTGTACCTATCAGTTTCCAAAGCCCTTTTTTTGCCCTTAAAGTACTTTGTCAGAGGGAAAGAGGAACAAACAGGGAATATCAACATTTACCTTTCTCAAATCTGGAGAAAGCAACTGACTTGAGGCTACACTGGTGACCTTTGCATATGCCAAGAAGCTCGCCGGCTCTCACATCCCACACCTTGGCTGTCTGATCTCCTGAAGCAGTGACCTTCAGAGGAAAAAATAAAAAGCTTTAGTCATTTTCTGTACACAGTGGCCAAAGCATTAAAAATAAAGTTAGATGGCAAAAGACTGCTTACAATCCTGTGTTCCCCTGGTACCCAGGCAAGGTCAAATACAGCATTTGAGTGAGCCTGCCATTCTAAGAAGAAAACAAGAGCAAATATCATTTCATTGTTTTGCAGCACAGTATTTTGCAGAAGACTAAAGGACATCAAACATTGAAATCAGAAATACTGTCAACAGTTTAGGCATGAAAAAGAATATAGAACAATTTACCTACTACTGCTGTTGTAAGAACACATTTATGCTGCTGCTTTGTAAAGAAGACTCAGTAAAGTATGGGAGAGGACTTAAGTACTGCCTACATTTATGTTTTAACGACTTGCACAAAGCTTTTTTGATTCCAGTAAATCCCATACTTGTCACATCAAATGAAGATCACCTTCTATACAACACTTACCTTTAAAGATAAGTTTGCTGCTAGCTCGAGCTTCAGTATCATAGAGTCTAACAAAGCCTTCTTCATTTGCAACTGCCAGTACATGCTCCAAATTCGGGGCTGAAAAGAAATTGAAACATAACGTATTACATAGCTAATGGATAATCAAGCTCCTGCTCCTTGTGAAGGGGCACAAACTCCTTAAATAGAGCACACAGCAAACAGCTGTGAAATAAACAGCATTTACATGGCCACTTACGTGGTCAAGATCCAGAAATACTGGCAAGCATTCAGGAATAACTATACATGGGCAACCAAATGGCTCCAGGAGCAACTTTTGAGATACTGGCTGCTTTCACCAGCTATAATAGCTCTCTAGTTATAGCTTTTTGTTTCTATACTACATATAACCTACAGCCTCTGGTATTTTCCATGATCCGAGTTGGAAAAGCAGGAAGCTGCCTTGGAGAAATGTAAAAGCTCACGCTGAAACTCGAGTACTATGAATGAAAGAGTTTTGCCCTAGAGATCCAGGAGCTTCCCTGCTTACCCCGCTCAGTATGGGTTTGTCACGGGGAAATGCTGTGTGTACCAGCCTGGTGACACACATCCACCTCCTTGATCTCTACACACTGTTCTCCATCCTGTCAAACCTTTCATTTATATTTTGAACAAAGCCCTGTTTTCCCACCTGTGTAGCCTCACACTGTCACCAAGAGGCCGCACCTTGAAACAGACACGGATGAAACAAAGAGACATTAAAGGAAATGCTTTGTAGTTGCTTCTTTAAGGGAATACTTTCCACCAGCGTATCTAGGAGCATCACGATCCGGTGTGCACCACACGTAGCAGCAAGTTACCAGCTCGCTTTAGAAAGAGAAACTCTGAAACCAAATCATGGTGTAATTTGGACAAGAACGAGAGAAAAAGCTGACAGCAGCAGCGCCCACACCCTGGCACCCAACAGGGCTCTCAGGAGGCGGCTTTACCTGTGGAAAAGCTGCAGCCGAAAGGAGGCACCGGCATTCCCGTCTCTCCGTAAGAGAGGTGGTCATCTTCCGGGCTGCACTGGTAGCTGTCCAGGAGATGCTGCAGGGGAAGCGGCGAGGAGCGACCTGCAAGGGCACAGAGGGGCCGTAAGCGCGCCGGGCCCCGGCGGGCTGGGGCGGCGGGCCGGGCGGGGGGTGTGTGTGAGCGGAGCGGCGGTGCCGCGGCACTCACGGCCGGTGCCGGTGGCGGTGCTGGTGGCGGTGCCGGTGCNCCTGGCCGATGCGGGCTATGGGGAGCAGGAGCTGGACGCCAACTCCGCCCTCATGGAGCTGGACAAAGGTAGGGCCGGCGGGGGCTGTGCTCTGTGCCGCTCCGCCCGCGGGGGAAGCGTGCGGGTGTGGAAGTACCTGCGGTAACTCCCGCTGTCTCGCCCAGGCCTCAGGTCCGGGAAGCTCGGGGAGCAGTGTGAAGCCGTCGTTCGTTTCCCCAGGCTCTTCCAGAAGTACCCCTTCCCTATTCTCATCAATTCTGCGTTCCTAAAGCTGGCTGATGTTTTCAGAGTGGGGTAGGTACCACCAGTCGCTGTCCATCCAAACCTGCGGTCCCTCGGGCTCGCCCCTGGGAGCTGGTTGTGCTTGGTGGGAGCTCGCGTTGCCCGTCTTTGCTGGGCTGAGGTGGCTGAGAGTGATCCATGGCACAGTTCCTTTTCTGCGGTCCTGATCTGGGGCTCCTCCTCCTGACTGATTAAAGTTCCCCGGTGTAAGTTTTGCTTCACAGACACGTTCAGGTTCATCATTCATAAATAGGGGAATGGTGGAAATTTCATCTCCAAGTAGTGTAAAGTTAGTAACAAAGCTCAAAGTATAGCTTTTCCAGGTGCCTGCTGTCTCAGTGATGTATTTAATGGAATTGGAGCCACTCAGTAGTAGCTTGCAAAGTTATATGTTGATGTTGTGGAATCTTCACTGTTAAACAGGAAGGAAAAGAAATTCACTCACACCTGACAGTGGCAATTAGACTCTTATGCCTTAGATGTGTTTTTCTAGCAGAATTGGATCCCTAAGTGTGCACAAAACAGTAATTTGCTTACAACCCTCCTCACTGATGTCAGCTGGTTCACTTGCCTGGAATTGGGCCTAAATCTGACACTACCTGAACTAGAAAAAAAACCCAGTAATGTATTAATAGTCTCTTTTTTATTACATCAGTCTACTCAAATGTTCCTGAAGCATAGATGTTACCTTGTTTTAATTTGTATTCAGAAGTTTTTAAATAGTTTAGTGTTTAGAGTGCTTGAATTTTTGTTATAAAATAGCCTGACAAAGAAATGTGTGTCTTTTATAATAGGAACAACTTCCTGAGGCTGTGTGTGCTGAAAGTTACTCAGCAGAGTGAGAAGCACTTAGAGAAGATCCTAAATGTGGATGAGTTTGTCAAAAGAGTTTTCTCAGTAATCCACAGCAATGATCCAGTTGCTCGGGCTATTACACTCCGGTATGTGTGACATCCATGATCCGAATGTATGTCATCTCTGTAGCTAATTATTGATGTGCTCGTCTGGAATAACAAGGCCAAGTGCAAGGTGCTGCACCTGGGCTGGGCCAACCCCTGGTATCAATCCAGGCTGGGGGATGAACAGATCAAGAGCAGTCCTGCTGAGAAGGACTTGGGGGTGCTGGTGGATGAGAGGCTGGACATTACCCCAGCAATGTGCACTGGCAGCCCAGAGAGCCAGTCGTGTCCTGGGCTGCATCAAAGGCACCGTGGCCAGCAGGGTGAGGGAGGGGATGCTGCTCCTCTGCTCCTCTCTGGTGAGACTCTGGTGACCATCTCTGAGGTTTCTAGCACAGGAAGGACATTGGCCTGTCCACTGGAGGCCACAAAAATTATTAGATGGGTGGAGCACTTCTCCGATGAGAAAAGGCTGAGGGAATTGTGATTGTTTAGCCTAAAAAAGAGAAGACTTCAGGGTGACCTAATTGTATCTTTCAAGTACCTGAAGGGAACATGCAAGAGAGCTGGAGAGGGACTTTTCACAAGAGCATCTAGTGATAGAATAAGGGGGGATGGTTTCAAACTGCAGAGAGAAGGTTTAGATCAGAGACTAGGAAGAGATTCTTCCCTGTGAGAGTGGTGAAGCACTTGAATGGGCTGCCCAGAGAAGCTGTGGCTGCCTCATCCCTGGGAGTGTTTGAGGCCATGTTGGATGGAGCTTTGAGCATCCTGGTTTAGTGGAAGGTGTCCCTGCCTATGACAGGGGAGCTGAAATGAGATTATCTTTAACATCCCTTCAAACCCAAATCATTCTATGATTCTATGAATGAAATATAGAAGGCTTTTTATACGTTGCCTATAGAGTAAAAAGCACAGACATCTGTCTTTCAAGGGGATGAATGACAAATATTTGTGATCAGAAGAACAAGGTTATTAATTATTTATGATGGTGACAATTTTGTAGATGGCTCCCAGGTAAAACAGAATTTGCAGTATTGAAATTTTGTGTACTCAAGAGAAAACTGAACCTTGTTGTATACATAACCCAGACAGTAGCCATATGCAATGTATCATATGTTGCCTGTGATATATTTAGACCAGGACCAAAAGTAAAGTGGTTCCTTGCATGTCAAAATTTTTTTTGTTACGCTGTGACCAAAATTTACATGAACATTGTTATGCTTACAGCTCTTTTTGATTCACCATTGTCCTAGAAGTTTACTTCTTGTTGGCCTCCAATCAATAACTTCTAAGGAAGTGCCATTGTATTATTGATTGCTTTGGACTTCCTAGGAAGCAAATGGGAAAACAAATAAAATTAATCTGTCTTTAGTGTCATTGTCCTGCTGCTTTGGTTTCTGTGTCTCCAACACTGTCCACCATGATGATCTTAACTGCGTCTTCCAACTCCTCTGCAGGTGTGAAGAGAGCACTTTTCTGTTTCCCTTTATATTCTTCTCTCCATTTTGGACTGTTACTGATTTCACTTTTGAAAGATGGGAGGCATTAACAGGGAATTGATTGATTAGCTCATGTGTCCACTTTTTTCTTTCGATGTTTCATTTGAGATTATGCTTTCATGCTCTGGTGTCTCAGAAATCTTTGAATACACTGGGTCTACATGTTTTCTTGTAGTTCAACTTCAGTGTTCTAACATAAGATTGCAGTTGTCAACTGG
Organism: Sclerurus mexicanus; assembly: GCA_013396755.1. Taxonomy (NCBI): domain Eukaryota; kingdom Metazoa; phylum Chordata; class Aves; order Passeriformes; family Furnariidae; genus Sclerurus; species Sclerurus mexicanus. The sequence continues at coordinate 926,552 of VWZF01006901.1, forward strand.
CATTGAGAGTTATCTTAACAGACTGCTGTAACTCCCAGGAATCTACTCTGTTTGGAAAAAATACTTAAATTACTAATAAATTCACAGGATGCATCAAGTGAAATGTTAAAATGGCTGTTGGTTCAGGAGTTTCAGATTAAAGTTTTCTATTGATTTGTTTTTGTCCTCCTTAAATAATGTCAGTAAGAAAGAACATGTTAAAAGAAAGATCTGCTAAAGCAAAACTCTGTCGGTGGAATTTTATTGGTAGATAACTATGTGTAAATACTTGCACAGAATTCTTGCTAAAATTACCATCGGTGTTATTATCCTGCATTCATTCTTCTTTTTATTGGATTATACTAAATATGTCTGAAAGGTATCTTTGACATATTCTTAGCAAAGTGTAAGGTGATTTGCTACTTTTTTGGCAGTTACACAAAAGCTATTGCACTATTTCCACTAACAACCTTATCCCACATCAGTGAAAGGTCTTAGAAACAAATTATGAAAGTCAGATATTTGTTTACTTTATCAGGGTAACTACTTTAGAAACTTCTTTTTCATAGCATGTGGTTAAAATTTATGACTGTTCAGACATTTGTCACTTATTTACTTCTGCAGTCGTAATTAGGAAGAGGAATAGAAAGGGTGGAAACAGTTCTCTAAATGTGTTTTTTACATTCTCCTAGACTACCACATTTTTGAATTTGTATCCTGTGGTGTTCTTTGTGTGTGTCTGAAAACAGCCATCAGTACAATTTAGCATTAAATCTATTGTATTAATACCAGAGCTTGAATGTAAAAGCATCTTAAAAATGCTTATTCCTGGTGCCATAATGCACTCTTAATTTTAAAAGAATTTTTGATAAGTTTCTCACTGTACCTATTTCAAATCTTTTAACCAGTTCTTTTACATTTTTATTTGGTTTCATCTTACATTTCTTCATTATCATTGTTCTTCCTCATTTTGCTGTGATTTATTTCTGTAGGATGTTGGGCAGCATGGCATCTATTATTCCAGAAAGGAAGAATGCACATCACAGTATTCGTCAGAGTTTGGATTCTCATGATAATGTGGAAGTTGAAGCTGCTATATTTGCTGCTGCCAACTTTTCTGCACAGTCTAAGTGAGATCTATTTTTCTTTCTTTGGCGAATCCACTAACACACAAACGTTACGATTTCCTTCTGTAGTGCTAACAGTGTCATTTTTAGCAAAATATTTAATTATGTGCAATAACAGTATTGTAGAGAAACTTGAACACAAGTTTAACAGTTGGGGTTTTTTTTCTAAAGTGGAAAGCTCATAAATACGAGAATTCAAAGTAGTCTAGAAGCTTTAATAAAGGATTATTTTACAGAAATTATATTAGGGAGCAAAATGTAATGCTGCTTGTCATTTTGACATGTTTTTTTGAAAGCTTCCATTTTATCATTTAATCATGCCCACGTGCAGAGGTCCTGAAAAAAACTTAGGTCTTGGCAGGCACTCTTTTGTGGAAGTTTTTATTGTTGAAACACAATGTTTGGTAGTTCAGTTAGTTTTTAATTTTTCATGACTCAATTTTTTATTTTTCATTTCACCTGGTGCTTTCTTTTCTCTACAGGGATTTTGCTGTTGGAATATGTAATAAAATCAGTGAGATGATTCAAGGTACATGTGTATATTGAATGATAAAAGGGAAAAGCTTTACTTTCTCTCAGAATTCTATATTATTCATATTTATATATTAGATACCAGAATGCTGTTGCCCTTGTGTTCAGATGATTCCAATTTTTAAATTAAATTAGCTAAGCAATAACCTAATGTCTGGCTCTGGTGTCCTCTTAAAGTCTAAGTTCTCAAAGCACCTGTTTAGTACAGAATAAAAGCTTATCTGTAGTATGGCGAATAAACTTCCATAGACTCTCACAGATTGCTTCAGATGAGTTAATATGTGTGTTACCTGCAGTTAATCAAGGATCAGCTTTCTCAAATAGCCACAAAAATGCTTGATACTGCTGTTGGTACACACTTACCTGGTAGATGAGGTAATTGAAGCCAATGCATGTGTCTGACAGTCTGCATTCAGTAGTGCAGACATACTGTGTGCCTCAGTTCTGCCAAAGGCCAGTACAAGAACTAACACTCTGCCTGCTTCTTTTCCTTGTTGCAGGTTTGGCCACACCTGTGGATTTGAAGTTGAAGTTGATCCCTATTCTGCAGCACATGCATCATGATGCCAGCTTGGCCTCCAGCTCCCGGCAGCTGCTCCAGCAGCTGGTGACATCCTACCCCTCTACCAAGATGGTCATTGTCACTCTCCACACCTTTACTCTGCTTGCTGCTTCTTCTTTGGTTGACATTCCTAAGCAGGTAATTCTTCCTAGTGCATTCCTTCAACTTGAAGTACAAAGTACATTTTAAAAAGGCTCAGATTCTAGGTGATGATGAAAATAAATGGTGATGGCTATGCTGGGCTGGTTGCTTCTGTATCCTATTGAGGAAGAGTACCCTGAAAACAGCTGCTGCTTTCTTATTTTATACCCTTTATGGTTCCATTTCCAGATAACCCCATCAAACACACTAACCCTTTTTTACAGATCATAACCTGGTTTTCTTTAAATAACTGGGATTGAAATCAACTAGGATCAATCAGCATTCAGGAAAGCAAACACCGTGACTTTTTCTGAAAACATTTCATTGTGCCTGTAGAAGCCAGGCTTCACTTTCGACTGCTGTATATTATCTTGCATTGTGGGGGCGCCTTTTGCCTTTTTTCAGGCAAGGAAATGAGTATTTCAATAGCACAGATTGCATTTAAAATGTGTTTCTTGGAGAACTTTGAGAATTTGAATCTATTGCTTAAATTTAGGACTACAAACCAAGTAATGGGAAAGCAGTGATGGAAAAGTACAATGCTTTTATGCTCTGATAATGAGCTTTGTGGATGTGATTTAGATAGCAGGTCTGAACACGGTGACACTTGAGACTCATCTAACTAATCCTTATAAAGTAGTCATGAAAATCTATTTGCTTTATTTCAGTCCCGTATAACTGTGGAAAGCTGGTGTCTGTTACTGTTAGACTAATAGCATCGATCTGTCTGAAACTTTTGGTTCATTTGGCTCATTTATGTATTTCAGAGGATGCTTTTGATAGTACTGAATCTAAGTCTACTGAAACAACATTAGAACACTTAATGTGCTGCTTTTTTTTTTAATGGCAGTAAACATGGAGATTGAGGCTGTATTTCTGCAGCATAGCAGTCAATACTGCTTAAAACTGATGTAGTCAGGGTGTTCATGCTTCTTCATGTGCTGGCTATTCTATATTTGTACATTGGCAGTAAATGAACACAACAAAGGACATGCAGGCAAGTGTCAGTTAAATTGAGGTAAGTGCTTTGGAGTGTGGTGGGTAGAGATTGTTTTTATTTGGTTAGGATTTTGGGATTATGTTTGCAACTGCTGACATACAAGGTATGTCTGTCTTGCTATCTCTTAACTGCAGGTCACGCAGATGCCCAAATTAGCATCAATTGCCCACAATAGTGGCTAGTAGCATAATCACAACAGTATAAGGTGTTTACTGAGCTTCTTAGGGTTGTTTCATGGTATTTGTGAGTGCTGAAACAGATCTCGAGGCGTCTCGATTGTGCAGGGTTATGTAGAAAAGGATATATGAACAAGGAGAGCAGTTGAGTATGCTCAACATTTCTTCAAGAGTGCTTTTGAAAGGACTTCCTTCTAGTAGCAAATCTCTTAGACAATGAATTTCTTTCGTTGCAGATCCAACTTTTGTTGCAGTACTTGAAAAATGACCCCAGGAAGGCTGTGAAGAGGCTTGCGATCCAAGATTTGAAGTTGTTGGCCAACAAGACACCACATACATGGAGCAGAGAAAATATTCAGGTTTATACATTTTTAAGCTAAAGTTTATTATGAAACTTTCAAATTAGTTGTAGGATTCTTTTTGGAAGAATGATTTGGGAGGTAAAGAAAGGGAGAACATCGTCTCCATGTCCTTAAGTTAGATTACTCTGCCAAGTGGAGTAGCCAAGTATTAATGAGCAGTTCATAGAATATCTTTTTTTGATAAGTTGACACATAAGGATCAAAGTTGAAGTATTACAGCTGAGGAAAGGCATGTATCTTGTATTAGGCCTTTTTACAGTAAGGAAATAACTTTTCCACTTGACAAACTGATCTGAGGTAATAGACATGAAAGCTTGGTCTTTGAATTGTGGAGATTTCACTGATTCTAGACAGTCTAGAAGCTGTTGCTGTTGATGGCTAGAGCAGTCCTCCTGACTGCAAAGGTAACCAGCAGTCTGCAGTCCATACTGCTAGTTCTGCTGTGCTTCTGGCGTTCTTCAAAGTTCTGAGAGGGAATCTAATAGCACTAGAGTAAAACATCAGTGTCCTGGGAGACACTGAGACACATTTTCAAATCTCATCATTGTATCTTCCTCTGTCGATGCCATGCTATTCAATGGATGAGCAAAGTACTAATTGGTACAAATTACATATGTATTTAGAATTTAACCCTTACACTATATGTATGGCTGATAAGAACACCACTAGGTATTTTTTGTTCTGTGGAACTAGTTCTGTGTTGTTGTTTTTCTTTAATCAGTTACTGGAGGTTATCATTCAGCTTTGGCACTGAGGAGGAATATACTTATATTTTACATTTGTGTCTCATATTACTGTCTCTCTGTTGACTAAAAAAGCCTGCAAAATCAGTGAATGACTGTGGACAGTGCTGGCATAATGAATTGAGAACTGTGCATTTTAAGAGTTATTCCAACCTAGATGTGATAAGGCCTGACAAGATCTGGCAAAAGGCACAAAAGTATGACAGGATATTCTACTATAAATGAATTAAAAAATAAAATATGCTCTAATATATTTATCAAGGGACTTAAACTGTGTTCTGCTGGACACCAGTACTGTTAAAGGAAATGATATTTGAAACTTTGCTCTTCAGAGATGTAAATTTACATAAAACCCTGGAGATTGTTACAAGGTAAAATAATCAGTATGCCTCTAAGACTGGAAAAACTGTCTTAAAATCTTTTGTGGTATTTGGTCATTGAGACCTGATAATATTTTTGCAGCTGTTTTTTAATTCATAAGTGACTTAAAATTGATGTTTCATAACATATATGGAATACCCACTGTCACTTTCTGCAAGGCACATCCTCAGTTTTCTAAAACAGGTGCTTGATTTTAGTGTAGTATTTTCTGTGGGAAAATCTTGACTCTCAAAACTTTCCAGAGAAGTGCAACTAAATTTTTAATACAGATTCCTCATGGGACTTCTTACCTTTGTATCTTTTTTCTTGCTGATCTTTTAGGCACTCTGTGAATCTGCTCTTCACACTCCTTATGACAGCTTGAAAATGGGCATGTTATCCGTTCTTTCGACATTATCAGGGACCATTGCCATTAAACAGTACTTCAGCGGTGCTCCAGGTAAGAAGACTAGATTAGATGGTTATCTTTGGCATATCTAATAGGCTGCTTTTCTACTGATGATTAGATTCATCTAAACACTTTGTAGCGTTTTCTTGAAGTATTTTTGAACTTCAGAACACTAGCTGACAGACTGTCATATGTAAACTTAAAATGGGATGCTGTACACTCATGAGTAATCATGGTCTCAGATTTTGTTCTGGTTTGTGGGTACTCTAGTATATGAAAGGGGTTTTTACCTTTGGGTCTTCAGCTTTTCTTCATTTTATGATGAAATGTATTGCCTCTCAAGTGGCTGACCTGCATTCTGATTAAGGTCCTTTGAAACCATGGATTTGCAGTTCTTGAGTAGCAGGGAGGCTTCATGATGTGAGAGTGGGCTGGCATGTTACTCTGGTACAGTGAAGCTGTGCCACCCTTGTGGGAATGACCTGCAGCAGTACCAGGTGAATCCTTCTGCCTTGTGACAATATTCTGGGGAAGTAGAGTAGACATTCAAAAGCGATTCAAGGTATCTTGTTCTTAGAATTATCATCACGCTGTTTTCTTTTTTCTTCCTAAAAGCCAGACTGCCCTAATGAGTATCATGAGCCCAACTACATCAACTGCAGAAATGGAAAAAAAAATAGTACATTCTCTTCAGTCATTCTGGCATGTCTTAATAATTAATATGCTCACCAGCTCTTTTTAATCAGACATAATATTCCTTAAGGCAGTATTTCTCTGAGTCCTGAAGCATCAGCTCTTAGACCCAGATGTTCTTTCTCATGTGTCTGACTTGTGTAGTGTTTGAGAATGGGACAGTCTCTGGATGTAAAGAGAGAAAGATATTTTCATCCTAGCATTTAAACATAAGAAAAAAAATCCAAAGTCAGTATAGTTGTTTTGCAGAAGTGTACTTAGAGATCTGTGGTATATTTATGGGCTATGCAGTTTTATGTTCTGTTTGCCTTGTTTGTATTTAGGAACAGCAGCTACGACTGCAAGATCATTTGATTTAGTAAAATTAGCGCAGGAGTGCTGTTACCATACTAACCGTGGCATTGCAGCTCATGGTGTGAGAATTCTGACTAATATATCAGCCTCTTGTCAGGAAAAAGGTAAGTGAAAGCAAGGACAACGCAGTGGGTCTGTTTACAGTCAGGCTTATGCACTTAACACGTATTAACTGGACCTGTCTGTGAACCTGTCTGTAAATCTCTGATCCTTCATGCTGGTTGGGGAGAATGGGGAACTATAATCCAGTAGAAAATACTCTGTGTGATTTGGGAAGATTCCATCTTCGTCTAATTTAGAGAAAACTATGGGGCATAGTAGAACTGGTACTAAATAAATGCTTGTTTTACCTTTGACCAGTGAATTGCTTGTCAACCTTTGAAAATGCTTTGCACAAAGTCTGCAAAAGAATTAACAGGGAATTAAGAAGTTTCAGTCCAGAGGTTTATGTATGCTTTACAAATGTCACAGTTGCTGTGACTGCTGAATAGTTACCTGAGACATGGAATGGCAAAATTGTTTCTGATGAAAATAAGGCAGAAGTATTAGGAAGATATGACTGCAACAGTGCAAGCATTACACCAACTATGGTCAGAAAACAGAATAGAGAACAAACTAACTCTGCTTTTGTTTTTATAGATCTTCTGCCTCTGGAGCAAGATGCAGTTTTTGGCTTAGAAGCTCTTCTTGTTCTTTGTAGTCAAGATGACAGTCCAGGAGCTCAGGCAACCTTAAAGGTGATGTTACTGTTATCTTCTCCTAGCACAGTGTTAAGTTATAATAACATCTTCTATAACAGAGGCTGGTGTGTGCCAGATCCTTTCTGGTGGAAGCATAACAGATCGGAGGGGAATGAAGGTTTTTCTCGTTTGTCCATAATAGGAGTTCAGAGCTCTAGAGAAACTGAGCACAGCTATAGTGCAACTCCTCTCAGCTCTAGAATAGTGGATTGTTCTGTGGAGGCAGGGAGCCTTCCTCTCAAAGGAATAGCTGTAATAAAACATGAACTTGGACATTGGAGGGAGGTGTCTCTGGAGGACAAAAGGATGTTGAAGAGAACTTGCTTTTTGGAGATGGAGATGTAATGTACACAATCACAACACTTCTATTATTTTTATTTTTCCACTTTAGAAACTGCTATCAGTAATTTTCTAGTTATTCACCTGTAAAGGCTGGTGCTCTGAGAAAGACTATGAACATTTATTGAATTTCTGATGTGTTTTTTTGCTTTGAGCTCGGGTACAAAGGCTTGGGCTCTTAGAAAAATCTCATGTTTTGTAGAGTACGTGGTTCTGAAAATACCAGATTTATGTTTCTGCAGTGATAGTTGCAGATAAGTAAGTGTGCCTGGCTTTTTCATTTTTGAGTAGACATCATGTTTATTGTACCTGTTGATTGTGTGAATTGCAGATCACGTTAACTTGCATGGTGAAGCTGGTCAAGTGCCGTCCTCACCTGAGCCAGTCAGTAGTTGAATCCCTGCTGACACAGCTGCAGAGTGCCCAGGATAATGCCAGGATTCTCATGTGCCACTGCTTAGCAGCTATTGCCATGCAGCTGCCTGTCCTAGCAGATGGCATGCTAGGAGACCTAATGGACCTCTATAAACTAATTGGACAATCTGCCACAGATAAGAAACAGGAACTTTTGGTAAGACCTCCCTTGATGGATAAAGTCTGTATAAAAAATGGTGGATGGATTGTATTTAAAAAGGCAGCTAAACCATTTGTTACGTCCAGGTTAATGTGCCAATCTATAGCCACTATTTTCAATTTTGTTACAACTTTTCACTGCATATGTCAGTGCTTAGTGTAGAAATATCTCCTAGATAGAGCTGAACTAAGCAGTGTATTCCATTAGATTTTCCAGCAGATGGCACTGCTTAGGCAAACCTGGTTATTGAAAATATTGGGGTGTCTCTAAAGTAATGGTTATAGGCAAAATGGTGGCAAGCTCCATTTATATATGGTGCTCTGATGCAAAATAGTTTAAAATACTGTAAGAGAGAAAAATGCTTTCATCACATTTATTTGGGAAAGAATTTGAGTTTTAAAAAAGAAATTACAAGCTTTCTGTTAATTTATTTGGAGCATTTGAAATATCTCAGTTAAAAGGCAGAGTAAAGATTCTTTAAATAAAAGTTACTTTCATCTACAAGAAATACTTGGATTGCTCTAACTAAAAAAATATGACTCAGAAAAGTTTTGCAGTTGATATATATATGCAATCTTCGATTTAGTTTTGAGTCCAAAATAAAATAGAATTGGCTTTTTTATTCTTTAGTTACTGAAATATAACTTTCTTCCTCATTCCTCCACTCTCTGTTAGGTTTCTCTCGCCACAGTGATATTTGTTTCCAGTCAGAAAGCTTTGTCCACAGAAATCAAAACTGTTATCAAACAGCAGCTTGAGAATGCCTCCAATGGATGGACAGCCTACAGGATAGCCAGACAGGCTTCTAGGATGGTAGGTGAAAATACCTGGAGGAAAATGGTTTGTTGTGGTTGGAGGGTTGCTAGTGATTTCTTTGAATTGGATAAGAAGGTAAGGAAAGTGGTAGGACTTGGGAGAAGGAAATGAATGGGCAGGGGGGATAGAAATGACTTTCTCTCTTAATTCCCTGAAATGCTGATTCAGATATATGCCATTTAGAACACTGATCTCATCAGAATGGTTTTGCACTATGGTTTTTGAAGTATTTGAGAAGGAAGTAAGTAATGATTTGACACCTTGAGCGCATACCCAATCCGTATTGTCTAACTCTTCTTTAGAAGGTGATACAGGTCATCCTGATATGTGCTTCTCTTTCTTCAATGTGAAGAAAGGAAGAAAAAGATACTGTTTCCCTGTTCCCTTCAGTAAATTCACAGCTGGGGTTAGAATTACACAGAAAGTAGTATGAGATGCTGGTGTAAAAGTAAATTTTGATGTTTGTTTCTCATCTTACTGAATTATCTTCTCTAAATAAATATTGCATACAGGCTGATATTTCCATAAAATAAATATTTGTGCTTTTATTTATTAGGATTGTCATGGTCCAGTGATTGGAAAAACTTTCATTATGCTATTTTTAAACTAGGAGTAGTTTTGGAGGTGTTATTGCTTTGTTATTTGTATTTGTTTTGTAGAAATCCACAACCTTCTTTCATATCCCCTTTCAGAAATATTCTTCCCATTACAGGGCAACCACGACATGGCCAGAGAACTGTATCAAAGCCTGCTGACTCAAGTGGCTTCAGAACACTTCTACTTCTGGCTGAACAGCTTGAAGGAGTTCTCCCATGCAGAACAGTGTCTGGCAGGTTTGCAGGAAGACAACTACAGCTCAGCACTTTCTTGCATTGCTGAAGCTTTAAAATCCTATCACAAAGGAATAGCATCACTGACGGTTAGCACACATCTACTGTGTACTGCAGCATGGCTGTTTGGTTTCTGTTCTTAAATCTCTGAAAAGTTTTTAAAGATGTCTGCCATCTGCCAGACTCCTTTTGAAATAACTGCAGCGAAGAGCCAGTTGTAACACATCGCATCTTCAAAGGATCCTGTAGCTCAGCCAAGTGTGATTAGCTAGATTTTACTTTGTTTTTCCTTCTTCCCCCCCACCCCTCACTTCCTGCCTTGATCAGATCATATGATATGTGACAGATCTTATTTAAAGTTACAGTACTTAAAATTTTCCACTCTTTGTCTTGGCTGGGTAAAAGCTATTGTAATAGTCAAGCCTGGGAATTTGTCTAAATTGGCTGCTATCTTCTCAAAATATAGAGAAGGATTCAATTGTCTTCCTCCCTCCTGCTGAGTTCATGTTGCCTTGTATTTGACAACGTGATCTCATGGAATCCTAACAACAAGACAACACCAATATAGAAAGAGGAGGAAAGACAATTCAACTTGATCAAATTGGCAGAATTCAGATGGTACCTGCTATCTGCTTCTCTGAAGTGGCAAAAATAGCATGTCTGTGAATGTAAACAAAAAAAAGCGCTAATGAACAAGGACCTTCAGTTCTTATTGTGAAGTTGCTTCTTAACTAAAGAAGATCCAGCTTCACACAATACCTTATTTCATATTTTAGTTTCCACGAAGACATCTTTACATGCAGTTTTCTGTATGCGTTTTCAGTGAAGCTGGGTTTTTTTGTTTGGGTTTTTTTTTTTTTTAGTTACTGGGACTGTCAAGGTCATGACAGTTCAGATATTAGTGTTTAATCAAGTTCAGGTATTACCATTTATTAATGAAATGTCCTTTAATAAGCAGATAGGACATACATTTTACACTGTTGTCCTCTGAATTGTTTGTCTTTAGCTGTTGGCTGAGTGAATAGGCTTTTAATTCAGCATTTCAAGACTTCTCTAACGTGGAGAAGACATTGAGGGGAGGACCTCATCCAATTAGATGTCAATATTTAATACAGGCAGGAAAATAACTTGCTTAAATAGGTCTTTCTGTGATTCAGGAATTTAATTACCCTTTCCCTAGAGTCTGGGACTTTTTCTCTGTTAAAGGATTCCTGTCTTCATCTCTGCTGACTTCATTTTCCGCATGCCGCACATAGTGCTTTTCTGGGTGCGGTACCTTCTTTGTGAGTGATTGTGGTCCAGAGGAGAAAGTGCAGGTTTTGTAGGGTTAGAGAAGAGGAAATTGGCTTTTAGTGCTCATTGTTGCTGACTTGTTCCATCGCTCTGGATAACTTCCCAACCATGCTTGAGTGTATCAACAGTAAAAGGGGCCACTCACTGCTTGCATCCATAGAACTCGCCATCTCAAAGGGAAGCAAAGTGCCACAGAGTGCACAATAATCTTACTGCTGAAGACTTTTTGTTTTCTCTACCCCCTGACTTTGGCTTTACTGTTGCTGCTGTTTCAGTGCAGAGAGTGACTCAGCACTGTTGGCACCACAAACCAGTGTGTTTGATGAACCCTGTGTAGCTGTTCCACTTTGTATCTGTAAAATGCTGTGCCAGTAAATCTGTTGTAGATGTTCAGTCAGCCCAGTTTAGCAATGATGAAACATTCAGGCAGTGTCTGATCTTGTTGGAAAATTTCTCAATTCCTCCTTAATACACATACAGCTGTCTTGCATTGCTGCATGCAGATTGTTCTTGCATCTGAGTTAGTGCACTTGAGGGAAATAAGTCCCATTACTTTATGGATGAGAGGTGTGTGTGGGAGGACAGGGACTTGTCATGGAGCATATTAACCATAGTCCCCATCTGTCTTGCTGTGTATTTGCTTGTAGAGTTAGCAAAAGGTTTAAATAGGTCCTGCTCTTTCTGGCCAAAACGTGTCTCATTGGAAGCCTTGTGCTTATTTTTCAGTGCTGGTAATCTAGAGAAGATGCAAAGCTTGAACAAAGCACTAATACAGCCATTGGTTAAGTGGCACTAATTCCAAATATGTTGATAGCAAGTGGTGATGTTTAAAGAACTCGGCTAAGCCAAAGAACTCTTTCTGTCACTTTCAAAAAAGAATTGTAAGTCGTATAACCCATGGCTATATGGGTAGCAGACAAGGTAATTGCAGTATTAATGAGACAAGCTTGTATTTCCATTTACAAGAATCAAGCCAAATTCATGCTACTAAAAATATCTGGATTTTCTGATATAAGTACTGTTACTTTGTTTAAAAGCATATAGTCTCTGTAGAGCAATTGCAGTGCAGTGTAGCCCTCTTTCACAGAGGGTTTTCTGAAACTACCCCTGCAGAATAAACTGAACAATTTCAATTCAAAAGGGATTTTTGGTGCCCTTGGAGAAGGGAAAGCAAAGTGATAGATAAGAGAGGCTGAGTGGCTCAAGCGATGAAAAAGTCTTATATTTTCAGTTGAAATCTAGCTTAGTATTTTAAAGTGGCTGCAGTCAGCTGATCTTTCCTCGCTTTAGTCAATAGCGAGACAGTTCTCAGATGACGTGATGTTTTGTGAGACACTAGTTAGCTGTTTTGCTGCCAGCAAAGAAATGGTTGTTGGGTTTTGGGATGAGTTACAACTTCTTGCTTTGAGAAATAACCTGCTGAGGAGTAAGAAACACTGGGGAAGATATGCACAAATTTGACATCCTTCCATTCTCTGAGCAAGAGAATGTCCCAGTGCTTTGTTTTGCAGATGACTTTTGTTTTTTCCCCTAAAGATAAAAGTGTGTTCTTCTCAAAATCCAACAGTTTAAGGAAAATAAGTAGTGGATTTTTGGCTTAACTAGTATCAAACCTTCAGTACTGCAATTTACCCACTCCTGGGTATCCTAAGTTGTCACAGATGCTTCTACAAGTAAGATAAGCTCTTAGAGAGCAAAGTTTCACAGCACTCCATTTTCTAAATAATAGCAGCTTGTCTACTCTCGTGAAGTCGTTATTTACTTTTCTTAGTTATCACTAGATCATGTCTCTTGGCCTGCATCAAATGCAAGGTTCAATGCCTTCGTAATGTTCCTGTCCATTTCACAGTTCCAAAAAAATCAAAGGTTATCACCCCTTCATCTTGTTCTGGGTAACTTTAGCCAATTCTTTCTCTTCTGTCTGATGCAGAGAATCACTTTTTCAGACTTTGTGTTTCTGTTTGACATCCAATTCAATGTACTTTCTCTTACAGTACAGACTGTCTGGCCTAATGTCATTTGAAGCCTACTGGCTTGGCCTTGGAAAGAGGAAATATGTGCCTTAATAGCATTGTAAAGGCTTAAGTCACATTTGTTAGAAGGGTTGTATGTTTGGAATAAGACTTAGGAATTATGTAACTTCTGTGTCATTTATATTTAGCATTATTTAAATTGATCAAAACTTGTTAAATGTAGTCTTAAAAAAACAGCTTTTAGCATTTGAACTTTAGGATTCACTTGTCAGCTGAGACAGTTCAGTGACACTGCAATGTTATTTTAGCATTTTTGCTTTTGACCTAGATTGCCAACATTCCTGTTACTGTGTTTCAGGCTGCTAGTACACCACTTAATCCTCTGAGCTTTCAATGTGGATTTGTGAAACTCAGGATTGACCTTCTGCAAGCTTTTTCTCAACTTATTTGTACCTGCAACAGCCTTAAAACAAGTCCACCACCAGCTATTGCCACAACGATTGCTATGACGTCAGGAAATGATCTCCAGAGGTGCGGCCGCATCTCTAACCAGGCATGTCTTCTTGTTCCAGTCTTGTGCAGTTCTGTTTAGGACTCCAGTACCAATTTTGCTTCTGAGCAATCATATCTTTCGAAAGAAATGAAAAGTAGCAGTGGCATGTTTTGCTGAATAGTGGGCCTTGGTTTTTACCTGTAAGCTATAAAAATGCCTGCCTGTAGCAGGCTGTGTTTGGAACCTGAGTGTGTATGTGTGTTTCCTCAACACACTCAGTTTCCAAGGATATGCATGTAGCAAGCCACTCTCTACACTCAAACTCGCAGCAAGGCCTTTTACAGCTTGTTTTGAAATGCCTCAGATTACACTAAGGTTACACTAAAGAAGAATATATACTTTAGAATCATACTGCAACTCCCTTGGGTGAGTGTTGGCAACTGTCTTGACACCATCAAAACACCAAGGTAGTTTACTTCTAAAATGCATGTGGTCTGCAAGAAGGAATCGGTGGGCAGCCTTGTAAAGATAGAGCAGTTTGATTTATCAGTAGGGAATGGAGGAGGTTGTTGCAGATTTTTTTGTTTTGCTTTGTTTTTAACGCGAGGAGTGTTTATTGGTGCTCTGTTACAGGAAAAATACCTGTTTAATGTGTGGATAACAGTCTGTCACTTTGGTAATTTTTATCTGTGTGAAGAAGAAAGAACTATATATTTTTGCTGGAGTATGTTACCTATTCCTTCAGTGTTGTATGTTTCAGTGTAGCGTTGTTCTGGATATGTGGGGGGTTTGTTTGTTTTGCTTTGATTTGTGTTTTTGACCGGTAACATTGTCTCTGTAGATGAAACACTCAATGGAGGAATTTCGAAACTTGGCTACACGGTATGGAGATCTGTATCAGTCATCTTTTGATGCAGATTCAGCAACTCTAAGGAATGTAGAACTGTATCCTTTTAAAATCTTATCATTTGTTCACTTCCCTTCTCATGTGGACAGCATGAAGCTTAACAATCCTCTTTTCTGTCAAGATTGCCACAAAGTCATTTTGAAGCAGTTAATAACACAAAAATTAAGTACAAGCTGCTTAAAACCTATTTGAAAATAAACGTTACCACACTGTTGTTTGGAATTACTTTATGAACAAATTATGACACAAAAATTGGAGCGGCACGAGACTTGCTGTTTTCACAGTTGTTGCTCCATGTTTGCTAAAAAAAGTAATGACTGTAGGATTACTTCACAAGAGCTAGAGAAACAAGGAAAAGTGCTGCTAAGTACACAGCATTTCTTGTTTTAGGTGCCAACTTTTTAAGCCTTTCAACTCCTTAGCATTAATATCAGGCAACAGCAGAGCTGCCTGTTGATTTCACATGCAATAGAAGCTCTGATTTTGGATCCAGAATCTGCAAAGTAGGTTTGATAGTTACCTTCATACTCCTTTTCTGATTATTTCTCAATTCTTGGAGCTTTAAGCCTTGGAATTCAAAGAATGTTCACAAAGTTTCTTAGCAGACCTTTCTAATTATACTTTGGGCAGGCTTAAGGATCTGTTGCTGCTCTGCTATACCTGGCAGGCTGGGTTTTGGGTTCTGCATTTTATACTGATTTTTCTCAGGAGCACTATACTGGACTTGTCTTAAATACAGTCTTGCACTAGAATAAAACTGACCTTTAGTCTCTCCTTTAGCCACCTATTTTAATTTGTGTCATTCTTTGTTAGCTCCCCTACCTGTTGTTTGCACTTGTCAGTGCACCTTAGCTTCCTTCGTGGTTTTGAAAATATATGCACTAAATTAGTTCAAATTTCTAATGTAAATCACCTCTGGTTCTTTTTCTAACAGTGAACTTATATCCACTGAAAAATCATGGTGAAGTACCCATGAATTGAATCACTGTTTTAAGCTTCCAGACTGAGATTAAATGGCAAAGACTGTGGATAAAATCTCTGTGATTTTCTAACTGGTAATAAAAGTGAGCATCCTAAGTGACTGTAGTGCTCATTATGAATTAAGCATTGCTTAGAGGGTGTATTGATCAAACTCCTATGAAGCTGGGTGTTTAGGAGATGGAATTGTATTCAAAGCATGAGGTTATAAACTTCGAGATTTAGTCTTAATTCTGACTGGCATTCTTGATTTTCTTTGTGTTGTGAGGTTTTTAAATATGTTATAAACACTGCAGGCTTAAATAAAAGCCAGGGGAAGTAAACATGCTGAGTCTGTTAGACCTGTAACTGCTTCAAGTGAGAGAGGGTGGGAACAGAAAGTGTTGGACAAGCTGTAGTTAAGAAAAGTTTAAATGCAAAGAGCAAGTGTTACAGTGGAAAAACAGTAAAGAAACAGCAGACAGTTTGAAAGACATTTCTTCATGGATTTCAAGTTGTAATGGAGGATGGTCTTGTTGGGTCTGTTTGGTAGTGTACCTTCCAGATTATGAAGAGGAAAATAAGTTAGACACAATAAAAAGTTTTAATTTTTTTAGTTTCCAGGAATATAGCTCAAATGGAACAGCTCATGTCGAAAGTGAATATGAAAGAAGAATGATGTCTGTATTTAATCATGTACTAGAGGAAGTGGAATCCCTCAACAGGAAGTATGCTCCTGTCTCTTACTTGGCAAGTAACAGTTTTATTTTAAATGTATATTCTGTAGACAAAGGTTCCAAAAACCTGGCAACTCCATGTATCTGTGGACATATGGCCAAGAAATCAAAAAGCCCATTCAGTTAATTAACATAACCTCTTACTGGCACCAAATGGTCTCTACGCGCTACTTTAAAAATACATAAACGCTTTTAATAAAACACCTGTAACCTTACTGGTATTATGAAAGATAATCCTTTTAAAAAAATCTGATACTGAGAGTATAGCAGATGCTGATAAGATGACTAAAAGTACTGTTAAGTCTCTATCAGACCTCTCACACTGAAGCTCATTCTCTTTGTTCCTGCTCTTGCTGTGAAGGAATTCTCCCCCTACCACACACGGTGCTGGAGGGTCCAGCGCTGGCCTAGCTTTGGTCCCAGAGCTGTTGGTGGTTAATACTGTATGTGTGTGAGTATATTGTTTTGCTTATCAGTGCAGGTCATCAGAGAACACAATGTAAAGTGTGCTGAGTGCAAACAGCGAGCTGATAACGCACCCCTTTACAGGGCCTTTACTGTTTAGTGAACATCATAAAGCTGAAGGGCACATTAATGGGAACCAGATTGTTTGTCGTGCCTGGCTCCTATTTGCCTTGTTTCTAAATTCGACAGTCCTTACCAATTCCAAATACAATAGAAGAATGAGTCGTGTAAACTATAGCAAAGGTAAACCCTGTAAACTTAGTTGTCACTGGTCCTGTACCAAGGCAGCTGGGTGACTTCAGCAGCACTGCTTGTGTGCATCTGAGCCAGAAGGGTGGTGTAGAGCAGCAGGGAAAGGAGGAGTAGACAGGAGGCTTAAAACTTAATTATTGCATCACATTCAGTTGGGATACATGCCAGTCTTGTTTGCTTGGAGGGGAGTTGTTTATTTGAGAGTTTGCATGTGATGGTTTTGTATATGAGTGTTTCGAGCAGATCCTGCTCTGCTGACTCTAGCACTAGGACTGGAAATATTTATATTTTTCTTTTTTCTTGGCCTCCTTGTTTCCAGAGCAGAATACCGCCTTCATAAAAGGCAGAACATAAACAGAGAGGTTGAATGTAGTCACTGTCATCGTAGTGGCTGTAATTCTATGGCCATATTAATATATTTCTGGACTTCTGATGGAAATTACTGCTGTTTCAGTACCTCAAATACATGTCTTATTCCTATGCTATGAATGAATGGTATTGTTTTTCTCAATTGTTTTGGCTCTGTTTCTTGCAGCATACAGCTTGTCTGTGCAATGCTGTCATTGCCTTGTTGAAGGTGCCCCTTTCATTTCAAAGGTACTTCTTCCAAAAGCTGCAGTCTACAAGTATCAAGGTAAGTACTGCTCAAATATAGCCTAAAATTTCTTTTTCCAGAGTCTTTATTTCATGAGAAAACCCCTACTAAAGGCAAAAAGCTTCAGCATTTTTAGTGGAGATACTTAACTGCAAATACCATTTGGGTTTATCTGTTAGGAATAAATTGAACACTATGTGCATATGGTCATTGAGAACCACTAGGCAAGTACAATTCAGTTCTTTGCTTGCAAAGCCTTAAAGATAAAATGTTGCTGGAATTTTTGCTGATTCTGAGTCTACAAAACTGCATAATGTTCTGGTCCGAGAAGGGCAGCTTATATAAATTTTGTATTGTTTTTTTTCCTTTTTGCTTTAAAAAGCAAGGTTTACTGTCTTGAAAGAAAATTGTAATATATATCAGCTGACCAACTAAGGATGTCTAACTGTGACTGTGGTCATATTTTGTTGTTTTACGCAAGTACTCATTTTTTCTGGGAAAAGTGAAATCCTTAATTTTTTTAACTTTTTCTCTTACTGCATTTTACTTCTTTGTTCAGCTTCATATACTTACTTGTGTCTATTTTGGGGAAGATTTTTTCCACATCTTTTGAAGAATTGTAGTAAATGAACTGATACAAACATCATACCTGGTATTGCTGATGATGTTTATTAGCTAATATGATAACAAGTCTGAGGTAACTCCTGTTTTTGCATTTGCTGGTTTTTCTACCTTTTTCTCTCCTTGGAAATTTTTCCATAAGAAGGTATCCTCTTTCATCTTTGAATTGTGTTTGCTTTTCTGGAGGCTTATAATTAGATTTTGATCTGTTTACTTGTGTTTCAGCTTGCTCTATCCCCATCTCCGAGGAACCCAGCAGAACCTATAGCAGTGCAGAACAATCAGCAGTTGGCCCTAAAGGTGGAAGGAGTGGTTCAGCATGGATCTAAACCAGGCCTTTTCCGTAAAATCCAGTCTGTCTGTCTAAACGTCTCCTCAGTGCTGCAGAGCAAATCTGGACAAGACTATAAGGTACAGACAGAATAGAGCCAGGAGGAATCTTAATCTTTCTTGCTGTATTTTCATGTTCTTCTGCTAGACTCTGGGTAGCAGAATTTTCAGGTTGGCATGAATGGGTGATTCCATTATCCTTTCACTCCAGACAGTTGACGTTGGAGCACTGGCCAGAGCCAGGCATGGTGCATGGAAGGGATCTGGGATTTTTGAGGCTGCTGTATGCCAGTACCATTTTAGTAACAGCTTTTCTTCCAAACAAAGAGGCTTTGTGATGCTCAGAACAAATCATTAACAAGCATCTGCTTGAGATCAGGAAAACTCAGCATAGTTATATATCACCCAGAACTCCATAGGACAAAAGAAACACAGGAGCAAATTACTGTCCACCACATAGTCTCTAGAACTTAAATCATCATTTTAAGGTTCTTATGTTTATGGAAATTGTGAGGACAGACTGTCCAAATTAAATAGCGTCTGAAGACATATTAAACTTAAGTCAACAGTTTTATCAATGATTGCATGTCTGAAGTTTAAGTTCTGCTAATGTGTGATATTTAGTGAAAGCCCTGTTTTGGTGGGTTTGGAATTGGATTTTTGTTTGGTTTGTTGTTCAGGTTTTTTTGAGGGGGAAAAGGAGAAAGTCACTTGCTTAGAATAGGACTAGGAACTGTGACTGGTATTACTCTGTGGGAAACTAGAACCTCAGGTAGAAAGACTTGTTAGCTACCTTGTTTCTTTGAGTAGATACAAAAACTCATCCATGTCAGCCTGTCAAGCTGTCTCAAACATGCAAATGCATTGGTTTAGGAAAATTGAGGACAACATTTTCTCTCTCTCAAATGGAGAGCAGAAAACTTACTTTCAATAGGTTTATATAAAGTGTCATTTTAACCTTCCATCTCTCTTCTCAGATTCCTATTGACAACATGACCAATGAAATGGAGCAGAGGGTGGAACCACACAACGACTACTTCAGCACTCAGTTTCTGTTAAACTTTGTGATACTTGGCACCCACAACATCACAGTAGAGTCCTCTGTAATAGATTCAAATGGTATTGTGTGGAAAACTGGGCCTAAAACAACTATTTTTGTTAAATCTCTTGAGGATCCATACTCACAGCAGGTTCGTCTTCAGCAACAGCAAGGACAGCCGCCATCCCAGCAGCAACAGCAAAGAACCGCGTACTCACGGTTTTAATTCCCAGGAGTGACTGGTCAACTGGTATTGCACTTGTTTTTGGACTTTATTTTCTTTTTTTTTAAAGACCTACGCTTATAACCTTCTCCTAGAAAGTCTTAGATGCCAATTTGTTGCTTTTTAAATTAGGTGGGGTAAATTTGGACTTGATTCAATAGACCCGGCTGTTCAAATTTGGAGTTGTGCTCTTACTATAAGAACTTCTACCTAATCTCTTAACTTCTGTTTACAAACCTGTTCCAGCAGGCTCCACAAACTATGATAGCAGGGGACACTTAAGTGCTCTTTGACTAGTCCTTTCTGTGCTGTCATTTTTTGAAGCACCAAGGTTCTAACCTTAGCCTTACAGAAAATCAGTAAAGACTTTGGCACTGAGTGTAGTACCAAGTTTGTATCTTTCAATGTGAAGGAATTGGCAGGAATATCCAGAGACTTTTATTTCTTACATTTTAATAGCAACCTCCAGTATTTGATGTATGTGTGTTATTACAATTCATCAGCACTACTTAATGTATACATCTGAAAGAAAAGGAGTTGCAGCTCACTTCTCGTACCCAGTCATTGCCGAGGGAGGACACTGCTTGAGAGGTTGCTGTCTGGGGAGGTCTGCTAGAAGCAGAGTTTTACAGGTGGGAACAATAACTGTTTCTCAGATGATATAGAAAATATTACTACATTGTTTTTAAATTTTCATGCATCTGTACTTCTGAAGCCTTTCATTTTGTTGGGGTTTTTTTTATTCTTTGAGGAGGGAATTTAACTGGCAAGTTGTCATTCATTTTAACTGCTTTGTTTTTGAAAAGGAATCTTCTATATCAAAGCCTTGTCATCTTGTGTACTCTTTGACCAGTTTGGTAGTTGTAATTGTTACTTTTGCGATATAACTTGAGAAATATTTTTGCTAATACTAAAAACTGATTAAGGATAATTTTGGAAATGCACCGCTTCATGCATAGTTTTCATGTTTCCTTTGTGGCGTAAAAGGCTGAACTCTGTCTGTGTCCAGGATCACAGGCAGTAGATCACTTAACATGACATTCACCTGGTCCTCATAAATAATCTCTCCTTTTCAGTCTGCAGGAAAGTAGGACCCATTTGAGTGGGGAGGAGGAAGAATGGCACTTCTTACACACTTCACTTAGTAAATGGTTTGATCCCCTCATTGCAGCAGAAATTTTCTTTTTCATTTTCTTGGTAAATTCCTAAGATACTGTTGTTTGTTCAAGTTGATTACACTGTAGAAGCTTGCTGGAGCTTAGAGATTTTTCTTGCTTTATGTTCAGAGAATATGATAATGCATTTTGTAACGTAAGGTCTCCTTGGCATAGCTGAATGAAGAATTTTTTGCTGTGTTTTCCCATAGTAAATAGAAGACTCACAAAATTGGTGAAAAATTCACCAGCATCCTTCTTAAATCTGATTTTTATTTTAGGCAGAAGACAGAAACTACCACTGCTTTTCAAGATGACTGGGGAAGGTGGTTTCTATCCTCACTTTTGTGGTTCTATATCTGTAGGGTTTTTTGTGTGTGGGTATACATACACATATACCTATACATCTAACATCTTCATAAATGACTTGGACACAGGACTGGAAGGGATACTAAGCAAGTTTGCAGATGACACAAAGATGGGAGGAGCTGTTGACTCCCTCAAAGGCAGGGAGGCCCTGCAGGGAGACCTGGACAAATTAGAGGACTGGGCAATCACCAACCATGTGAAGTTCAACAAGGGAAAGTGCTGGATTCCGCACCTGGGATGGGAGAACCCCAGATGTACATACAGACTGGGGAGTGAGATGCTGGAAAGCAGTNGGTGTGACTCGGGGATGGTCCTATGCAGGGCTAAGAGTTGGACTCGATGATCCTTGTGGGTCCCTTCCAACTCAGCATATTCTGTGATTCTTTGATTCTATAGCTACATCTAGTTAAATGGTCCAGAAAGAAGTTATTCACCTGGTATTGTCTATGCAGTCTGTCAGACTGAAGATCTGAACTTTCTGTGGTTAGTTGGGTCTTTTCATTAAGGCCATAGATAAGTGTCTTAACCACAAACCCCTCCCTATTGTAATGCAAAAAGAAAAAAAATACCAAGAGGTCAAACAACTCTTCTGCGTAATGAATGTGTTTCTTGCTCTCTTATTGACCAATACATTGCTGGAAACCTGTGAACTCAGAAATTGCAAGACACTTCCACACTGGGGAACAAACTTTTCTTGTAAGTCATGTGACATGCACAGTGCATATCTAAACTTAAAAGAAGCCTAGTAGAAAAAAAAAACCTTATCCAGGGAAAGCCCTGCTCTGTCCTGAGGCTTAACTGTCTGTGAGCTGGTAAGATTAACCGTGCTACAGTTGAAAAAATTGTTCCTTTTCCAAACAAGGTTGCTTGCCTGATCTGAGAGACCTCTAGAACTCCAAGAATCAGTTTTGAGTCAGGCAAATAATCAAGTCTGAAAATCTGGATGTTAGGTACAGGAGATTGCAGGGTGAGGGCAAATGTCTCCTGGAATACTGCAAGTACTATTAGCTTGTATGTGAAGGTGGTTTGCTGTGCAAATATTTGTATATCTGACAAACTCTGAAGGATTTCTCATGCTGGCTCATTGGCAGATTAAGTTATTTGTGTATGATTAGAAAAGACTCTGGACCTGTTAGTAAATCGTGCTTTTATAGAAGCACGGTGTTTTACTTTATGTGGGGTTTGTAGTGAGGTTATTCTTTGGAGGTGTGATTTGTTTGTTTTGTAACGGTGTGTATTTTTATTCCTCATACACTGTGAAATAGACTTGGCAAACAGAAACCAAGATTTTTATGGTAAACAATGACTCAAAATACCTCAAGAGAAGCCAGGAAGGGTGTTAGAGTTACAGCAATATACAGAAAGCTGCTGTTGGAGCTATCAGCAGTGAATGTGATCCTTGACTATTAATAGAAGCAGGGAAGTTATCTTGCTCAAAGCCTGCATTCTGTTTCTGGTGCCCATACTTGAAGATGTGCAACAAAGAATTTGGAAAGTACTCCTATGATATGGACCCAAGTTAAATCTTAGTGTTTCTCAATAAACAAAACAGTAACTTCATCACTATGCATAGCTGCACACTGATAATGGAAGACAATTCAGATCGGTTTCTCTTGCTGGCAAAAGAAAATATTCAGTGGCTAGGCACAGGTCTTGAGGCAGCTGCTAAGAATTCAAACAGCAGAAAGGCTTATGCAGACAGCTGTGTTGTGATCTGGTCCTAATCATTAAGATATGCTTTTATCTGGCTTTGATAAATTGGGCTTTGGAAGGGTGGAGGTGATTGAATTAAAATTACTGGAAGTATTGATAATATGTGCAGTTCAGCATTAAGACAATAGTTACTGGTGCTCAGGCTCTATAATTTGACCTGACTTCTCCATGGATGATGTAGCCAGTTACTCTCTGAAGTACTTGCTACTCACATTCTTGTGAACATGTGCTCAGGCATACCAGAAAGTGTCATTTCTAGATTCCTGGCTGATCCCTTGCTCAAGGCAATGTGGAACTCAACACAGAGTAGGAAAGGAATTTCCCCTGTCAGATTGTAACTTCTCTGGAATTTAGAATGTAATCTCCTGCTAAGGTTGTTCAAGTGTGTTTCATAAGTGATTCCCTGAAGTTGCACTCATCATGGGTATTCGTGGCATCTTAGACTTCCCTTCCTGTTTTTGTTTCCTTGGATATGCCCTCATTTTACCCGAGTACTGAAATGCCTTAATTTAGCTAAGTTATTTTGACTTGATAGTGGATATATATATATTTTCGACTTAAATCCTGTGAAACTCTGCAGGAATTGGACAGGTCTAGAAGTAAGTTCAATGTTTCTTTAAACATAGGCATAAACTTTTAAGAATTACTTTATTTAGTGATGTCACAACTTTAGTTAAAAAAATACACCAACTTATTGAAAGAATTGATAGGATTTGAATTAGTCATATTGCATTCCTAAAGTATCTTTTGACTGATACTCTCTGTGTGTGTATATATATGCATATAGAGAAAGAGAGATCTCACAGAAGAAATCATACTCTCACACTTTCTCCACAGTGAAAAAGCATCCTGCCTTCAAAGTAGCTACATTTCTTTTCTGGCTGTTGTCTTTCTGTTTGCCTACAGTGCTTTGCTGTCTTCTCAGTCAGCATATTTACATGTGTCCTTTTAATTCTTAGCAGCATCTTCTCTGAACCATCTGTTCCCTTTGTGGCAGTGCAGGTGCATTCAGGTGTCTGCATTGTGCAAACCAAGAGGAGTGGGGGGGGGAAATAAAGGAGGATAGAGCAGGAAACTTAGGAATCTTACCAGCTCTCAAAGCAGTTGAGTTGAGTAGAGCCCAGGAACTGGTAGTTCTCCCTGTTTGCCCAGCACCATTGGAGCTGCTCTTACTTCACACATATAGATGCCTTCAAGGACACAATTTTAAATGCTAAGCAAAAGGAGACTTGCCCAGAACCGTGGCCTATTGATGTCTAAAGCAGAGAGTGATAAAGACAAAGGCACTTCTTGAAATCAAAGGAAAATCAAGTATTACATTGCTTTTCTCTACAAAGCATATTATGCAGTGTTGCAGTTAACCTTCTCCCCATGTGGATTTTTAAGCCAGGTGTTGTTTTACGTCACCAGGAAACGAACCTGTCTTAGTGGTGACCCTCGATAGTTCCTGGGCTGTTTGTACTCCAAGGGACATCTCTCTGACAAACAGCAGCTGCTCAAACTCACTTACTGAAGTCAGAGATTATGTGTATTTAGTGAGCAGTCATCGCAGTTGTTCCGCACGCTTTGGAAAGTTGCTCTACTCTGCTGAATGTCAGCTGGGAAACAGGAAGTATCTTCTTGGTGTTCTGTTTGCTTTTAGGATAAAGTCTTTACCTCTTGCTTGCCCACCTGGAAGCAATGCTATTGAAATTAAGGACAGCTTGGCTGTATGTTAATGAAGTTTGCACTTATCCTTGGATCAGGAGGCTGAGGCTCTTAGCCAAGGTAAGAGTGGCGTTCAGTGAATTTTGAGAGAAAAATGTTTCTGAGGTTAGAAAGAGCTTGTGACAATGTCTTAAACACTTCAGTCTACTGGACGCCTAACTAGTAAAAAGCTGATTTTTCTTTTTTGTGAATTTTCAGTGTTGAACCAGTGACCCAGTAGAGCAAGTCAAAGAGATACTGAAGCTCTTTTATTGTATAGATATAAAACTTAGGCTATAGGCACTTCACAGGCTTAAAAATCATGCTTTCCCCCCCCTCCTGTAGATAGGGAACAGTCACAATCCCTCAGATTTGAGTGTGGAGTTCTCAAGAACTACTGAAACTTCAATTATTAAAAGCAATTGTGTTGAAGGTCTTTTTAATGGCTATATATGGTGACTACAAAGCTCCAAAGAAGATAGGATAAAATAAGAGACTTATGTGGGTTGGCTGATGTAAAATACTTTCTCAACATTTTAAGTATGTGGCTCGTGGGTAATCCATTTTATGGAGCCCTTCCTTGCTTCCTAGAAGCACTAAATTTAGGAATGCCATTAATGTGACATTAAGAACTGTCCATGCTTAACACACAGCTTCTAACTGCAGGACAAAACCAAGGAGTAGCAGCTGAGCTAGGAGAGACTGTGATAAATATAAAACTGAACGGCATGTGGATGGATGGACTCTGCCAAAGATGATAGGTGAATCTTCAAGGTACAGTTTTGTGCTTCACTTAACGCAGTCTAGATGAGTGGCATTGCTGAAAGGGACTCTCTTGTGCTTGTTCCTAACTCCATCTTTGCTCTTTGGATCAGTTCATGAGTTTATCCAGTTGAAACAGTTCCATTTGGTTAGGGTGTTTTTTCAGCTGAATCAGCAGGTTTGTCTTGTCTGACTGTACAGTGACTTGATCAATGAAATCAGTACCCGAAAGGTCCTGGTTAAGACATATAGTGCATGCTAGAGGTAATAATCAACTGTTGGACTGACCCACCCTCCATCTGCAGTGCATTTCCATATTTAACACGTGTCTGGAGGGAACAATCTGTTCATGTGCATCTGAACTCTCATTTCTGCATGGCCAGATCCAGAGGGCAGAGATCACTGCAGTGGTTACCAGCCAGCTTTCCAGCCTTCCCGTCTGCTGCGAGTCACCACCCACGAGGGAGGTGACAGAAGGGAAGGAATGCCCTTTGGAGTTGTGGCTGAGGTCAAGCCTGTGGTGTCAGTCTCTGCTCTGAGTACGTGAGGTGTGCTTGAATACCTCCTGATTTGCCAGCAGTCCATGTGGGCAGCAGCTGGCACTTGTGAGTGATGACAGCTGTCCAGCTCGTTTCACAAAATCCTAAAGTCTGCAGATGTCAAGGTTCTGACTTCATGTATTTGAGTTATACTGGTGTTATTCCAATATGACCACTTGGAAATTCTGGCTAAAGCTGAGTTTTTATCACTTAGCCTTAAATCCACTGGCACTAGTTTCATGGGTACTATTTGCAGAAACTGGTCTGGCCAAATGACGATGTTCAAACCAGACCATTGAGTAAAGTGGAAAAGCTGCATTGATGGAGACCTCTCGGAGCTAGTCATCCACTTCAGAGATACAGGAAATTTCAGGAGTTGTAATAATTGTCAAAAAATGTTGTATGACCTCTTCAGAAGGTCCTTCCCTCATTTAATGAGGGAGGAACAAAAGCAGTCGTAATTAATTACGCTAATTATTGCAACTCATTAGTGAAGTTTTGCTCTGACATGTTTTTTTCCTAAGCAGTGAACTGATCCTGCCTGCATTGTACAAACTCTAACAAGTTTATTTCCTCTCTGTCTCTCTGTCACCTGTAGTGAATAGCATTTTCACTCTTGCAGAGGTAAAAGTTTACCATAGTGCCCTATGAGAGAGATTTTCCTTGTCTATCCTGTTGTGTTTTTGTGTGTTAGTGTGGACAAAGTCTTTGTGAGCTGGGTAGGAATTTCTGAGACCATTAATTCTGAATGCATCTGGGTAGTACAATCCACATAATAGTTCCCCTGGAGAGATTTGTGTTTCTGTTAGCATTAGCAAATTAGGTTAAGAACAAAAATATACACTGATTTTCATTTTTAGAGGGAGTGGGGCAATATAGGTGAACCATAAGAATAGCTTGAAGGCTGTATGTTGTATTTGATATTTCAGCTGGACCCTAAAAAAAGCACTTAATTGTTGTGTTGGTTTTCCTATTTAAAACAGGACAAAAATGCATAACAACAACTGTCAAAACCCCAATTCCTTATGCTTTGCTGTTCAGAGTTTTAAGAATTCACTGGTTCTATGGACATAAAAAATATTGGGCTATTTTTGTGGAGGAATATTTTTTCTTTTTCTATAGGACAAAAGGGAGACCCCACCCATGACTCTTACCTGTGCTGCAATGCCTCCAGTTCAGCTTGGCAAGATAACAAAACCAGATCAGAACTTAGATGGCAATTATTTTTAAATGTCATGCTGATGAATCAATCTCTCTCTCTTTTTTTAATTAAAACTTTTCTCAACAAAACCCAGCGTTGCAGATCAGGTACTTATGTTCAGGTCTGTCCCTTAGTGATGTGAGTGTACTAAATGGCAGATGGGAATGTTGATGATTCACTGAATATGTGTATGTATATATGTCAACACTACCTCACCAGAACACAGCTTACGAAGAGGGATATGGAGCTTAAAATTTGTTTTCAGTGAAGCCTGTTCTGTAGTACAAATACAGTGAGCTCTTGCTGTGACAAGACAGATGGGAGAGCCCTCTGTGATGCTCTGCCTAATCACCTGAAATGTGCCTTTCTGCTTCTCTTGGGCTTTGTACTTTCTGGGCACTGCTCTTACAGTCATGGCTAATAACAGCATTTCCAGGCTGTCCTGGTTTCAGACATCTACTGCCAAGTCAGCCCCTGTTTACCTGCAATGTAGTTGTTCTGATTCATGAGTTCTCACCCAGGTCTGACCACTTACCTCCCGCTGGCAGAGATGAAAATATTCTTTGCTATGAAAAACTGCTGGGAGCTTGACATCTGCCTCCTGCTGTAAATCTTTGACCACTTCCAGCAGGTCCAAGGCAGCCCAGGGAGAAGCTGGCATTGACCACCTCAAATACTCTGCTATGCAATCTGAATAAATTTGAAAAATGCCACTTTTAATATCTTGAGCTTTTACTTTCAGCTGCTTCTCTACAATCATGATAGCCATAAATCATGTTTAGCATAATCTCATTCCTCACCTTATTTTTAGTACTTGACTCTAGGAAGTGTGGCTTAAAAAAATAAATTCAAGAACCAAATGTTCAATAAAATCTGTCCTTCAAAAAAAAAATTGTCCTTCCAACCATATTGTCAGGCAATTCAATTAGTTTGGATTTGGCCCTTAAATGCCCAATGTTGGTGGGCTGTGCCTGACATATTTGGCCATTCAAGGAGTAAAGGGACAGCAGCACAGGAACTCAATAGAAGATTCACAAGGCAAGTGTCTTCCACTCCAGCCTGTGGGTAAGAGTTGGACAGCAATTGTGTGACTTCCAAGTTGACAAGAGTTGATGGCAAGTTAGCTATTTAAAAATGTATCCCTGTAATTATCACCTGTTTTATTTCCTCATCTCCACCCTTTGGAAGCAGAAAAAAAAATCAGCATCCTCTGGTTGTGCTCGTAGAAATTATTGCAACTAATAAAGTTACTTATTTAGTTACTACAATCTAGAAATATGGATATCACTGGGAATAAAAACATGATTCATTTTGTCTTTTACTTCAGCAAAGACTGACCACTGTTCTAAAGAAGCTGTGGAGCCTGGCTTAGTCACAGCAGTTTAGCTGTTGAGCAGTGATTCATTTGTACCCGTTCTTTGTTCCAGTTGTACTGTGGTAATGAAAAATTATGGCTGAAATTACAGGAGAGAGGTGGAAAGGACTTTGTCCAGCAAGAGAATGGCAACCTACAGCTGTGCTGCCTAAGACATAGTTCACCAAAATTTGTTGATTTGGTTATTCAACAGCTTACATGTATTCATAAGCCATTCACAGGAATAAAATTTCTAAACAGAATGTGGACAAAAGTTTCCTTTAGCGTAGGACAAACCCCCTTAAGGCTGTACTAGAGTAGATGTGGGGTACAGGATCTCTGCCATGGTTCTGTATTGGACTTTTGTTGAAATAAGGTGCATAATTCATGCTCAGCAGAGGCAGTTGGGACCATGACTCATTTGTGCCTCTCTAAAATATTAAACTTTCAGACCACTTCAATTACAAGCCTGGCAAGATACACAACCTGATACAGTAAAATATTTATCTGTGTTGTCCAGACAATGGCAAAAGAATCCAGTCATTGCAAAGAATCCTACTTGTGATTAATGTCATTATTTATTTTGTTTTCTTTAATTATTTTGACTGCCTAGGAGTAGAAGGAGCTGCAGTTGCATGGGCATTCCACTTACTAAACCATGTTGGAGTTGCACAAAAGCTTTGTATCTTTTCTTCAAAGATTTAAGCCTTTAAAGTATTTGTGCATGTGTAAGCAACTGATAATCTGAAGGGGGATGGAAGATAAGAGAAACTGGAGCAACTTATACTTCTGTAATAGCAAAGATTAAAGCTATATTCTAAAAGAGAATTTGAAAAGGGCCTTGAGGTATTTGAGTTTTGGTGGGGGGTAAATATTAACAGTGCATTTAATAAATGCACTCAAATAAGACATGTTAAGTAATGAAACTACTGATTAAAGACTAATTTAAATGTTCTTGATGATCAAGTCTAATGTAACAGAATTTGTACTTCTGAATTGCTAAAACTAGAATCTTGTACCTAAGCATTCTTTTTAATCTAGCTGGCACTAACAGCTAGAATTTCCATGCTCCTGTGCTTGCTTGTGTGTTACTTTTTTAATGACCAATCCAATAGCATTGTATCACAGATTCCAAATTTTATTTTCTTGCATTTACATAGGAAGCTCCATTGAACTCTGTTTGCAGACAAGAGGTGTACTTAGGAGTGGACTTAGCCTGGAAGTGAATGCATACAAATGGCTCTATATGTGAAACTCTAGACTGCACTGAAAAATCTGAGTATTCCAGCTCATGTTTCCCTGCATAATGAAGTCACTGACTAGTACGATCAGGTGATATAAAAAGTCATCTTTGGTGTATACACAATACCTAGGTTCAGATGAACTGTTTTTAATGAGTAATTCATATTGTTTATCTTGTAAGTTCATTGCTATCCTTTCATTACGCATTTGCATACTTTGTGATAACCTTTTGTAGAAACCCTGCAGGATTTTTATAACAGTTCAACTGAAATTCAACGTGAACTAGATCAGCTGTTACAGGCTTGGTAGAATCTCAGCAACAGAGCTCACGGGGTGAAGGGCTTTTGTGAACAAGGGTACAGAAAGGTTTTTCTGTGATATTCTACAGTTTTCTTTTGGAACAGACTATTAATCCATTGTATTTTGTAAGGTTATTTCATCTGTCATGTGTTTTTAAAGATGGTCACCAGAGACAGCGTGAGGCTTTGGCAGCTGTTGATCTCTGAGCTACAGGATGGCAAGACTCAAGTTGCAGGTCAATATTTTTATCTTTTTGTTTTGACATGAAGTCAAGTGGTGGTGTTTTCCAAGGCCTCTGGCAAATACTGGTGAAGAACAACTGCTTCTGGGTGTTTTGGCTACAGTAGTGATTTGCGAATCCTCCTGACTTCCTGCAGTGGTCCGGGCTTCTTCAGAGTGTATTATGTAGTGTATTTGAGCAATCTTATGTGAACACTTCATTAACTTTTTTCCCTCCAATCTATTTCCTTCATTCTGCAAATTCACGAGTGGATTCTACTCAGTTGTTTCTCCATTCAGGTGCTAACTTGCACATTTTCATCCATCTCCTCAAGTCATAATCCATAGTTTCTAACAGGTCATCCTGCACAGCACTGTTTGCACCCGGTCCTTCAAATATACCTAGTGATTCTTTTTGTAATTCCCTTAAGTTTTCAAAAGTTGTGATACTTATGAGTTCATGTCAGAGAGGAGGAGCAGAAAGAGCTACGAAATCCTGTGTCTATGTGTGCTGGGGCAGCAACACAGATCACCCTCGCTGCTTTACAGTCAGTGACAGTCTCTGCCTGGCCGGGCTGTGTTACAGCTGCTCTCTTCCTTGCTCACATTTCACTTGGAAAATTTAGTGGCCAGGAGCAAGTGTTAAGGTGCTTTGGCAGCATAATGAAGAACAGAGATTCCTCACCTGGAATGTGAGCCTTTCTGCTATAGCTTTGGACACGTGTAATCTATGCCTGCTTGCAGTCCTGGTTACTGCTGCTGCCGTCTAGGAGAGTGGAGCCCAGGGAGTGTTTCTGTGGAGTCATCTAATGACTGTGATGTTGGTTTGGGTTTTGAGTTGGCTGGTTGGGGGTGTTGTTTGTTTGTTTGTTTTCAATGTATACCACATCCTTAGGGAAGAGATGATCAATACTTAAGGAATGTAACAACTCCTTATACTACCTCCACTTGGAGACAGAAGTTACCACAATGAGTGTGTGTTGCAGGGAGTGGAATGTGCAATATAATTTAGGTACTCCAAATTACTGGCCTCCACCCCAACTTGAGACAGCAATAGCTGATGTGGAACCAGAAGGTGTCAAGCCTCTGCTTCTACTACTCCCTGCCTTCAGGAAAAGAAAGAGTTTATCACTGGGCATGATAGATACTCCTGCAGGTGCTTGTGTCCAAGACCTTGCCCTGGCTAGGGTTGCTCCCTACTAGGTATCTCAGGCACCAAGATAGTCTGGAATTAAAGTACCGCCCTGTAGTATGTCCTGTTTTCTTCACCAGTCAAGCTTGAGAATCCTTACTAAAAAGTTGTAACAAATCCAATGTAATTTGTTCTTCAGCTGTTGGTGGATCTTATTTTTGTGTTCATCTTTAGTAGCTTTGCTTTAGTAAGAGTCTAACTCCAGTCATCATTGAGTATTCACAGTGGAAAAGAGGATGCGAGGGTGGTTTCGGGAGGCAAGTTTCCCTGGAATACACAAGTACAGAAAAAGTACATCGAATAGTATGTGAAATACTTAAGCCTACACTCTGCTGTATCTAGCTATTTTTCCGGCATATTACTGCTTTGATATTACTGCTTCCATACTTATAGCTTGCCAATCAAGACACATTTTATGACAAGATAACACTTTACATTCTGGCTCTGACTGGAACTTTCTGCTTCTCTGTAAATTTTTGGCCTAAAAGGTTTGAATTAATGTCTTCTCTTTAGACAGATACTACCATTTAGAAGTGTTATCTATAAGACAAGCCATTAATTCTTGACCTCAATTAAGTCAGTACAAAGTTATCACAACTGAGTGTGATAAGCAGTTATGGTTCTATGATACTGAATTTGCTGTGATGTATCATTTTATTCAGCATTAACACATGGCACATCTTGCTTGATAATTCTTCAGAACCTCAGCACATCAGCCTGTTTTCTCTTCTCCTTCCTCCCCCTGCCCAAGATCTAATTATAGTGTCTTCCACTGCCGTCTGTCAGTCTTGACAATTTTAAGTAGAAGCAAACAGAAAGACCGGAGTTATACCAATAACCAGACTTCATTTATCAGTCTCAAAACTGCATTTAATAACGTTTTTTAACCTTCAGAGCTGGGGATGGATCCTCATCTGAGCAACGTGGTGAGTTTCCCGGGTTAAGTATGCTGCAGGTGCTGTGTCCTGCTCAAGGAGGCCATTAGACCAGGTTGTGCTCTGCTGCCTCCTCCTGCTCTGGGCTCCTCTGGCTTCAGCTTCCATTTGAAACTTTGGGGCTATAGAGCAGAAAGGTGAAACCTGGGACCTTAGTGAAACTTGCATTTGAGACAGCATGAGGCACTGTGTATAAAACAGTGATAGGTCGATTAGCTACAGCCTGGGCCCAGGGGGATCAACAGGGACAGGGGACGTGTATCCAGAGGAGCTCAGTGAAGCTTGGGACTACTGAGGGCAGAGTATTTGTATATGAAGAAAAGGGGGTAATAGTTTAACAGATGTTTGAGAGGGGATTTATTTCCCACATGCATCGCTTTTGTTTAATAAAGGCAATTTCTGTTGTGTTTTTACATTTTTTTAGTAATTTTTTTCTAAATAAATCTAAGCAAAAAATAGTGCTACAGTTATATCTGATTTCAAAACCTTTTTTTCCTTTTGCCTTTTTGAAATGAGACCTAGGCTAAGCAAATCAAACTATGTAGTCCCTTGTGGTCTGGCTGGATTCATCCATGCCATTAGGATTGCTTTTCTTAGCCGCAGTTACCAATGGTGTAATGGATTTTATAACATTTTTATTAAGTTGAAGTGCATCAATAGCACTAATGATAAACAATTGTGGTATTTTAGGAAGAACAATTTCCAACACTTACTGCATGTGCCAACCTGTGGACTTTTTGAACAACACTTGACTCTGTGTCATGAAAACATGGAGTATTTGTCCCCTACAAACATGTTTGTGTTGTGGTACAGACTTAAGGAAACTGCTCTTGGATGTCTATGGTAAGAAGTATTAACAGCATTACTTTCATATCTAGATGAAAATTCCTCTTTGACTGATGATGGGTGTTACTTGAGTCTGTGCTGTTGACTAGTGTAAATCAGGTTGAAGCGGCCCAGCTTGATTTGCTGTGGGGAGCACAGGAAGGGGCTTTATTGTTGATGCCAATCATATGACAGGGCAGTTGTAATACTGCCTCCTCTGATGCACCTTGGGACTGTCCCTGGCTCAGGATGATAAACTTTATATGAAACTACAACTAGGATATATAAGAGTTTTCTGGAATTCAACCTTTTTCTACATCTATGGAAAAAAGACATCTTTAGGGTGACCTTTCTGTACCTGAAGGGAGTCTGTGAGAAAGATGGGGAGAGACTTTTTTACAAGGGCTTGTGGTGATAGAACAAGGGGGAATGGCTTCAAACTGGCAGCAGATTAGTTATTAGGAAGAAATTTTTTACTGTAAGAGTGGTGAGACACTGGAACAGGTTGCTCAGAGAAGTTTTGGATGCCCCATCCCTGGAAGTGTTCAATGCCAGGTTTGGATGGGGCTTTGAGCAAGCTGGTCTAGTGGAAGGTTTCCTGCCCAGGGCAGGGGGGTTGCAGCTATAACTATAAGATCTTTAAAGCCCCTTCCAGTCTAAGCCATTCTGTGAAGAATGATCTTTGTCTCTGGAAAGAAGAAAAGAAAAAAAAAAGTAGGATACCTTTTAATGCATAACTGATAGTGTTATCTACCTTAATTAATGATTACTCATTAACCAGTGCTAACAGTAGCTTTAACTGAACTTTTCCCAAAGAAATTATTAATTGCTGTTAACAGTGGACATTGATATTCTACATTCAGCAAAGAGACAGCAATAGAGTTTTTCAGCCAGGTAGTGAGACTGCAAAGGATGTGGGTAGTTTAAATGCAAATTATGATGTGACTTCTTTTGGATTTCCCAGTGTTGCATTATTTCCTCAGTCAACTTGAGCTTGTGCAAAAACTGCATAACCAGCTTGCAACATGGATGTATTTATGACCTTCTTTTGCTAACCAAGTTAAACATAGTCTTGAGGAAGCTCAGCACAACAGTTGCAAAGCTGCACATGGCATCATAAGGAGGTTGCATGCTGTGCTGAACTGGGGGAGGGAAGATGAGGTTTTTAAGAGACCTCTGTCCCGAACAAATTTCAATTATGGTATTTATTTTACAATACCCACTTCCTGGAAATAGACAGTGGACCTTGGATCAGACCTGATTAGTTTGTCCCCAGTTCCTCAGTCAGCTCAAAAGCGATGGATCTTTGCACTTTGCACAGTGCTGTTTGAAGTCACTGGAATTCAGCACATGGACAAATAGATTTCCCCCACAAGGGCACCTGTTGTCTTTACATTGGACTCTTTACTTTCTTTTTCAACTAGAAAAAACACTACTTTGCAGAAACATCAATATTAATTTTAGATTGCACTGATACAGAATGCAACACACATAAGAAGGATAAAGCAGTCTGAATACCTCTTTAATTTTGTAACAAGCTGTTCACTAGGGATTTAAGTATGAGAATCATCTTAATAACAGTGATAAGTATTTATTTAGTTCTCTTGTATTTAGGGTTTGATCTACAAACATTGACTTGATGTTAAGAGTTTACCAAAACCCAAGTAGGTCAGTCTGGTAAATGTTGACTTGAAATGAACTTGAATGAGTTTGAAGAAAATAGGAGTTTCATCTGTTGACTGACCACAGAACGTATGATCTTTGTGATCAGGATCGTACAGTGTAGTGCCTAATTTGCCAGTACAGATAGAGAAAAAAATTAGAGATTAATTCAGGGCAGTCAAGTTCCTGTTTTTTTTCTACTTTTTTTTTTTTTAAATGGCTAATCACAAAGGAGTGTGATAGCTAGAAAATGATAGGAGTCCTACATGCCTAAAGACAGGTTGGCTTCGTCTTTGTGTTTGTACCATGCTTCCTTATGCAAGCTTTATGGGCTTATAAGAATCTTGCAAGTGCAAGCTTATATATAATCAGCATGTCATCATTGCCTCGAGTAATATGATTCTGTAGATGTGATTGAACTAAATCAATGTCATGGATAAAAGATTTCATAACCAAGCTGACATGGAGGTTAAAGATTACAGTTACTCCAACTACTTATTTACAGCTCCTTTAAAAAAAAAAAAAATCAAAACCCAAACAAGGGGCACACAAAATCAAAAGCAAACCCTCAGCTCAAACTTACCTTGGTGACAGTAGTATCAATGACTGAAAAACACCCATGTAACTGAGACGGGCACTCAGCTTTGTCGTGCTCTACTTAAGCAGCCCATTGACTGACACACACAGTATGGCAGAAACACATTACATGCAGTAGCAGCCGAAAGTGTTGCTTGCTGACCATCTGGTTGCATTGTGGTGTATCTGTTACCCATCTTTAATAAATGGTCTCCGTCAAAGTCTTCAGTTTAGTTTTAATGAGAAATCAAACACCTCAAAACATCTGAATTATTCAGCTCACAGTTACATGCATTAGTATGGAAACTTTATCATGGGATGAAAATGCATTGTAATAACAGGAACAACAGTGCTTTTCCTGTTGGGAGATGTATGTATTTGCTTACTGCAAAACTGAGGGTCATATGAAATTGTCATAAATCTGAGACCCAAAGCATTGTTCCTCCATGGCCAATATTAGGTTCTTTTTTATTTTATACCCTTATGAAAATTGTAGCCAGGAAAAAGGAATGTCAAGTTAACTTCTGCCTCTTTAAGCAGATTGAAATATCTTTTGAGGGGATTAGCTGTTTAAAACCTAACTTTTCTTTTGAGAGCTAACCTCTTTTGTCTTTAAGATTATTGATTTGGACAATTGTGAAATTGCAAGTAACCTAAGCAGGTCTGTGTATGAGTTACAGAACATATAGCTGCAACAAGAGGGCTTATGTTCCTGATATGCTAGACCAAAAGTAACCCAAAAAATTATAAGATGAGGTATACATCTTATGGAAAACAGATTGAAATGACAAATCCAAGAGTGGCATTGTGTGAAGGTTAACAAGCTCTGCCAAAGTGGAAAATTATGAAATTTGCATATAGCTGGTAGAAGAAAGGGAGAGATGGTTACATCTGCCTCACCTTCTGCTAGTCCTGACTAACTAGCAAATTGTTCACATGTGATGTATTCTGGTTTTTGCCTTTCTTACAAATGGTGAAGGTCATGAAGGTAAGTGTGCTGTCCTAAACTAGCTCCAAACTTCCTTCGTTTGGTCCTTTTATGCTGTAGAAAGAATAAGTACATTCAGACATTAATCTACCCAAAGTCTTTTGGAAGATCAGGATAGCCTTCACTGAAGAATCACATGGCATGGTCCCCCTCTGTAGCCTTATAATTAACAGATACCGGTTATCACACTGCTTTTGTGCCATAAAGGAACACAAACCCTTGACAAGTCATAAATAACAGAGTACTCCTAGATTTTAGAACATAATATCTACCTGAAAAAGTTTATGGATTATCACTTTATATGCGTACATACATAGCAGATCTATTTTGATACTGCCTTGGACTTGGCAAAAAATTGGAGAACACGTGATAAATAAGAATTAGCTATCAAATGGAACAAAAATACAATCCCACAGAGAGTGCCTAACTATGTTGGCCAATTAAATTGAGCAGCAGTAATCCTCCAGATGAGCTCAATCCGAAGTACAGAGCAGGGAGAATGCAGGACATGTCTTGAGATTTCTCACTGTATAACAATCCATTTTGATGCAGGATTTACTAGACAGAGTGATGGGACTGTAGCCAGACCCAGCATTAGATGTGAATGGTCTTCTCTCTTGCCCAGTATCCTTGATAACAGATAACATTGACACTGATTTTGTGTTGCTGTATCTTCCGTGTCATACGGCCTGCTTGGTGGTGGCTTGGCTTGCTCTGAGGACACCCCAGAAGCCGTGTGCCAAATTTTATTTGACAGAACTTCAAGCATTACACTGGAGTTGCCTCACTGGAGCCAGAGTCTGGTCTTCTGTCTGTGTGTAACTGTATAAAATTCCCTAGGGCAAAATTACAAATGCAATAATGTCTGGTTATAAAATGTTTACTTGGTCTCATTTAGGCTTACAAAAATTTGGGAATGAAATATTAATTTAAAGAGCTATTTAACAATCCAACTTGCATAATACTTAATGATTCCAGATTTAAAAAAAAAACAAACAGCAGCTACAACCAAAACACATTTGGGGTCAAACACTACTACTAAAATGCTATTTTTGTTTATTCAGGAAAAAATACATTTCATTTAGTTTCTCTTACACTAGCAATAACTTTTTGGTTTATTTGTTTTTGTGTTTATATGGATTGTTTGTTTAAACCCAGAAAACCTTTTTTCTGCCAACTTTTCCCAGAGAACAAAAATGGCCCTAAAACAACTCAAGGCCTTAACTTGGCATTCTGCAATCTTGTTAGAATGAACACTACCTGAGATCTGATGTCAACTCAAGCCTAGTAGAAGGGAGAAGAAAAGTTTGCATTTATCATAAACCTGAAATTTTTGATCATGCATGTGACATTTTCTTTGAGGCCCATAATTTTTTTTAATGTGAAAAAAACTTAGCCTCTCATTCAAGAGTTTAAAGTATTAGAGAAAATGAGCAAAAGTGACACCCTGTGTGCTGGAGCCATGGGAACTGGCAAGGCTGGCTTGTCTGCAGCTGGCTAATCTTGGTGAAGGGATCGGGAGCAGGGGGCAAGGGAAGGGAGCTTCTCAGGGGGCTGAGATTCAGTGTCAGGTCAGTTAAAGCCTTTTTGCACAAATACAGGAGTGTGATAAGCATTAAAGTCAAAGCCACAATTTACTTCCTTTTTAAAGTCTTTTTCGTGTTACCCTGAAGTGTCCTTAAAAGAATTAAAATGCAAACAAAAGCATCTTTGACCAAAAGGTCAAATAGTCTGATAACATTTACTTCCCAGAGAGAAATGACAAAAGGAAAGTGGCCAGGGTTTTACGTTTTGTGTGTGATAAATGGATGTGAGTCTTCAAAAGGAATATATATCTGAAAGATTACTGAAAATAGATCTTTTAAAAATTGTCCTCTGCTGTTGGGTGACTGAGAAAGAACATGAGATCAGCTTGCCACTGAAGGTCAAGGGAGTTTGACAAGCGTGGTTCCTCCTGAGGTGCAGTTGGCAGAGATGGGGTGACTGACACTGTCCTTTAAATTTAAGAGGTTACCAGGAGAATGGAGGTGATTTTCCTTCTCATACAGAGGACATAGTGGAAGCTACTGTTGCAAAGTATTTTGGAAGGTTTAACTATTACTATGAAAATATTTAATATTCTGAAGAAGAGTAATGCAAAAATCCTCCACACTAGGGTATTTGACACTGTAAAGCAGCTTAGAATTGAAGGTTAAAAGTAATAATTTTTTCCTAGGTTCTAGATCTTTCTCCCTTTTGTGTTTTTTTTTCTTTTTTTTTTTTTCCTTCATTTAGTACTAAACTTATAGAAAACACAGTTAGGTTCTTGGTGCTTCTTTAAACTGTTATTTTTCCAAATCCAATGTAACTACTTAATTCACTTGAGATGCTTTCTGGATTTATACTCCCTTGAGTATATTTCCTATTTCATGGTAAGCATCTTCCAACAGTCTGTTCTCTGCACATGTTCCCATCTTTGTAGTTCCTCATGGCAGTTTTGTCTACTTTCATCTTTTCTGTCATGATTTTTTTTTAATAAAATTTTATAAAATTCTCCAAGTAGCAAGTTGTTCTTCCTGAGAGGTTAGAAGCAGTAGTTGTTTTCTGCTGTGTAAAATTTCTGAGACATCTTCGGCTATTTTCTTGTCTTTGCTCTCTGTGTAACAGACCTTTGTGATTTTTAAAGGCAATTTCGTTTTTACTGTCATCAGCACGTGAGTGCATCCTCCTAACCCTTTTTTTCCAACCATATGGTATCTGTAACTTCAGTTTGCTAGGAGGAAAGCAAACAGGGACAACTGATTGAATCCGGTCAGGACAAATGAGCAGCTTTTTATTTGCCAATCTTTGACCCAGCCAGAGGTTCAAAAGCATTCCAAAAGTTGCTGTTTCCTAACTCCAGAAACAAATCTTTTAGTTAATTGGTGTTTACAGCTTCAAGCCTGGATTTCATTATGGTTATCCATGCCTCTGTGACTCGTGGACTACTTGAATGTCTGCAGTGCATTTCATCCTCGCAGCTACGCTTGCAGGGAGCTTTAATGCTATGGCAAAGTTGGAATGCAAATATGTGGCATGGAAGGGTAGTGTGTGAGAATGACAGTGGCTAATAACTTCCTGAAGTGTACCCAGAGATGAAAAACGTTACCTTCTTCCAAAGACTTCCAAGGAATTTATGAGTGAAGCCTGACTTGAATCTTGCAGTCAGATATAGTGTTCAAATTCAGCCTGTGTAAATTAGGAATCTTCCCGACTGTGCAGTAACCCATATACTGTTTAGGATAACTTGTTAGAGTAACTGAATGTCTGAATATAACAGATGTGTTTGTTTATTACTGTGTAACATTCACACCTCCTTTTTCTGTGTTTTTGGTCCATAGGTTTTTCTGGAGGTGAGTGGGAGACAACTCCAATACTTGCTTATCTGCTCCAGCAATCCTTGACATCAGTTAATCACCTAATTTTACCAAAGTTCATATCAGTTTATATGCACATTAGAATGTATTTTTACGATGATCAATAGTGCCATCCCTGTCAGTATTTCTGTGAGGCAAAAAATAAATTGTTGTTGGGGGGTACTCAGTCAAAAAATACATAAACATTAGAGAAATTATTCAAAAGGCCACAAATTGAGAGTTGCTTATATTAATATTTTGCCTTTTTTGCATGTATAATAGTAAAATGACAAACAAGATATAATGAATACTTATGAAGCTCAGACATTGAAGAATTGCTTTCAGAGATCAGAATACTTTTTTTAAATCAAAACCAAAAACTAGCTGTGAAACTTCTGAGCTTCAGAGTTAACAGTTATCAATCAAATTAAAAAAGCAAACCAAACCAAACCAACCAACCAATTCTGGTGTTTTAGCTGTGTCCTTTTCTTTGCAGTAACGGCACACATGTACATGTACGTGGTACTTTTTTACTAGGAACAATTCTTCAGAGGCTCAGACTGGATCACAGGCTGTTGGCTTCTCAAGACGAGTAAGAGGTATTTTGTTGTGCACCACTCCTAGGACTTGGGTTGTCCACGTGAAGGCCAGGAAATGAGGAATAGGGTGGGTCTTTGCTACTAGCTCATTCAGCAAAATGCTAAACCACAGCTTCCTAAGCTCTGCGGCAGTCACTGACAAAGAAAGAATTCTTTGTATTGCTGCTTCCCCATGTGCAATTCCTTTCTGCAGCATAAATTGCCTAATTCAGTAGCTGTCTAACATCGTTTCTGCAGTCCCTCATTGGATGCATCAGCTTTCAGAATAGTCTTCCAAACTGTACATATTTTTTCATGTTTTTAATCTTGGAATAATATATAAACAAGGTTTCATTTTGCTGTTGGATGTAAAGAAATAAAATGTATCTTTACTCATGGCCTAAAAATTGTCCTTTTTCTATGTGAGGATTTTGGAACAAAATTTTGCTGAGAATAACTTGAAGTGTATTCCCAGAGTTGTTAGCATGAAATATGGGGAAAAAAACCCCAAACCAATATAAAACTGAAGTCTTACTGATGCTGGTACCACTTCAAAACACCTCAAGCAGCATAATGATTACGGAGCCCAACTGTCAAATTTAACCTAGTAATAAAAACACAGACAAAAAAAAAAAACACCCAGACTTGGAAACACTTATGCAAGAAGCATCCTTTTTGCCAGAAAGGTCAGCAGTTCAGTTTTGTTTTGTTTTGCTCAAATAGAACATGATGGCATTATTTGGTTGTTTGCATTTTTGAATTCTCAAATTAAATTTATCTGCAATAACAACTTTGTTTTCTTCCTGGAATTGAGATTGGGATTTAATTTTGTTGATGGTACGGTCATCTCTGAAGCCTCATTGTCTAGGAACCAGTGGACTAGCTCTACACATGGAATGGTTAGTATATGAAAGCGATATATTTTTTTCAGTCCACATATTACAATTTGAAAATTTTATGATTTTTTTTTTTTCAGCACAAAAGACCTTCTAGTATATCTCCTTCTTAAGGCAGTGGTGGGTTTTTTTCAGCTGCTGCTCTTCTTTAGAAACCCAAGCAGAGTTAAAATCACTTGCACAAGCCATTTTGCTCAGTGTACTTATTATAACAGTTGAAGTAAGCTGAGGAAACAGCCTGCTCAGGCCAGAGAGCGCTGAAGGAGGTCTGGCAATGCTCTTCTGTGGCCTGTTCGGGGGTTACAGAGATGGCAGGAGCAGACAGGCACAGTGAACAGACAAGAGGCAAAAGTCCTGTATCACCACAAGGGACCTTGCACTTACACAGAGAGCAAAAACTCCTCAGCCTGGAGCAGCTTTGTAAAGGTGCAGGTTCTCTGCGTGGGGCTGGAAAGTCTCTCCCCTCGGCTGCTTCTGCAACTGTAGGTTGGAGATCCTCGCAGGGTTTTTTTGGAAGTACATGATGATGTTTGTGGCTGCTGGGGAGGGATGAGAGAGAAGGAAGAAAGCTGGGGAGGGTTGTCTATAAAAAGCACACACAAGGGGCTTGTGGCTACGGGGTCAAGACAAAATGTGCTGTTGCTGTCTGAGCTGTAAGGGTCTTCACGAGGGTGCTGAGGGCACCCGTGACAGTCCACATAATACAAGCACAATCCCCTCTTCGGCCTTCCCCGACTTTAACCAAAAAAAGAAATAAATCAGCGGCCAAAGGGGACGGAAGCAGTGGGTCGCCAAGGGCGGGGGGAGCCGTGGGGCCGGGCCGTGCTGCTCGCCGGCCACAGAACCACCGCGTACTCCGCGCTGACCCACCAGGACCACCGAGCCCACCCCAGCCCTGAGCAGGACAGCCCCCGGGGCACACCCTGCGCCTGAGAACACTGCCCACACCTCCGGAGCGCTGTCGGGCCTGGAGCCGTGACCCTTCCCCGGGCGCCTCTTCCAGCGCCCTCCTCACCCTCTGCGCTGAGGAGCCTTTTGCTAACACCCAACCCAACCCTC